>JANEYF010002507.1:0-64441 GCA_029963845.1 Rhamnusium bicolor
GCAGGTCAGTAAGTCATCCCGAAGTTCCCTCGTCCACTTAAAGCGTCCATGTACAATCGCATTGTCATCATCGTTAGGACCGTCCGGTAAGGCCCCTCCCATCTGTCCTTGACCTCCATCCGACTGAGGTCGTGTTTTTTTTTTTTTTTTTTTTTTTTTTTTTTTTTTTTCGGTTTCCCGATGCCGGTCAGTCCTCCCGTGGCCTCCGACGCCTCACGGGAGTCGCGCCGGCGCATCAACTACAGCCACTCCCCACATCCCGCAGGGTTAGTGACTGTAGATACCAGAATCGTGTGCCCTAAGCAGACGGAGAGAACCCAGAATGACCGCCTTCTGCATTTGGCCTGCCAACCACTCAGCTGATTTTTGGCAGGCCGGTATGATCTTTAGTTCCGAAAGTAGCGTAGGCTTTATCCCTCCGAGTACACCGATTATAAGGACGACCATTTTTACCGAGTAGCCTGGGTACAGCACTTGGAGCTCGTACCGGAGATCGCGATATTTGGTCCGTTTCTCCTCCTCCTTCAAGGTGATGTTTTTCTCCGCAGGAGCCGAGAACTCGATGACATACATCACCTTGAGTTGACAGTCGAGGAGGACTATGTCAGGCTTGTTGGCTTGGATTAGCCTGACAGTCGGGAACGAGTAGTTCCAGTAAATCCGGCATTTCTCGTTCTCGACAACGGACTCAATATCTCCGGGGACGTAAGGCAGCACTGGTGTCTGGTCTACCCCGTACGAGTGCCTTAGATGGTAGTATAGCACTCGTAACGCCGCATTATGCCGGTGGATGTAGGCCGAAATCGCATATATAGGGCATGCAGATTAAGTGCATGAGCGATTCCGGCGCCTGATGGCAGGTCCTGCAGTTGATATCAGGAACCTCTACACGCCACACGCGGCTACGGTAGACCAAGGTGTTGATAACACCATCTTGGCAGGCCATAATGAATCCCTCGGTCTCCGACTTAAGCCCTGTTGACCTTAGAAAGGCGAAGGTCAGCCTGGTCGATAAACCCAGTGTTTCTATGTCTATGGGAGGGGCCTTACCGTCCGGTAAGGCCCCTCCCATCTGTCCTTGACCTCCATCCGACTGAGGTCGTTTTTTTCAATTATTATTATTATTATTATTATTATTATTATTCAATTATTAAGTATTATTATTCAATTATTCAATTATTTAATATATATTTTTATTTAATAAATTATTTTGTAACGTTATCCTGTAATATAAAAAGTTATTCTAGTGTTTTATTTCTATCACAATATTAATATTTATTATTTCTCTCTCTCTCTCTCTCTCCTATACCTGAACATCCAAGATCCTTCAAATTTCAAATTTCCCTCCCATTTTACACTGTTACCAATATTCCCAACCTCGTTATCATCATCACATAATTCAAATTCCTAGTCCTCAGCCTCAGATTTCAAATTTCCCGCCCATTTTTTCACTGTTACCAATATTCCCGATCCCAGTTGTCAACCAACATAATTCGAATTCCTAGTCCTCAGATTTCAAATTTCCCGCCCATTTTTTCACTGTTACCAATATTCCCGATTCCCGTTGTCAACCACATAATTCGAATTCCTAGTCCTCAGATTTCAAATTTCCCGCCCATTTTTCACTGTTACCGATATCTCCATCCTCGATCTTCAGACCGTCATTGTTTATTCTTAGAATCCACAGTTTGTTTAGTCTTCTACAGCGGCAGGATGATGCAAACTTTAACCTTGAAGACACCTGCTGCCAGTTTGTTTACATTTCGATCACGTTCCCACGAGCTGGTAACTTGAAAAAATACCATCAACAACCATAAATCAGATAGCCGCTGACGTTTGTTTATAATAAATCATCTAAATTACAGAGGTCACGCCCCCGCCATCTTGTTTTCCGCCGCAGCCATATTGCCCACACAACCAATACACGCTCTTGTTTACGTTTCAGACTACTATATCCCCACCCCCAACCAATAAGGCCTCACTACTATGCCCCGCTCACAACCAATCAACCATGCGTTACGTCACCACTCACAACCAATCAGGCTTGTGTTACGTCACCACTAGGCCCCGCCCTCCACCAATAGACACACAGCCTCACCCTAATACCACCATTACACAGGAGTATCAACCCAAATCTAGTAACTTTTTTAGTAACTTTTTAGTACCAACCTAGGGGGAAAAAATCCCTATGGCGTCGTAGCGGTGTATTATACCTACTCCTACTTAGCGGTGTAGTATACCTACTACCAGGTCTGTACAGTTTTTAAACAGGTCTGTTCAGATTTTAAACAGGTCTGTACAGCTTTTAAACAGGTTTTAAACAGATCTGTACAGCTTTTAAACAGGTATGTACAACTCTAAAACAGGTCTTAAACAGGTATGTACAAGTTTAAACAGGTCTGTTTTAGTTGAATATTTGATTTACATAATGGTTGTTATCGAAAGGGTTTTGATCAGTATATAAGCATATGATTTGAATACGTCAGTTATTAGTAATTAGAGATCATTTTGCATATATTTAAGTTAAGCCCTGTATTTTTATTACATACGGTATTATTTTTCTATAACCACATACTTTGTATATTTTCTGTAAAACGAGTATACCCTCTTATTTTTGTATATCTCCTGTATACTCTCTGTATATTTACTTATTAATAAATCCTTTAATACTACAAATTGACTATTTAAATTAATTGCACACGTTTAAATGGAGAATAATGTCTATACTAAAAACAATAAGCAACTGGTTAGTTGTCTAGCGGGTAAAGCACCGACTTTACAATCAAGAGGTCGATGGTTCGATCCCGACACACTCCGGATTTTTTTCCGTTAAAAAACTTTATTAATAATTGCCGAAAAATATAAATATTGTTAAACGATTAAAGAACACAATATATTCCGTTTTAAATTGGAAATTGGTAGGCCCGAACTCCCCCTACTGGTCACTAGGTGGCAGCAGCACATTTTGAATTTCCCGGGGCTGAACTGTCGGTAATGCAGATCCAATACTTAACGACTGGCGCCAGGTGTGTGACGTCACTGTCTGGCTCAACCGTCGCCATACCTACTTAGTGGAATCGCTGCAAATAGTGGACGACGTAAATACACAGCTACAGGTTATAAATGACGCAAAAAATAATCGCGTTAGTGAAAAATTCGAGAGTGTATTACAAAAAGATCCTGATTTTAGCAAATTAAGACAATTAAGACTTTACTCTTATTTTGAAATTATATAGGTATTGAAAGGCGAAGACGCATTTTTTAAGTTGTTTTGTCATTTACATTTTAAGGATTGGTTTCCCATTTCGTGTTACATTTATTTAGTAGATAAATTCCATGGAAACAGTAATTAATAATATTTTAGTAATTGTTTCCTCGCAAATTAATAATTAAATAAATGTAAAGGAAATGGAAAAGCCGGCCCTTATAAATGAATAATTTATTATCAGAGGAAGACGTCTGTTAATACACATAAATAATTTAGTTCTTGCCATCGAATTAGATGGTACTGTAAGATAAGAAACGTCACAGCTGGTTCTATCCTCCACTATTGATTTGCCTTTCTTTTTTTCTGTTCTGTGCTTTATGGTGGTGCATTATTCTGTGGCTTAACCTCAATGTCTCTGCCTCACTAAATATGAAATACGGAGGAAAAATATGCAGATTTTGCTTTAAAACATGTTACATTTTTGAAGCTTTAGACGAGATGACGGGGAAAATGTTGGATATGCTTCTGTTAAAAGTGGTAGGTGTCCAAGTTAAATACTAGCAAAAGTGTTAAAATGCTATAAAAAATGTTAATTGAACTGCCATCCCAGATGCCATTTTCATTGTTTTTTCAAGATTTTGCTTTTATTTTTGTTTTAGAATCTGTCTATAACTGAAGAACCTATAATATGTACCAAATGTGCAGAAACCTTAAAAAATATTTTTGATTTTAAATCGGTATGTTTTTACACACGAGATTATATAGTAAAAAATGTGAATAATGCCAAAGTGGATCTAAAAGATATCATGTGTCTGAGCAAAAAAGAGGAAGAAAATATTATTTCTGAAGCTTATACCATATGCAATTTTTGTATGAATCTAGTAGAAAGTTGTTATTGCACATCACTAGATAATGAGGAAGAAGGGGTCATTGTAAAAAATATGTTGGAGAAGTGTCTTCCGGAATTGGTATGTACATATTATATATGCTCATACAAAAATTATATTAGTTTTGATACAATTTACTAACTGACCAAATTAGTTTCTAAACTAAAAAATTATTATTGAAATTGGGGTGACACGCACAACCAAAATTGTTTATGAACTTGAGTCAAATATCAAACTTTTTGCGTTATGTGATTTTATTGATGAGGTAATACAAAAAATTATGGACTCACCTTAACACGCTGATTGCCAACTCGGTTTATAAATTAAATTAAATTTAAGTTAATTAAATTAGATTTAAATTTAAAAAAAAGGTAATTCTTTACAACAGCCACTTCTATATTTTTCATGTTTTTTTTTGTACACACGCGTAAAGTGTCTATAGAAGACATTTAGACATTTGCTGCAAAGGAAATGTTGCGCAAATGTATAATTACCTATCGTATTTTCCTACTATGTTTTGGGGCAAGGGAAATAAGTGATTGTGTCATGTTATCATTCACATAATAGATAAATGTAAGACTTGAATAGAATAAATTAAAGGGCAAGGGAAAGATATTTGCAATATCGTATTTTCGTACTATGTTTTGGGGCAAGGGAAATACATAGATGTTAATAGTTACTTGTACCTGCGCTGTCAACTCATAAGGAGTCATATAAAGCAGATATATAATGTACGTGTGTAAGTTAAACGTGCCCAATGAGGGTTATCGTAAATTCCACCAAACGCATTGAAAAATTTTATTATTTTTTTTTGTGGCATTCCCCATCATAAGCGCAACATACAGTGTGGAAATTAAGTAACGCATAAATTCAGGAATTCCGTTGATATTAATTTTTTTGGAAAAAATCTCGAAGGGGTATAGCGATTTTGACTTCAGCAAATATTTTCAGTCTATTTTCAGTTTCTTATGTCATTTATTTTTTAAGTTATGACGTCATCGACTTTTTTTTAAAATGACAACCTATATTTTTTATTATTGACTGGTAGTAGTTTTTATTCCGGTTCCGACCGTATAAAATTTTCGATATGTTATTATTTGAAAAAAAATCGAGAAAAACAGTCTTAAAGTTCAAATAACAAAAATTCATTAAATTGGGAAAATTTATCTAGTTGCCGGTGTCACATTAGTTCGATTTTTCAACTATTTGTATAATTTAAAAATAAAAACGAATGTGCCATCGACTTTCCGTCAAACTTAGACAACTAGATAAATTTTCCCAATTTAATGAATTTTTGTTATTTGAACTAAGACTGTTTTTCTCGATTTTTTTTTCAAATATAACATATTGAAAATTTTATAACGGTCGGAACCGGAATAAAAACTACTACCAAAATCAATAATAAAAAATATAGGTTGTCATTTAAAAAAAAGTCGATGACGTCATAATTTGAAAAATAAATGACATAAGAAACTGAAAATAGACTGAAAACATTTGCTGAAGTTAAAATCGCTTATACCCCTTCGAGATTTTTCCAAAAAATTAATATCAACGGAATTACTGAATTTATGCGTTACTAAATTTCCACACTGTATAATTATGTGGGATGTATTCCTGACATGACGGAGCATCGTACTGTGTATTTGTTTTTTCGTCCGGCAGAAGTGGCTGTTGTAAAGAATGACCAAAATAATAATTTAATTGGTCTAAGACCGAGAATTTACTTGTCCATGGCACATGTCCATGGTCTATAAGACTGAGTATCATATTTGCTCCGTACCGTCATATCAGTCTATAAGAGTCACATATTGGGATATTAACGCCAGCTACGCGATCCAGCGTAATTTTACTTGTATGAACAGACCAAGGTGGCGTACTAAGTGGTCTGCAACACACCAATTTTTGGAAAAAAAAAAAATTCGAAAATCGGTTTTGAAAATGTATCATATTGAAAATTTTAATGAATGCAGTTCTGCATTGCACATAAGTACTTTTTTGGTGTTTTTCACAGCTAAAATAATAGTCTTTTTCAAAAAATGTGTGTATACATGGTAACTAATCATAGTTTATTATCAAGTGGCATTCATGGCCTGGGGTAACTTTTTTTTTTACTTGTTGATACCGGATGGCACCTGGCGTAAAATATGTCCTAACCCATATAGCAGTCAATGTGTTAATATAGAAATTCATAAATAAAATGTAAAATATTAATTTTTTTCTAGGATTTAAGTGTCATCAAGAAACCTGTCATTTGTGCATCCTGCAATGGATCTCTGCAGAGTTATTACAGTTTTATAATAAATTGTTTTGCCGTAGAAGAAAAGATAGAGAAATATTGCAAAACTACAGGCGTAAATAATGCAGATTTAATAACACTAAACGATGTACTAAAGTTTACATCAGATGATATATGTAAAGAAGATGGTAATGAGGTTAGTATGATTAAAATAGAAGGTACAGTCTATGAAATAAGAGAAAATGATATCGAACTTAAGTACGAAAATTTTACGAAAGATCAGGAATTTAATAGCGTACTTGAGTTTGCTTCAAGGAATATGTCGACGAGTAAGGAAAATAGAACAGTTGATATAGTTAAAATAGAAGACGCAGTATGTGAAGAAATAGAAAATAAGGTTGAACTTAAATGTGAAAACTTTATGGGGGATCAGAAATTTACTTCAAAAAATATATTGGCTATTGAGCAAGATCATAATACGACGGTTAATATAATTAAAAGAGAAGAAGGATTTAATGGGGAAAGAGAAAATGAATACGATATTGAAAACGAAAATTGTATAGAAATGGAAGACCAGAAGATTTTGTCATGTAACAATGGAGAAATTGAGATAAAAACGGACCAACATGATTTTGACAGGTAATACAAAATTAGTTTAGTTTGGAATAACTGGAGGTCTTAAAATAGATAAAATACTTTAAAACCTCGTGCAGACTATGTTATATTGACCCCTCAGCAATAAGAAAGTGTTTGGTCCTTGAAGTGAATGATCCCCAACAATTATTTGAATTGTTTCTGACTCAGTAAATAATAATATGTTTAGTCTTTATTTAGCATAAGCTATTTTACAGCACAAACATAATATGAAATGTACATTACTATGCAGTATCACATAAATATTTATATATTTCTGCATTAAATATATTTAAACTAGTTGCTTGTTTAATGTGACAGGGTGGATCATTAAATAGGGCAACACCTTCAAAAAATAATGTGCCGTGCAAAATTGTTTCATTTGCAAATTCAGTATTGACCTTATTCTAATATTTTGCATCATAGAGTTTCTTTTTAAAAAATAGATACCGATTAATTATTTTATAAGTTAAACTGTATTTGCCTTATTAATATTCTACTCAACTGATAACTAATTTAATGCGCTCAACATATTTTTGATTGGTGTATACATATGACAGTTTAATATCATCATCGTACACTTGTTTTGTAACAATTGCAATCTGCTTAATTCGTTTTTGTTACATGCCAATAACAAAATTGCACAGCAATTAAAGTGAGAGTAAGTAATTGTGTTATATACAAGCAACTTACTCCACTTTGATAAACTGATAGAAACTGTTACGTTCGCCTTTTGTAAACAGATGTATATAAATCGTTTCATTATTACTTTTTTAGTTTTAGGTTCATTTTTGTTGATTATATATATTTAATCATAGTAAATAACTTTAATCGATTAGGTAAATTGTTGAATGTTATGTGGAAGGTAGTTATATATTTGCGAAAGCAATCAAAAAACAGTTGTTAACTAGAGGACGTTTATTGTAGAACTTACTTTTTAAAACATACATGAAAAATAAACACTTGCTAAGATAATGTCAGCAACATTGAAATACTGCGTGATCGGTTATCGCCCACGCTTTCCCGGTAAACCTTCATATAAGCAGATTTAAAACAAATAGGATATTAAAATTAAGTTATACCTATAGTATACATGTTTTTCTTAATTCAACACTCTCCCTAAAAACATTATGCTGTTTAATACTTAAACAAAATAACAATTAATTATTTATTCCTACTAATTAAACCAATTTTAGTACGCAGTAATTCAAATTTTGGTTTTAACAACGCCTTCGTCATTATATCGGCAATTTGATTTTCACTTGGAATATACATAACATTAAATTCCTTTTTGTCATACAAATCTCGTATAAAATGAAATCTTAGGTCTATATGTTTTGTACGCTTATGATATTCAGGGTTTTTGATTAACCTAATCGCACTTTGATTATCGACGCACAGAACAATGCTTTCATATTTTAAAGAACTTGAACCGATTTCTTTTAACACGCGCACTAACCACACAAGATCTTTTACCGCATTTGCTGCACTCATGTATTCGGCCTCAGTTGTTGATAAGGCAACGCATTGTTGTTTCCTACTTTGCCAGGATACTGCAGCCCCTCCTAGTTTGTAGATTACACCGGTTGTTGATTTACGTGTTTCTTCGTCACCTGCAAAGTCAGCATCACAAAACACTTCCAGTTGTTCATCACTGTTGTAGAGTAATCCAAAATTTGCTGTACCCTTGATATAACGAAGAATTCGCTTAACCAGTTTACAATGTGCTTCTGTAGGATTATTTAAGGCTCTTGAAGCAATGTTAATTGCGAATCCTAGATCAGGCCTCGTTATTACTTCTAAATACATCAAGTTCCCAACAATTTCCCTATACGGAAAATATTCTTCCCTCACTGAAGAATCATCTGGATCAATAGGTGTTGAAACTGTTTTTGACTCTGCCATTTCATATTTCTCAAGAATCTTCTTTATATAACTAGACTGGTGTATAAAAATTGAACCGCCTTTTAATATTTCGATTTCAAACCCAACAAAATTTCTCACCTTTTCTGTAATTTTGGCTTTGAAATTACACTTAATTTTGTTTAATAGCTTCTCAGCGTCTTCTAAATTTGTTGAAGCTTTAATCCATCGTCAACGTATAACAATAACGATAATTTCTGATTATCCTTTGTACGGACATATAAACAAGGATCTGAGGTACTCTCCCTGAAACCACAATTTTCCAGAAAACTTGTGAACTTCTTATTCCAGCATCGCGGGGCTTGTTTTAGGCCATACAAACTTTTTAACAGTTTACAAACACGGAACGAGCCATCTTCAAAACCCTGTGGTTGTTGCATATAAATTTCTTCCGTAAGCTCACCATATAAAAACGCCGTTTTTATATCAAATTGTCTTAAATGTAATTTTTCTGATGCAGCAACACTCAGTAGAACACGAACTGTTTCTGCTCTAACAACTGGACTAAAGGTTTCATCATAATCCACTCCTCCACGTTGATTAAACCCCTTGATAACTAATCGTGCTTTGTAACGATCAATTACACCATCTTCTTTGAACTTTACACGATATACCCATCGATTATCAAAGATTTTCACATTTGGTGGTTTTTCGACTAAAACCCACGTATCATTTTCCAAAAGAGAGTCCATTTCATCTCTCATTGCATCCATCCACTTTTCAAAATTTTTTGGAGACATTGCTTTTTCAAAATTCTCTGGTTCCTCAGCTATGAATGCAACAGGTACTCCAAAAAAATCTGGTTGCTTTATTTTGGTTTTGTCTCTCAGCTGTCTCCTTTCAAATACACCATCTTCATGAGACTCAGAATTTTCAGGATTGTCACTTTGAACTACTTCTTCAAGACCTTCGATACTACCATCAATCTGAGTGACTGTGGGTGATAACACTTCATTTTTAAAAATAACATCTCGACTCACAATTACATCTTGTAATTATAATAATAATAATAATAATATGTCTTTATTGTTTTTTGAATAAATGTAAATAAATTATAAACAGTAAGAGGGAGGCGACGTTCAACTATGTTGCTCTTCCACGTAACCCCCGAAAGTAGTAACTAATAGTACACATTATATTTTATTATAATTAGGCGTGTAAGTATTTCAGTATTTATATAATTGATATAGGCCTAGAAAGATGGAAATAAAAATGAAATGAAACATAAGCTAACATATATAATTAATTTCTATTTGTTATTAGTAAAGATTTGACACTTCTTTTGAAACTAGAGAGACCAGGGAGGGACTTTATTTGAGATGGTAATTTATTAAAAATGTTTGTAGCATTGTAAGTAAAAGACCTTTCATATTGAGCAGAGGTATGCTTAGGAACCGTATACATGTCACAGGAGCGTGTATTACAATTATGGGTATCTATTCCCCTAACCAATTTTTCAAATAAATACATTGGTTCACAAGTTTTATTTAATTTGTATGTAAGACAAGACATATGCAGTTCATATCTTTCTTGTAAATTCAACCAATTGGTTTCGTGAAATCTATGGGATATGTGATCAAATTTTCGGATGTTCAGACTGAATCTTAGACACGAATTTTGAACTTTTTGTAAGCTTTCCTGATCTTTTTTTTAACAAAGCTGGCCAATAAACAGTATTACAATACGAGAGAGTGGACAAAATCAATGTATCACAAAGTATAAGTTTTAGGTCTGTAGTTAAATTGTCTTTATGCATATATAAGAGTTTTAATTTGCCATATGATTTTTGGACGAGACTACTAGAATGTTTATTAAATCTTAAGTCCACATCTAGAAAAACACCAAGGTTTTTACAGTGATTACTAAATTTTAATATTTGGTTGTTAATAACAATCTTAAACGAAGGATTACTTGTTAAATCATTTTTGTTTTTCCCAAATAACAAAAGTTCGGTTTTAGACTCATTCAATACCAAACCATGGGCTTTAGAGACAACTGAAATTTGCTCCAAATCGGAGTTTATTGCATTGATAGCTCTATTAAAATCGTGAGGAAAAAAAGATAAATAAATTTGGGTATCATCCGCATACTGATGCATACTGCAAGTTGTAAGGTAACTATTAAAATCGGCGGTATATATTGAAAACAATAAAGGTCCAAGAATACTGCCTTGTGGGACACCCTTTAAGGTAACTCTAAAATTCGATGAGTTTCCATTAGTAGTAACTCTTTGACATCTATCCGATAAGTAATTTTCAAAAAACAAAACAGCAGAATGACTTAACCCAAAATATCTTAATTTCTTGCATAAAATAGAGTGGTCAAGAGTATCAAATGCTTTACTAAAGTCTAACAAAACTAAACTTGTACTCATATTTTTGTCACTAGCTCTATAAATATCGTCGGTTACATTCAGTAGTGCAGTTGTTGTACTGTGATTGGAGCGAAAACCCGATTGAATAGTAGGCAAGATCTTTCTTTGTGTTAAAAAAGAGGTTTAATTGATTAGCGACAATCTTTTCTAATATTTTAGATATGGTTGATAAAATACCGATAGGTCTAAAATGGCAAAATTCTGTAGGGTTGTTATTTTTAGGGATAGGAATCACATGTGCTTGCTTCCACGTACTAGGAAAGATATTTTGGGAGAGACATGTATTAATCATGTATGTTAGATATTCACTTAAATGTGGTAAAACTAACGATAACATATTTAAATCAATACCGTCCGCACCTTTTGCATTTGTTTTTATAGTTCTAAGTACTTTTTCAACTTCTTCAATAGAAACTTCAACTAAATTAAATTCTGCGTCGTTACTTAAATTAGTATCACGATATTTTTCTAATATTAAGGTATTATTGGGAGTCAATGTTGGGTTAGGTATACTATCAATAAAATATTCATTAAGTGAATTGACATCATCTGACACATTTGTTGTTATATTTTTGTCTTTAAAGTTAATGTTTAAATATTTTACGGTTTTCCAAAATTCTTTTGGGTTAGTTTTAGATTTATATTGTAAATAAGCTTTTTTTTCTAGTTTAACAGTTGTGTTGACTAAATTTCTTAAATTTTTATAGTAATCCAAAGAAGCTGTTGATTTGACTTTTTTATAATGTATATTTGCTTTATCTCTCATTTTCATCATTAATTTTAAATTATCTGTTAGCCATGGAGCTGGTGGTTTTGATATTCTTACAGATTTATGGGGTGCATGAATATTAAATAAATCTCTAATATTCTCATTCCAAAAATCAATCATTTCATCAACTGATTGATAAGAATAAATTTTAGACCAGTCTATAAGGAACAAATCCACTAAAAAAATTATTATAATTAAATTTTGAAAAAATCCCTGTAATTGTAAAAAAATTGTTGCTGTTTTTTAGTTTTAATTTTCAAGGTACAATCTACTAATGAGTGATCCGAAATACCGTCCATATTTACGACATTGGTGTTTTTTATTAAATCTTTCTCCGAACAAATTAATAAATCAATTAAAGAATTACCATACTCAGTAATACGAGTGGGTTGCGTAATTAACTGACTTAAACCATATTTGTTCAAAAAACTGTTAAATAGGCTAGTGTTACCACTATTCAAATTCAACAAATTTACATTAAAATCACCGCCAAATAATATAACATCGTATTCTGGTAGGAAATGCGTTAAAGTATTTTCAAGGCATTCTATACAATAATTGAGATTTGCTGCAGGTGGCCTATATAATGTCCCCAAGCATACACTCTTACCTGATCTTTGTGGTTATCCAAAGTTGTTCCAGGGGGCAGTCCCGTGGAGTAGGTACATCTAAAATTTTAAATTTAATACCATTTTCAACATAAAACGCTACACCACCTCCTCGGGTCCCTCTATCTTTCCTAGTTATTTTATAACCTGGTAGCGGTACAACATTGTCCTGAATGGTTGCATCTAACCAAGTTTCTGAGAGTCCTATAACTGAATATCCCTCCCTAGCTATAACATTAGAAAACATGTCAAACTCAGTGCGGATTGATCTAATATTAAAATGTGCGAAACTAAACATACTTTCGTTTGGCATGTTTGAATATGATGTAATGAAGAGCTCATTGCATCATAATTCAGGTACCCATACACGAAAACCTTTTACTTTTTCTGTATACCCAACTAGGTAACCTTTGTAAGACTTCTTGTCTAATTTTCGTCTTTTTTCCTTAGGAATGAAACATTCTGTTCCGAATACTCTTAAATGATCTATTTTCGGCATTTTATCACTCCATAGTTCTATTGGTGTTTTACCAGGTATCCTTGTAGGTTCTGTTCTATTTAAAATATATACGGCTGTATTTATGGCTTCTGCCCATAAAAATTTTGGAAGGTATGTTTTTGAATACAACATGGACCGAGCTGCCTCGACGATCGTACGATTTTCTCTCTCAACGAAACCATTTTGTTCCGGAGTGTACGGCACTGTCACGGTATGTTTTATTCCCATTTCTCCTAACAGTACTGTCACCTTTTTGTTAACATATTCCTTGCCACCATCACTCTGAAGTTCTATTACTTTCTCACTGAATTGTGTTTTTACTTCAGTTAAAAACAGTTTTAGTTTTTCATGCACTTCAGATTTTTCCCGAATAAAGTAAACAACACGAAATTTACTAAAGTCATCCTTAAGTAACATATAGTAACGTATTTTACCCAACGATTCGACTTCCATTGGTCCGCAGAGGTCGGTATGAATTAATTCACGAACTTTAGCTGCCCGCTCTTCATTTCGATCCTTGAAACTCTGCCTGTGATTTTTACCGTATGCACACCCATCACAAATATTCCTGTCATAGGTCAGTTCAAGTCCAAATCGTTTCATAAACACTTGCACGTGTTTCTTATTTTGGTGCCCTAGTCTTTCATGCCATAAACTTAATGTATCGCTTCTCGATTTCGACGAACCATAAACACTTGCGACACTCACGTTCTTATCGGGTGATGTAATAACAACACGCAAAACTATACGATAGAGATTTTCGGCTTCGAGGCCCACGGCTACCACTTTATTGTTTCTTAAGAACATGCATCTTTTACCATTGTCTTTAATTGCAAAGTCAGCGCCCTTTTTTAGCTGCTACTTTAACCGAAAATAAATTTCGAGACATTTCTGGTGCATATAAAACATCATAAAGCGTTCCAGGTAACCACACTCCGTTCGCGTAAGTTTCAATGTTTATTTTTCCACTTCCGTATGCGGCAACTTTTTCTCCGTTCCCGACACGAATCATTAACGGTTCCGAAAAGTCTTTAAATTCAAAAAACCAGTCTTTACGGTTTGTAATATGGTTTGTTGCACCCGAATCGATTAACCAATTATCGGAATTTTTAAACTCACCTTCTAATCCAATAAATGCTTGTTTTTCATCATCGTCATCCTGAGTTTGCACTTGCGCGCTAGCGTTTTTCGAACAATTCTTTTGTAAATGTCTCTTTGAACCACACTTCAAGCAACCAGTACAGTCTTTACGAAAATGTCCCGTTTTTCCGCACGTATAGCACTTATACTCCTTTTTCGACACTTTGGACTTCTGGGAACTGTTTCCTTGAAACTTTGCCTTAGAGACTAACGCTGTCGTCAACTCCTCAACAGAATCATTTTGCTGAAGCCGTAACTCTTCAGTCATTAAACGAGTTGTCAATGTCTCAATGTTACGCTTTTTTGAATCCATGGAATCCCATGCACTGTGGAAATGATTATATTTCGGAGGTAGAATTGACAATATTCTGGACATCAACATTGAATCTGGTATAGCACCTCCAAGTTTCTTCATTTTGCTAGCCATCTGCTCCAATTTTGAAATGTGCGCTGCTACATTCAACGAAGAATCCCACTTAAATTCAAAAAACTGTTTTTGAATAAGACTTTCGTCTGATTTGAGATCATATACACTATGTAATTTTGCCCACATTTCTCTTGCATTTTCACAGTTCATCAAAAGCTGCAAAGGTTTTGCTTCCACGGTGGTCACAATGATTTTCCTTGCAAGACGATCTGCTTTCATCCACTTTCGCAACACTTGATCATAGTTCTGAATTGTAGGTTCTGGTTTTACAAACGTACCGTCGCAAACTTCCAGAGCATCTTCACTATCCAGCAACGTACTCACAACAAACTGCCACTGCTGCCAATTTTCAGCATCGCGAAGTTTTTCGACTTTCGGCTTGTCAATTTCCATCTTGATACTTAGCACTTGAATGCACTACAGAGACACTAGTCACATCCAATTACTACCCGATACACCACAAATTATAACTCCTTGTGCCCTGGGCCCATAACCTGTTGAATGTTATGTGGAAGGTAGTTATATATTTGCGAGAGCAATCAAAAAACAGTTGTTAACTAGAGGACGTTATTGTAGAACTTACTTTTTAAAACATACATGAAAAATAAACACTTGCTAAAATAATGTCAGCAACATTGAAATACTGCGTGATCGGTTATCGCCCACGCTTTCCCGGTAAACCTTCATATAAGCAGATTTAAAACAAATAGGATATTAAAATTAAGTTATACCTATAGTATACATGTTTTTTCTTACTTCAACATAAATAAACTTTTATTCATTTCAAATCGTATATGATATTTGTAGTTTAAATTTTATCTTTAATAGAGTCCGAGTATACTAATCCTCCATCAGTTAACGCTGAAATAAATAAATAAACATCATTAGTTAAAAATTGAAAGAAATCTCGATCAGTATAGCTTACCTTAATTTCTGTTTTATTACTGCATTTTCTTATGCAATGTTGTTCATATTTCGGTGGTGGTTATGTCAATAACTTTTTTACGACGCCCTCGTAGCACACCTAAAATAATTATTTGTTTAAACATAAACATAACCTTAAGTTAATTGTGTCTGAATGCAAGTAACTATGAATCTGTTTAATAAATAAAATAACTCGCCTGTAACTAAATCATCCAATTCCGTAACAGTTAAGTATTATTAAGTACTATGGGCTTTTTAACTGCATACCGAGTGGCCACGAGTCAATGTACGCCCCCAATATTTTGGTTGTTTTTGAATTTAAAAATTTGGTTTTTGGTACACAAATTAGACAATAATGGGCTACTTTTAGTACTTTTTTTTCTTAAATGGAATGACTGTATTTTTTTGATGGTTTCTCATTAAGCGTAAATTTCTAAGTGCAACAGTTTTTTCAGATTTTAAAAATTCCAAAAAAATAAGTGAGATACGAACAATTTTTTATTTTTCTCAAAATGGCCGCGTCAGATGAATGCAATGTAAGAAAATTACTAAGTAGGCTATGGAAATCATTAGTAAGGTTGTAGACTTGTCTGTAAAGTAGAAAATAATCTAATTCAGTAATTGAATTACTGATAGGTACCAGTATTCTGTTTTTTTTTTTCCAAAAAACTGAATTTAATTTTCATTTTCATTTCCGTAGGGGTCCTATGGAAATTTTTTAAAAGAACTGTGCTATTTTTTTTTTTATTAATCCGAAATAATGATTCATAAAACTATAATTTTTTCGCCATTAATCATTTCTTAACAATATCCTTCGTAATAATAAAAGTATTTTTAAAAGGTAAGGGCCAACAAATCATTTTAATAAAGTACCTATCTACATTTAAATCGAAAATTGCAGATAGCCATGAAAATGACAGACATTCGCAACAATTGAATTATTCTTGACTTACTCACTAATTTTCTGAAGCAACTGTATTAAATTTGTTATAAACAAGAAAATTAATATAAAATGGCTGAAAAATATTCGAGATGAAAAAGTTGACATGTTGATTATTTATGGAGAGACTCAACGTAATGCAACTAGAGCACAAACTCTTTATGGAGAGAGATGTCCAGAAAGAAGACAACCTCGGAGAAACTATTTCGCCGGTTGGAGCATCAATTTAGAACTGTACCTGATATAGAAATTGAAGAAAGATTTATTGTGGATGAAGAAACGGAAATTAATGTATTAGCTTTAGTGCATGTTGACCCACCCATTTCGGTAAGACAAATTGAACATGAATTACCAGTTTCCAAAGAATCAGCCAGGAAAATTTTAAAGAAACACGGCTATCGTTCTTATAAATATCAATTGCATCAATTTTTGTATGAGAATGATTATCAACGAAGAATACCTTTTGTAATTAGTTACAGTTACGCCAATTAAGAAATGAGAATTTTATCAAAAACATTTTGTTCACTGATGAATCGAGATTTACAAACCTTGGCTTATTTAATCAAAACAACACTCGATATTGGGCAATTGCAAATCCTCACATTATGAGATAGGAGCGGTTTGGTTTCAATGTTTGGTTAGGCGTACTGGGCGACCATATCATAGGTCCAATAATTTTTGACGGAACTCTAACTGGGTCAAGATATCTAGAATTTCTCCAAAATATAATAGTTTCACAGATTAATCAAATTCCCAATACCAATATTGATGACGTTTACTTCCAACAAGACTGTGCTGGACCACACAATGCTATTATCGTTAGGGATTACTTAAATCAATTGTTTCCAGATCGTTGGATTGGGACCCATGGTCCAGTCAGATGGCCTGCAAGGTCGCCTGACTTAACCCCACTCGATTTTTTTATTTGGGCGCATTTGAAAAATAGAGTACATGACTGCTCCAACCACAAGGCAAGATCTGGAAGAAAGAGTTCGACAAGAAATTGCACAAATAACACCTCAACAATTACAGAATGTTAGACGTGCAACAGTAAGTCACGCTACTCTGTGTATTAATCAAAACGGTGAACAGTTTGAACAATTTTTATAATGGTTTATTATAATTTAGGTTTTAAATAGTTTTGTTATTCTATTTATTCATGGTTGTAACGTTTTATTAAAATTATTTCTTGTTTAATTTGTGTTTACCTTTTAACCCTTTATAGGTTTGTGGTTAGTATAACAACCACACCCATAATACCCTTCATAGGGCAAAACTGTTTTTATCTTTTGAATAGAAAAAAATGTTACAGTGACTTTAGTGATACCCTAAAAGATAACAAAAAAATATTTGAAAAAAATATATCGTCATTCTCATTGTTGCTATGAGGTGGTCCATAAACTGACCACAATGCATTTAATGTCACTGATTTCCGCTAATAGTTTGAGGTTAAATAAATAACCACAATTTTTTATATGTTTTATTTTGAAAAATAAACAATAGGAAAATTAAATATTATGAATGGGAGCAAAACATTCTACACATAAAGCTACTTGACACGCCTGACACTGTACTGTAGATCGAACGGTCTTCTTTCTGGTACTACAATTTGCACATCGTCTTATTGTGCCTTTTATGGGTAAATGTACACCAACATTGCTTTTTCTTATAGAATTATCGACTCCAATAGATCGTCCACTTAGTTTTTCAATTTACTTTTGGTTACTGATATTTTGGGTCCAGGTCTTTTACGTGAACAAAAATTGTTTAGTAATTAATTTAATGGGAAGGTATGGTTTATCTAAAACACAGTGAGTGTAAGTTCTATTTATTATAACTTTATGTCTTTACAATTTAAGAGCTTTCAAAAGACTAAAAAACTTATATTGTCGGGGCGTTATATTGGTATGGTTTTAGAACTATACAGAGAATTAATATGATTTATAAGCATAACAAAAACGTCATCAGAAAGAAAGCCGGAGCCTGTTATTGATACATAATTTATTTGTTTAGTCTAAAACGATTAGAAGTGAATACAGTTTTTGTAATTTATTAACACCAAAACCAACATCATTTGCTAATAAACTTCGAAACCGTAATTGAGACATAGGTTTTGTTCTTGAATTTACAGAATTAGCTTTTTTGTAGCAAATATAGGAATTAACAATGGAAGCTTCTAATAGGTAATAGAAAATTTTAAGCCACCAACGGCGGCTTTTTCACGAGAGAGATGTTATAATACGCCATCATCTGGTCCAGACGATCAACTCCCCCCCATGTTTTTGTTATAATCATAAACTGGTCTTGGGCAGTTAATAATTTCTTTTCGTCCTTCCTTATTAGTTCTGCCAATAGTTGCCATTTCACTACCATTATGAAAATTGCTTCCTTTTATCACACTTCTTTCCTCTGTCTCGCCATTTGCAAACAGAAATTTCGTTAGAAGTGGCATAGTCCGATTCTCCAGTCCTCAACAATTTATCTGACTGTAGTAAGTCTTTCGGATAATGTTTGCGGTTTTTCCTCATAGTTCGACATCCAAATGTTTGTTTCTCCAGCAACTTAGAAAGCAAATTGAAAGTGGTGAATTAATTGTCGAAATAAATAACGCATCCCTCATTGTAAAACTTTTTACTTAATTCCAAAACAGTTCATTCCCCCAATGTTCTTTCAGCTTCCCCTTTGACTTTTCCTTCATAAATTTTAAAATTTACCTTATACCCAGTTTCAGAACAGGCGAGCACCCATATTTTGATGCCACATTTGGTAGGTTTCAGCGGCATATATTGTTTAAGTGTTGTCCTGCCTTTGAAACCCACCATACTCTCATCAACAGACATATTACCAGATGGAGCAAATAAATTAGAAAATTTATTAATCAAGTGGGTAATAAGTGGTTTTACTTTATAAAGCTTCTCAAAATTATCAGATTGTCGACCCGGCATTTCAGTATTATCGTTCAAATGGATAAATCGTAGAATTTTCAAAAATCTCTTCCGACTCATAATATTTGCAGTTTTTTGCACACGGAAATTTTCATTATCTGACCAGTATAACCGTAAGCTTGGCAGGGAATGAAACCCCATTATAATTAGAATTCCCATAAAGGCTCTCAGTTCATTGATGGTTAGATTCAGTTGTACCCCCTTTTGATCAGCATATTTATTAGATTCTACAACAATATGATGATGAATATCTTCATCAAAAAATTTATCGAAAATACTGATTGGACTTTCTAAATTTACTGGAAAGAGCGGCCCATAATTTTCAGAAAATTGACAATTATTGTAAATAGTAGGAACACAGGGAATTCTTCAAAATATATAATCCGGAATTTTACAATTGACGTCTGGTGCACTTTCAGCATTGTCGTCATTATCAGAGCTTGTATCCGACAGAGATTGAGAATTTAGTAAAGTACTGTTGATCCTCAGCGACATAATCTGGATCTCCTATCGAATCATCGCTGTCAAAATCTTGGTCATCACCTTCAAAATTGTGTTTAGTTAGCAGTCGTTGTCTTGTGGCTCTTGATGTTGAGGGCGCTTGATCGGAGACAGCTCTATCATCATCATCATTCGAAATCGGAGTAGAAAATCTAGTGCTACGAGGAGTATCCGTGGAAGTGCTGCCAAGACAAATATCTTCAGCATCAGAATTTATGGCCTGTTCATCTGATATTCCATCAATTAATTCAAAAGCATCATCTGAACTCAAATTATTTAGGTTTAATCGCCCGGAGAAAGCCATAACCTAAAAATCAACGAAAATATGTTGAAATTTTGCCATGTGGTCGTAACAAAAATCGTAATATCTTAATATCGTAATAACGTGTCATGAATAACAGATTGTGGCATTTATTTACAGGGTTATTAAGAACATATTACAGACAAAATGCAATTTTATATGTATTGCAAACAAATTACAAAATTAGTAAATACTTACATTTATACCATTAATGTCAGAGCACTATGAACGCTTTGTGATCACTAAACTAACCACATCTTAAATAATATTAAGACTGTTGAACACAACCAACATTATGTTGCTGTGTCTTGACAACAGCATACTGTTCACACTCCTACCAAAACTCCATATCATTATTTCATAACGAGTGGCCGTAATAAATGAGGTTATTATTATACTAACCACAAAGCGCTGAAGGGTTTTAAAATATAAATAGGTTCGGCCTATAAAGGGTTAAAATACTTTTATTATTACGAAGGATATCGTTAAGAAATGATTCAATGATTTAGTAATTTCTACGTGGTAATTTTCTGGGAGGTCATTGATCGTAGTATTTTGAAATTTTTCTAGGGATTCCTTATTGCAACATTCTGTTATATCACACTGCGTTGACCTAAAGGTTTTATTTTAGTGACCGCCATAGAGATATCAGCCGGATTAATTTTTTGTGCAATTTCGTTTTTTTTGTAATACTGCCATGTTATTTATTATTTGATTTAATTATTAATGGTGGATTACTACTTTTAACTATACTTATCGGCCCAATATTGATTTTTACGATTAGTGTTATTTAACTCACCACTTTTTGTCTCAATAGAAATTTAATGCTGTTTTTATAAAATTTCATAATAAAATTTATGTAAGAGGAAATACCGAATTACATTTATCATATACTGCAATCACAAATAGGTGGGTACAATACAAGTCACCATATTAAATAAAAGTATAATATTAATCAAAATGTTTCAAGATGATAAGACAAGTGGTCAATACACAAAAACCAAGATGATTAAATTTATATAAAATAAGTAATGGGTGAATAAGATTACCCATTAATTTATGCCTATAAAAATATGTAATAAATGTATGGGGTATTTTTTTTATTCAAGACATGTTAATTCAACTTAGTTGGTAATATAATGATATAATATTATGTACCCCTGTAGAACTTTAGCAATGGCTTCAGCGTTTTTCGTTATGATGGCTAAATAATAGCTGTAACTGTAGTTTGGACATATTTTAGTCAGTATGAGAATATGACTTTGTAATATAATAATAAACACCACAGCAATTAGACAACCCCCGAATCCAAAGCCGAGGTTGCACTTATGAAAAGACGCTTAGATACAACCATTCTCGCCGACATTGCAAGTACCAGTGGCGGGATTCGAACCCGCAGAGATCATCTAGTCATACTTGCCATCGCGCGCTCTAGCCACTACCCCGAGCCGGATAATCGCAACCATAGCACAGCCCAGATGATCGTGGCTAATAGTCATTTCGTAATTATGTTTTGGTCAGAGCAGTAATACTATGTTAGCCATGATAATGTTTTCGTGACTTAAAAATCAATCTGTTTTTTTCAAAGCGCCAACGTTTCAAGAAGAAATGACTTTTGCCATAGCTGTCTAAAGATTGGCGCGCCTAAATTACAACGGTGTGCTACTTGGGTTAGAAGACGTATTGAACTTAACAGAAAAAAAAACTATTAAAATATGTAAATAAATATCGAATGTAACCTGTTGCATATAAAATTTGCGTACAGGATACCAGCAGATCTAATATACGTTTTAATATATCTACTTGTCAGATTTCTATACTAAAGTATCATATGTAAAGAAGAGTAAACATATACTTCATAAATATGAAATACCTCAATACCATACGTGTATGTATATTACAAGCAATGGACTAGACACAAAAGTGTGTCAGCAACATCTTACATTTTTATCATTTAATAGCTGCATATTAGTCAGCACAAGCATATTATGTTGGTCATATTTGTTAACCACGAAGACGTTTTTATGATTTAAAATCACTCCCAATTTTTGGCTGCATGAACGTTTTAAAGGCTTTAAAACGCCATCTTGGATGAATGTAGCCAAATGGGTTTTACTATGTTAAAACGTTGACGTGACCAAATGACAGCACTGTGCTATTTAGGAATGTTTCTGTTGGTAAATAGAATTGCGCCCGAACGGTGATGCGCTGTACGTTATTTTGTTATTGAAATTCAAATTATTTTTTCTTATTTTCAGTATCCAAGATAACAGAAAGCTACCAGTTGATAAAAAGGCCTCTGAAATAGTAATGTACCAATGTGAATCTTGTTCTTTCCGGGCAAAACGTAAAGGGAATCTTCAAAATCACATGATGGTCCATAAAAATCCTTCAGAAATAACAATGTACCAATGTGAATCTTGTTCTTTCCAGACAAAACACAAAGGAAATCTTCAAAATCACATGATGGTCCATAAAAATCTTTCAGAAGTAACAGTGTACCAATGTGCATCTTGTTCATTCCAGACAAAGTACAAACATCGTCTTCAAAAGCACATGATGGTCCATAAAAATCTTTTAGAAGTAACAATCTACCAATGTGAATCTTGTTCATTCCAGTCAAAGTACAAAGAGAGTCTTCAAAGGCATATCAAGGTCCATAAAAATCCTTCAGATATAAAAATGTACCAATGTGAATCTTGTTCATTCCAAACAAAATACAAAAGATACCTTGAAAAGCACATGATAGTCCATAAAAATCCTTCAGAAATAACAATGTACCAATGTGAATCTTGTTCTTTCCAAACAAAACGTAAAGGATCGATTCAAGGCCACATGATAATGCATAAAAATCCTTCGAAATAACAATGTACCAATGTGACTCTTGTTCATTCCACACCAAATTCAAACATGGTCTTCAAAGCACATCAAGATCCATAAAAATCCTTCAGAAATAAAAATGTACCAATGTGAATCTTGTTCATTCCAGACGAAACACAAAAAGATATCTTGAAAAGCACATGATAGTCCATAAAAATCTTTCAGAAATAACAATGTACCAATGTGAATCTTGTTCTTTCCAGACAAAACCAAAGGGAGTCTACTAGCCCACATGATAGTGCATAAAAATCCTTCAGAAATAAGAATGTACCAATGTGAATCTTGTTCATTCCAGACAAAACACAAAAAATATCTTGAAAAGCACATGATAGTCCATAAAAATCCTTCAGAAATAACAATGTACCAATGTGAATCTTGTTCATTCCAAACAAAACACAAAGGATCGCTTCAAGGCCACATGATAATGCATAAAAATCCTTCGGAAATAACAATGTACCAATGTGACTCTTGTTCATTCCAGACAAAATTCAAAAATGGTCTTCAAAGGCACATCAAGATCCATAAAAATCCTTCAGAAATAAAAATGTACCAATGTGAATCTTGTTCATTCCAGACAAAATTCAAATATAATCTTCAAGAGCACATCAAGATCCATAAAAAATCCTTCAGAAATAACAATGTACCAATGTGACTCTTGTTCATTCCAGACAACATACAAACAAAATCTTCAAAAGCACATCAAGATCCATAAAAATCCTTCAGAAATAACAATGTACTAATGTGAATTTTGTTCTTTCCGGACAAAGTACAAACGTTATCTTCCAAGGCACGTTAGTCCTTCAGAAATACGAATGTATCAGTGTGAATCTTGCTCATATGAAACAAATGCAAAAAATCTTCAAAGGCGCATGATAATTCATAAAAATAATAATAATGAACTCCATTGTTGAAGTAACATACAATACAAAGCAAAGTTTAGACCCGAAATGGACTAGCTGTCCGCGAATGATATTACTGTAATGAATGCTCTTTGTTGAGATCAGCATTTGTTGCAGTCATCAATATTTTTACTGTATTTACCCGACATTAAAATTAGGCAGTTACTATCTTTCTTTGCGTGTGTGAGACAGATCGCTGTTAGTTTTTTTGTATTAATTTTTGGACTTGGTAATTTTGGAAAAAATAATTTATTTAAAAATCAAGTTCAAAATTAAAGTTACTTCATTGGCGCAGTCGGGTCGGATTTGTCATCTATCGAAGATAATTACAATTTTTCGTAATTCCGAAGTATTTTGTAAAAATGTTAAAGAATTTTTGTTCCTGGTTAATTCATTCAATGTACAAGTGCATTGTGCATCTTTTTCAAGATTACTCTATCGAAGAATCTGGAGAATACATTGGGCTGAATTAAGTAGGCTCATTCCACAAGTGAACTGAGTAGCTTGTCAGAAGAAGCAAAAAGGACGTTAGGACTCCGGTACACCCAACACCGTTAGGATCCGTTAGATCATAGAGATTAACATGTCCATCTTGGACAACCCCTGGAAATTGGTGGATTTGTAAGGTAGGACCTTTCACATCTATTGTAAGAAAGTCTGTTCAGTGTCAAAATTCACCCCAACAATTTTGCGTTTGAACTCTATCGAAGATACCTGGAACATATTTAAGAAAGAAATGAATCTTGAGAATTTGAAAATTGAAATATTTTCCTGTGTTTACCATATTTATTTCCTTTAAGTTTATATTGGTTTAAATACTAAGTGTTAATAAACAGGGATTGGTATTGCATATAAGGAAATGTCAGATTGTGCCAAGTGCAAATTAAAGAAAAAGGATAATTTGGTTGGTTGTGAGGGTTCCTGTGCAAAATGGTTCCATACTTCATGTACAAATATAAGACTGAAACTATTGGATAAATGCCACAATTTGTTCTATTTAGCTGTTTAAAATAAATTGTGAGTTTATTGATAAGAGCGCAAATAAAAAGTTAATGTCCAGTATTGATAATATTAATTGTAATGTGTCCAAACTATCTGATGAGGTGTTGA
The DNA here is from genome assembly GCA_029963845.1 of Rhamnusium bicolor. NCBI lineage: Eukaryota > Metazoa > Arthropoda > Insecta > Coleoptera > Cerambycidae > Rhamnusium > Rhamnusium bicolor. Next base: position 25,205 of record JANEYF010002507.1, read on the forward strand.
AAAAATTATTCGAGGATATAAGAAATGATTTATTACAAAAAATGGATTCAACATTCATTTCATTGAGAGATAACCTTGACAATTTAATATCTACAAAACTAGAGGATATCAATAAAAACATAGCCGTAAATAACAAGGAACCAGCAACTACTTATGCATCTGTAACAAAGCCCAAATCATCACTAATTCTCCAATACAGGTCAGTCATTAACTGATACTAAGTCTGATATATTACGTAGAATAGACCCTATTAATACCAATATTAATATTACCAATGTAAGAAATACCCGTAATGGAGCCCTTGTCATTAGTTGCGAAAATGCCGAAAAATCTAAAAAGCTTAAGGCCATAGCAACTGATCAACTAGGTAACAACTATAATGTTAAACAATTACCATCTCTTAATCCAAGAATTAAAGTTTCAAATATTTCTGAAAATTTTAAAGAAGATGTTCTACTAAAGTACATAAAAACACAAATTAAATCATGTTTCATAGAAAATAGTGCATGCGAATTAATTTATACAAAACCACAACGTAAAAACAAAAAAATTGTATCAAGCTGTCTTTCAAGTTGATATCAATACATATCATAGAGTCTTAAAAACTGGCAAATTAGCTATAGGTTTAGACTTCGATTGCCCGGTCTACTGCGCAATAGAGGTGAGACGTTGTTTTGTGTTGTGGATACCACCACATTGCTAAACAATGTACAAGGAAAACACCTATATGTCCTAAATGTTCAGTCACACATTTTTGATGACTGCCGGTCAATTGATTTGAAGTGCGTTACACTGCTCGAATTTAAAATCCAATCTCAATCTTGATATAAAAATAGACCACGCTGTATGGGATCCTGACTACTATGTGCATAAAAAGACTCTCAGTAAATTCAGAGCCAATATACTCAACACACAGTAGCAATCCGAGATGTCAATATCGCCATCGCCTAATTCAGCAAATGAATATAGAAATCACAGTATGCGCATGTTTGCTCCCACCAAACTATCTTGTTATTACCAAAATGCAAGAGGATTAAGAACTAAGACGTTTGATATATTTAATGCTTCCTGTTCTGCTGATTGCTACCAGGTGTATGCGTTTACTGAAACTTGGTGTCATGATAGTATTCATAATTCAGAATTATTTGACCTTAATTGTTACGACGTGTTTAGGGCAGATCGCGACTTTATTGCTACAAATACTTCAAAGGGCGGCGGAGTTCTATTGGCTATAGATAAGGAATTTAATGTAATGGAAATTAAACTCGACTGTAATAATTTATATAATATACAATTCATCGATATCATAGCTGTTAAAATAAAGGTCAATTTTCATTCTCTCTATATATTTGAAATTTATATACCGCCATCCTGCAACAACGAGGTTTATGAACGTTTGTTTGAATATTTAGTATCTCTGAACTACCTTTATAACTCTGATATTTTAATACTAGGTGATTTTAATATATCAGAATATTCACATTGTTTTAATAATAATACATTTACTCCTAACTTTAGTTTATTAAAGAACTTCATAAACTTTTTAGCATTAACACAATTCAATTCAATTTTCAATAATCAAAACAGATTATTAGATTTAATTTTTTATAACAAAAATTGTACAGTAAGTGAGCCACCTGATATAATTCTACCGGAGGATTCCTATCACCCAGCACTATTCATTAATATAGATATTAGTAAATCCAGTCCTTCTAAACGTCTACTTAAATCCAGTACCGACTTTAATTTTAGGAAAGCAAATTATTATTACAATATATGAAGATTTGGCATTTTCTGGAAAATTATACAGAAGCAAATACTGCTGTTAAAGTCGTAAATAATAAATTTGAAGAAATATTTGAAAATAACATTCCAAAGAAAATACCAACTTCTAAATCGTATCCTGCTTGGTTTAATGGTCAAATTATAAACGAAATAAAACAAAAACAAAGCTTGGCAGAAATATAAAAGAACTTCCAGTAATGAGGATCTAAATAGGTTCAAATTATTGAGATCTCAAATAAAAAATGATGTAAATATCTCGCAGGCGGCATATCTTCAAAATATCGAAAATAATATAAAAGATAATCCTAAGAAATTCTGGTTATACATAAATACAAGAAACAATAACTTATCTAATCCTTCGATATTAAAATATAATAATGAAACCATTGAAGATCCTCAATTTATTAGCTGATAGCTTCGCTGATTATTAACTCCTTTACGCAACCTGGTAATAATAATTTAAATGCTCTTAATTCAGAAAACGTGTTGTCCTTAAATATTAGTTCTGTCATGCAAAATGATGTAATGAATGCTATCAAAAAGATTGAGCCGACTATGACTATGGGTCCTGATTTAATACCAGCATTCATAATAAAGGACTGCGCATCAGTTTTGGCTGGCCCACTTACTATAATTTTTAATTTAATATTGCAAACTTCTTGTTTTCCTGATTTATGGAAACCTCGAGGGTATGCCCTATTTACAAAAAAGGAGATAGAAATGAAATAACAAACTATAGGCCAATAACCATCATTTGTAACTTTGCAAATTTGTTGGAGATTATTCTACATGCAATCATATACAATCACGTATCTGGTATGATATCGCTTGAGCAGCATGGATTCTTGAGAGGCAGTTCTACAGTCACAAACCTTGTGTGTAAATCCCAGTATATCAGCGCCAAATTAGATCAACAAAGTGAGGTAGATGTAATATATACTGACTTCTCCAAAGCATTTGACAGACTTGACCACGGTATTTTATTAACTAAATTTGAGAACTTTGGACTTTCCAGACCAATAGTTAAATTTCTTAAATCCTATTTGCAAGATAGGTATCAATTTGTTCAATACCGTGGATACAGGTCTGGCAAATTCTTGCAGAAGGTTCGATATTGGGACCACTTTTATTTATCTTGTTTATCAACGAAATCACATCTAATCTCCATCGAGTACATTATCTATTATATGCGGACGACTTAAAACTATTTTGCGAAATTAAGTCTGAGACAGATTGCGAATATCTTCAAACAGCACTAGATAACATAAATCTCTGGTGTGCGAATAATATATTACGGTTAAATGGATCAAAATGTAATGTTCTGACATTCAGGGGGAGGTAACCTCAATCAAATATAATTATAAACTGGATGATTTAATATTACAAAGGCCAGATTACATAAAAGATCTTGGAGTTGTTTTTGATCCTAAATTATCTTTCATACGGCATATCGAAACGACTACTTCGTCAGCTTATAAAAGCCTTGGGCTTATCATACGCAATTCAAAGAGGTTTGGTAGCTTGCATACGCTTAGAGTGCTCTATATTTCATTTTTAGATTGTGGTTGGAATATGCATCAATAGTGTGGAGTCCTATTTATAGTATACATATTTGGTCTTTAGAAAAAATACAACAATTTGTAAAATCAGCAGTATACGTACTTGATGGTGAATATCCGGAAAGAGAGGCATTCAAAACAATGTCTCAATCTATCCGAGCTTGCAAAACGTAGGGTGGCACAATTTATAATTTTTTTGTATATGGTAGTTAATAATTTAGTTGACTGTACATGGATATTAAACCAAATTGATTTTAAAGTTCCAAGAATATCATCACGTCACAACCGCATTTTTAAATTTCCTACAGCTAATACTAATATTATGATAGCATCCTCTTTATATCAAATGATCGCAAACTATTGCAACGTGGAGGACAATATTGATATTTTTTCTTGTACCATTGACAAAATTAAAAAAATTGTACTTAATGATTGATTGACAATATTTTAATTTGTGTAGTTTTGTACAATTTATATTTATTTTTATTGCTATTGTGTATTGTTGTATTATTATTGTTGAATAGCAATATTTTAATTAAAGTATAATGTATTGTTAGTTAGTGTTAATTTATTACTATGTATTATATTAATGTTTATTATTTTATTTCCGTTGTAATATTTATATTTTTTTTTTACTCTAATTGTTGGTAGATTTTAAATTTTTTGCTTTTTGTTACTTGAATTCCTTTAATTGAGTTCTACCTGTAGGATATGTATATGAAAATAAATAAATAAATAAATATTTTTGAAAAATAGAATTTTTCATTTGTTTAATATTATTTATTAAAACATTATTTAACGCTGAAATAGTCGTAATTATATACTATTATTTCTTAGTAGTTTTAGTATTTTATTGACATTTTTTTGCCTCTTTGAACAAAAAATATAATATAAAAAAATTAATTTAATTAATGGAAGATCTGTTATCTGATCGATTAGAAAAATCTTTAAATTTGTCAGATACTAATTTAGAAAAAATGGCAACTGAAGGTCAAGCAACCCAACCAAATTTTACAGTTTTGCAAGCCTATGCAAACACAATTGGTAATTATAATGGTGACGAATATAGTTTAGAAATTTTTATAACAGTATGTGTTCAATTTATTGAACTATATCGCTCTTATGATGAAACCTTAAATAAATATGTTATTTTAGGTAAATCAACCGAAAGAGCTCAAATTTTAATTGGTTCCAGGTTAGAACTATGAACTTGGGAACAAATAAGAAATGCTTTGAGAATGAGTTTTGGTGATCACAGAAGTTTAGATTGTTTAGAACAAAATTTATTAACTTTAAAACCATACAAAAATGAACACCCTACACAATTTGCACAAAGAATTCAGTTAGCACGTTGTAAAGTTGCTTTTAAAATTAACAGTCTTTCAGAAGCAGAAATGCCTATGGCAACAAAATTCATATATTTAAATCAATATGATTCACTTGCATAAAAAACATATTTATGTAATTTGCCTGATGATTACAAGGCAAAATCGATTTACAAAAAAATTGATTATCTTGAAACAGCAATGGCATATACCGTAGATGATGAAAATTTCAAGCAAATAAAAAAATTACAACTTTACGAAATAAATCAGTATCTAATTAATCAGTACCTAATTATAATTATAGACCATCATACTCGCAACCACAACAATATAAACAAAATTCACCACCACCACCTAAACCATTTTATAATAATAATAATTTAAATCAACCTCGTAATACACAAAATTTTCAACGACAAATGTCTACAAAACCCAGTATTCCCTAGTCAACCAATAAATGCTCAGCCTAGACAAATTCCACACAGGTTCCCCATAAACCAGCAAGTTTCAGGTAGACCTCAAAACGTTTTAAACCTAATCAAGTCATCACACTGAGAAAAATGTTCCAAGTAAACAGTGAATCTGACACATTTTTAATTAGGATTATTATCAAGTTTGTTATTAAGAAATGTTAAGTACTACTTGTAACAGTTAAAATTGGAATTATGACACCAAGCCAATAATCCCTAATAAGTAATTATACAGCCCCAATATAAAGTGAACACTTGTGTTAACTTTTGACTTCTTAATAGTCACCAGTTTTCTTATCACGAACATTCACATTTCTTGTAGCAATTAAAGAGTGCATATGACTTTTTTATTATAGTAGTAAGTGTACAAACATTTTGTATTTAGTTAACAGTTTCCTAACGTTAAATATTCGGTCACTAAACATCAATAAACATTAAAAAACAAGCACCCTTCGGGTATTTCCGTGAGCGCGAAACCCAGCGAGGGCTCTGTATATTCTTGACTTGATTTGCGTTCCCGCTTTCAGTCTTCAATTTCATCTTGTTAGTGGTGTATGTTTTGTGCTAGTTGAATATGGAGTGTGTAAAGTTATTAAAACAGTGGGAACTGACGGAAAATTAATATGCATATGAAGTTATACCTATCGACAGAAAAAAAATGTACGTGTTACAGGGTTGCGATGATTTAAATCGTGATTTAAATCATGATTTATTTCAACTGATTTTTTAAATTTAAATCATGATGTAAATCAAGTTGTGTAAAGCCAGTAAATCAAACTTCAGAAAATTCAAATAAAAAGTATAGTTTATTTAAAAGCTAGATACAAATTAAACTGAAAAAAAAAAATTCAAATAAAAAGAGAAAAGAACATTTAGGTTACACATATAGAACAAAAGTTACCTTCTTAAATGTACATTATAAATTAGGTGCCTACTTAAAAGCAGAAACATAAAGTAAACAAATTAAACAGAACCAACTCTAAAAGAAAATAAAACATGATTTCCTCCAAAACAAAAATTTTAAATTAGGTTAATTATTGTAAAGTTTGTACAAAAAAACTAATTTAGCTGCTTTTTCGGTCCCTAAACGATTTCGAATCTTAGAATGAATCAAACCAAATGTCGAAAATATTCTCTCAACCGAGGCTGAACTACCTGCAGCAGAAAATAGTTGCTTGATAATCGGGATTAATTTGTCAATAATATTAATATTTCTTTGGGATTTCCACCAGTCCAAAGGTTTTGTGTTTTTAAGAATTTCTTTGTGAAACATAATACACTGACCGTATCGGTATCTGAATGTTTGCATTTGCCTTAAGTTAATTTCAGTTTCGTCAAAATGCGACTCAAGAATTTTAAATTGTTCTACGACGTCTGATAAAATCGTATCGTTTCTTTGAAGCCTATCAAGTGCAACAGATATAGGTTTTAGTAGTGATAAGTAATCTTCAGCAGTTTTTTTTAAATAAATGTTTGATATTTTCTGTCTTACTATGCTGTCAATTTCATTTGTATGTTCCTCGCTAATTTTAAAAAGTGTGGGCCATGATTTAACGAAACCCTCTAAGCAGTCGGCAAGTGAGTTCCATCTTACGTCAGAAGGTAAAGTTTTTTCCTCCTTCTTTTGCGTATGTGGCAGAGGCAAAATGATTGTTTCCGAAGTATTTCACAACGAACGTAACGTGTTCCTTAATTTCACTAATTTCCAAATCCTTACATAACAAGTTTAAAATATGTGGAGCATAACCGTAAGTAGTAACATTTAGTTCTGTTGACTCTTTAATTTGGTTTCTCATAGCATTCACATTGGCAGCATTATCCATCACAAAACTGCTTACTGTACAGGTATAGTCAGTGTTTAGAGTTTTAATTAAGTTTGTTGCAAGTTCTGTTAAATATACAGATGTGTGTAGATTTCCAAATGTGTCCATCGTGTCTACTAAAAACGGAAGACCCATTTTCCGTAGTTACAGTTGCACATATTATTGGTTAATTGTGTATGTTGGACCATCCCTCCAATGACAGACAAACTGAACTTCCTGATAAATCTTTAAAACATTTACTTTTTTCCTCGTTATACACTTCATCGAGCAGTCTGTTGAACATATCATGTCGAGATGGTGGTACATATCCAGGTCGTAAAAGCGTTATTGCCTTTTTTTACTTCAGGTTGTTCAATACACATAAATAGCTCTAGCAATTTGTTTATCTATTTCTTCTTTATTAGACTTGGTCGTACGTACAACAAAAGATGATAAAGATCCATAACTGGAGTCAGGTACTACTTTTCTTTTTTTACTTAATGGTGTAGAAGATAAGAGCGGCTGTGGGGCACTATTTTCCTCTGCATCTTATTGTAACGTGTTCAATTGTATCTAATAAAAAACAAGATTTTTTATGTTGTTTAAATCCAGCTACACACAGACAGACATAGATACTATACTTTGTTCTTAAAACTAGGAGTGAATGAAAGTCACATTTGCACAGGGAAAGTTACTAGAAATCTAGAAAATGCACTAGATCATTTTAACGATAAATTTGAATCTAACACTGACGTAGTTTTCCACGAAACACCAAAACACTATACACTGCACTCGACGTGCGTTTCGCCAACTAAGTTGGCATCATTTTAGATGATTAAAAACAGTTTTAATCATCTCTAAATGATGCCAACTTGGTTGGTGAAATGCGCATCGAATGCAGTGTATAGTGTTTTGGTGTTTCGTGGAAAACTACGTCAGTGTTATTCTAACATCAAAGGTTCCAACCCATTCCAGGTCGTAGAAATAGACCGACGTTAAATAAGTAAATTAAAAAAAAAAAAGTTCTCCTTAATATTTTGTCTTACTAAAAAAGTTATAATTATAAATAAAATAACACTATATGTAGCAAAACAACAAAAAAATGCTTTCAATAGGTAGGCAATGGACTGTAGGCGGTGTTGCCCGGTGAGTTAAAAGGTAATGCACTTCTTATCTCCGACTGCAGTTCTTGAAGTAGGGTGGTTTTGTTGTGAGAGCTCTCTAAAACCACCTGGATGAACTAGGGCTGGATCTGGATAGCTGGCAATCTTTCGAAGGGAAATCACTATTAAATTAACGGGCAAGTCTATTATTTACAACACTTCACTTATGAATTATCAAACAAACGACGTCGAGAACAAAACTTTATTAGCGATATTTAATCTACAAAAATGTTATTGTAACATGAGATATGTCGCGGCATCAAGCTATGAATATGAATATCTACTTTTCTTTTCCTATATCTTTGCTGCGCAAAGACATTCAGGAAGTCGCAAAAACTTCTAAAGGTTTTATACAAAATAAAATAAAAAGTATGAAAATTCGCGGGACTACAAAATTAAAGGGGATATTTATTATACACTTTTGTAAGAATAAAAATGTGGACGAAACACTATACTTACATTGGACACTGTTCCTGAAGTAGAGGGACCTTCATTATTTGTTTATACACTTTCTACATGACGCGAAGCACATTTTTTCCAGTGGATTTTCAGTCGGTCCACAAGCCCTTGCATTTCTACATTACACTTTTTACATGTAGCTCTACTACCACTTTTTCCATGAAGCTTACTTGATTTTTCAATAAAATATTGCTAAATAGGATGTTTTTTCTTTCCACTTCTATTAGAGGACATGTCAAAAAATTATTTAATATTTAAATATAAATATAATCACTCAGACTCGCTTTCTCACTTGTTACGCGTTACGCGGCAGATTAACAATTAATGGCAATTCGCATAATCCTCGCGCATTATAAAGACAGGCGAATTTTCAAGTTCTGACAGGAATTTTCATGTATGCTCTAGCTTATTTTACAATTATAGATACAAGGTACACAATTTATTCCATTTGTAAGTTTAAACAAAAACTATCTTTGTTAATATAAGTACTAAATACATTGTTAATGACAATTATTAGAATGTTTATGTAAAAAAATAAATAAAATAAAAAAAAAAAATCATAATTTTTTGATTTTTTTTTAATTGTAATTTTTGATTTTTTTTTTAAATCATGATTTTTATCAACCCTGACGTGTTACCTTCTGAAATAAATTATTCAAGACATTTGTACCCAGCTTCAGAATGGAAAATATATAAGTATATATTAAAATGAGAATTTTCGTACCGTAACCTCACAAATCTTCAATTTAATCAGTGACATATTTCTGATTTAATGTTAAATTCGTTATTGTAAAAACTAATTTTTTTAAATTTTATTTTATTACAACACGAGTTTAATAGGTTGCACAACGTTATTCAAATTACTTTGACAATTTTTTTAGTTTTATTACAAATTCACTTTTTATACTTTATATAACTTTAACTGCTATGATTTTAACAAGACTGATTTTAATAATGATTCTAGTGACTGAGCTTAATAAACTATATAAACTGTTTAAAATCTAATTTTCATTGTGTGTTGAGCTGCAATATATAACTTTTTTCTGCTTACTCAGCAGTTGACTTCTTTGTCAGCGTTTATTATATTGTAACCCTACGCTTCAAGCAAAAAGTAGTCCTGTTATAAGGGATGGTTATATATAACAACTCCCCATCGAAAAAAATTATCGTTTATCGAACAAACGACAATTATATAACTGTTTTGGATGGTCTTGGGGCATTAAGTTCCATTATCTCTTCTTCAACGTTCGGATCGGGGAACCTTCTTGCACTGAGACGTCTTCTGGGTACAAATCTTGTTAACATTGATTCTATGGGTTGGTTTGATCCAGGAGGAGGTGGATAGTCATCTGAGCTTCTAAAACTGAAGCGAAATCTTTTCTTGGAACGGAATTTGTAAAATAGACAATATTGGTATAATAATTATGTAGGTGAATCATGACCAGTGTTTCTTAGCGAATGGCTCATTTATCATTTCATCAAATTCTTCAATGTATTTGTTTAGCTTTTGTTCTGAAAGATTTAACTCGTCCAAGTTGTTTATTTTTAGTGAAATTAGTTTTGGCGTCTTTTCTGCTTCTGGTAAATGATCACAGCATTGGAATGGAATTAAAGGCGTTTCTATCATCATGGAGATGTTTGAAGTTTTTTCGTAAGTGGATATTATCCTTGTGGCTCCAACATATCCTGAACATAGTGGATATATTTGTAACAAACTATTCTGAATGATTAGTTTATTCTTTGTTGGTTTACCAAGGCATGTAAATGTTCTTGGTTCTAATAATTGCACATTGTAATCTTCCATGTTAAAAGTACTGATTTGGCAATTATATGGTACTTTTACTGGATTTCTTAATATTTGGGCTTCACATGCTGCTGAACTATCGATTGGATAAGTTACAAGGTCAAAACAAATTCTAGCTCCTTTATCTATTTGTTTACATTCTTGTAAATCATTAACATCAGTGTATGGTCCATTATCGTCAGATACAGCTATATATTTATAAGTAGGGAGGATTGTATGAAATAATTTGGTTCTAGGATCTGGTGTTGGTAAAGAGTATAAATGTTAAAGATTAAATTCTTCTGAATTTACCAATGGTATTGATAAAATAAAAATTAACTTTGATTTGGACTGAAAAGCTGTTAACTCTATTAAATCAAAATATTTAGCAATATTATTTATTGTTGACAACAAAGGTAGATTTGTTTTTTGTAAAGTTGTGAAATTAAAGTTAATTGATTCACAAAATCAAGTGGTTGAATTATTGATGGATGAAGTATTTTTAATCTAGCAAATGTGATGCTATTCATTATATCGTTTAATTGTTCCTCGATAAAAATAAATGATTCAACTAATTGTTCACACATGTTCAAAATTTTATTTTTTTTGTTATATTAAAAACTGTTGTTTCAATAATTTTAATATCATTATTAAAGGTTTCTTCGTCTACTTGGAGTTTGCGTATTGTAAAATTAAAATTCTTTATTGTTGAAGTCACGAGTACTTGATTTTTTAATAAGTTTTACATTTCATGTTCGTCATGCTCTATCTTGGTAATATATTCTTCGTAATATTTTCCGTCTGATGCATCAACGTTACCTGTTATAGCTTTAAATATTGAACCTAAGCCATCGAGTATTCCTCTTTTCTTTCTATAACTGTTTGTGTCGTATTTAATTTCGGAAAATTTGGCTTGTATATTTGAAATTCGGTTTAAAATGCTAATATGCGTTTTTACTTCTGTAGAGAAATTATGTAAGTAATATTTGTGCACGTCAGTATTTTCAGGAAAAAGCATACCATTTAACTGGGTCAGTAACAAATTATTATTTCCGTATGCAGTTCTTAGAAGTGAAATATCTTTATATACTATTAATTTCCATTTGTCATTTGATATTATTATTTTGCCTTCTTTGTGATAGTATATACCGAGGCTGTTATTTAGTGGTGTGATTTTTATTATATCTGCTAATGCTGTTGCACAGATGGACAATCTGTAACAAAATCACGAGTATAGTAAGGTTTTAATCTATCAAAATTTACTTTAGTTTTTAAATTATCTTTGAAAATTAAAGCGGAATTTGGATGATATATTTCTGTAATAATCCAAGGTCCTGTGTATTTATCTTTTAACTTTAGACCTATTTGAGATTCCTTTAACCATACTTTTGTATCTTTTTTGAAAATTATAAATTATAATTTGGAGTTAACGTGTTTATCAAATTTTTCTTTTTTACTTTTTGTTTAGATCTTTCTGTGTTCAATCTAGCCTGTTTGTAGTAATACTATATCTTATTATTTAATTCGCATATATATTTAGATATCAATTCCGATTGATTATATATTTCTTCGGGGGTCTACCTGAAGTATGTCCAAATAATAGCTGGTATGGACTAAAACCTGTTGTTTTATTTTTGCTATTAGTGTATGAGATAATCGCATAGGGTAGAATTTCGAGTGGACTTTCGTTTGGAAATTCTAATTTATGTATTCTGAACATTTCTAGCAATGTAGAATGAAATCTTTCTAACGATCCATTTGACTAAGGATGCGTTACTGAATTGAAAGTTAGTTTAAAATTATATAATTTTGATAAATCTTTCATTCAATGATTATTAAATTCTCTACCTGGGTCTGTATGTATTCTTAAAGGAGTTCCGTAGTGTTGGAAATAATTTAAGAGTACATGAATAACTTCTTTTGCCGTTTTATTTTTTAATTGATAAGCTTGGATGAACTGTGTCAATTCGTCGCGAATTGTCAATAAATAATTAGATTGTGGAATTTCTAAAACATCGAGATTTATTCTCTCAAATGGTGGTTTGGGCATTTCGGTGATTACTAAAGGTTGATCTGTATTTTGTCTATTGATCTTAGCTTTATTACATGTTTCGCATGATTTTATATATTTTTCGACATCCTTTTGTAACAATGGCCAATTATATTTTTCGCGTATGCGTCTATACGTTTCATACCACGATGTAGGTTTGTTTTACCGTTGTGATATTCATCTAATATTATTGGTCTCTGATCGATATCTGGTAATGTTACGATATTTTGACAAATTATAAAATTTATTTCATTGTCTGCGAAAATAAAACTTAATATTTCTGGTACTAATAATTCCTTTGTATCTTCGACATAGTACGTGTTGTTTGAAATAAATTCATCTTATATTGATATAAAAGTTGAAATAAGTATTTTCGAGCATTCTCGGTTTCATAAGGAATTGGTACAATAAAATATTTTCTGTTTTGAGTTTTTACGCTGTTTACAATATTTAGTACTTTTGAATCAAAATTTTGTTCTGGATCTAAAAAGTCTTCAATTATTTCAGTTTGTATTTTTCCGATATTACTTTGTTGGAAAAGGGTAATTACATTTTTATGCTGCTTGCTTAATAATTGTTCGTTTGAATAAGAAATTTTCAATAATCTATTAAGGAATTTTTATTTATTTCACGTAGAAATAACTTGTATTCTTCTTCTAAAGTTTGGGTGCAATTTCTGTTTGAACTGATTCGTTGTCATCCTTTTCATCTGAAATTTGTTTATTACATAAAATGAATTTTCTGATTGATTTTACTGAATTTGAGTTTTCTTGACTTTCTGCATCACTGGAATTTATGCGGATACGTGAAAGAGCATCTGCGTTTTTGTTTTGTTTACCGGGCTTAAATATGACTTCATAATCATACTCTTCAAGTTTCAATCGCCATCTAGCAAGGCGGGAAGTGGGGTATTTTATTGAAAATAGCCACGTAAGAAGTCTATGATCTGTAACTATTTTAAAACGTCTACCAAATATGATATTTCTATGAAATCGACAGTTTTCGACAATCGATAATAGTACTTTTTCGATTACTGAATAATTCTATTCGGTTTTTGATAATGTACGTAAAAAATATGCAATAGGTAAATACTTACCAATGATTCCTTGTGAGAGCATTCCTCCAATGGCGTACGAGCTCGCATCAATTGTAATTATAAATTCTTTTTCGAAATCTGGATATATTAATATAGGGGCGGTTGTTAATAATTTTTTACAAAGATTAAATGCTTCCTTACATTCGTTATTAAAATTAAATGGTATGTCTTTTACAAGTAATTTTGTTAGCGGTTTTACTACTTTGGCAAAGTTTGCAATAAATCTACGGTAGTACCCTGCTAAGCCTAAAAAGGATTTTATTTCCGTCGTATTTTTCGGTTGTGGGATTTTTGAATAGATTCTATGTTTCAGGGATTTGGTTTTAATCCGTCTGGTGTTATGATATGACCTAAATATGCTACTTCTCTTCGCAAAAATTCACACTTATCAGGTTGTATTTTTAAATTATGATTTCGTAAACATTCGAAAGCTTCTTCTAACCTTTTTTATGTGATCGTTTAAATTTGAGGAAAAAATTATTACGTCGTCCATATAGACTAAGCAACGTTCGTTTTGGATTCCCAACATAACATTGTCCATAACTCTCTGAAATGTACTAGGGGCCTTTTTCAAACCGAATGGCATTCTTATATACTCATAATGACCATTCTCGACTGAAAATGCAGTTTTTTGAATATCTGGTGGGTTTATTTCTATCTGGTGAAAGCCAGACGCTAAATCGAGTGTTGTGAAGTACTGACATCTACCAAGTTGATCTAATAGATCTGAAATGTTTGGCAATGGATATTTGCCTCCGATAGTTACTTCGTTTAACTTACGATAGTCAATGACTATGCGCCATTTTTGTTGCCCCGAGGCGTCTAACTTTTTCGGTACAATCCATACTGGAGATGACCATGGAGAAATTTAGGGTCTAATTATACTTTGCTCTAACATGTTTTTTATTTGATATTTGACTTCATCTTTATGAATTTGTGGATATTTGTAAGATTTTGTAAAAATGGGTCGCGAGTCGTTAGTATTTATTTCATATTTAACTTGGTTAGTAAAATTTAATTGATCATTTTCTAAATGAAATATGTCAGAATATTTTATACATGTATTTGTGATAAGTTCTTTTTCTTCACTATTTAAGTGATCTAAGCGTAATTTATTTTTATTAATTCATCACGGTTTGGTTCAAAAATTTGCGTTTAGTTAAAATTCATTAATGGTTCGAAATTAATTGGTTCTAATTTTAATTCTGGTAAAATTAGAGTTTTTGAAATACTGTGTGGGTTTGCAATTGTTGTGAAAAATTCACCATCTGAATTTACATGAACTAGCGAATTTGCTACTTTTATTTTGTCTGATTCGAAATACGGACAAATTGCATCTGTATTTGATAGATTGCATTTTAATTTAAACACTTTTTCTGTTCGAGGTTCGATCTGAATTTTATTTCTAATTTTTGAAAATAATGTTTCTCTGTTTTGAATATTATTTGATTGGGAATTATTTGAATCTGCAATATACGAGGTTTCATTTTGTAAATTTTGATTTTCGTTTTCATTTTCGACTTTAAACATTGGTACTGTTTTGTGATTCATTTTTAATTGTTTGTTTTTGAAATCTAACACACATTCGTAGTGTTCCAGAAAATCGGAACCTAATAATCCGTCAAAATCTGTTTCTAAATCATAAACATAAACTTTGTGAGGATCATTTTGTTTAATCGGTAGATATGTTGAATGTTCAATTTTTATTATTTGATTTGTTATTCCTTGAATTAATAAGTTTTCTTTGTGTAAATTAAAATTTGTTAGTGTGAGGTCTCATGATACCTGCACCTGAGTCGATTAAAAGTTTGTGGGTTTTTGTTGAATCATAAATATAATAAAGTTGTTGAGATTTTGAAAAATGTATTGAAGGGAAATTTGTTAGGTTGTCATTGCTTGGAAATCTTCTTGCAACATTTCTACTTGGTTCTGAAATTCGTCCTGAAAAAATTTGATTGTTGCGACTGGTCTCGTTGTTGTAAAGAGTCAAGTCTCCAGTCGCTACTTGATCTACATTCGAGTTTAAATGATGGGACCTTTGTGAATTAAAATTTCCGTTTTGTTGATTAGATTGATTTATTGAAAAAATTGTGGTTTTGTTGTATTACAGAGGGTCTCTGAAAATTCGTTTGATCTTGTTGAGCGTTCGAAGTACTTGGTCTTTGAAAATTACTTTGATTTTGTTGGAAATTTGGCGTATTTTGTCTGAAAATTTGAATTGTTTGAATATTGATTTTGCCTCTGAAAATTTGAATTGTTTGAATATTGATTTTGTCTTTTGTAGCACACGTCTACTGTATGACCTGGTTTTTTGCAATAATTACAAATTTGAGGAACATTTCTTTGAAAATTGTTTCTCTGAATATTATTTGGTTGAGTTTTTGGAATAATATTCTTGTTTTGTAGGCTGAAATTTGGTCCGTGCCTTTGATTTTCTAAATAGGACAATTGTAATTCGCGTTTTATTCGTGTTGATGCTTCTAAAATTGTTTCTGGGTTTGAAGCACATATATATATATATATATATATATATATATATATATATATATATATATATATATATATATATATATATATATATATGTTGTTTTTCAGGTTTTCGCGGGTGGTGAATGTTAAATTCGTTTTCCGGGTTGTATTTGAAAAATGTTCCACGCACAGCCAATGTAATTTGACATGTACCATATGTAGATATTAACATCCACAAGTTCATTATTACTGTTACTATGAAAAAACACTGTAAAACGAACCGAACGAAGATTGAAAACAAACACTATTAAATAACAATTCTATCACAGAATTTTGTTACTCCATATTTGCATAGTAACTTTATGACTATAGCTCCACAAGCAGTGTAGCCAACATTAGGTGCTCTCTCTAAAATTTCAGTTAATCTAAGTTGTTTTACGGTAACACTGCATAAATAAAAGCATAATTTCATTTAATGTAGCCTCCGTAAAACTATATAGATTAACTGAGATCTGCTAGAAATAATGCACCTAATATCTCCCATCCACGAATTTCTTAATATTAAGAAATTCGTGCTTCCATCTCAAAAATAGTCCTAAGCAATTTCTGCGCATACTCGATTTGTGAATCACCAATCACCGTTCCTTGTTTATTCTGTCATTTCTCCGTTTTGACATTTGTCATTTTGTTTTGTTTTGTTTTCGTGCCTAGCAGGAGATTTTTGTGTTCTATCTTCTATTTTTCAGTTTTTTTGCGGCACAGTAATGGAAAAAGTATATCAAATTTGTGTTTTATGTAAAAACTGAAAACAAACTTATCTGGCAGAATTTCACGTGACATTTCACAGGTTAGAAATTGTTTTATTTTTATTTTGTTCAAACATTGTCAGTTAAATTCAACAATCGGCATTAAGTATAAATATTTAATAGAAGAATTTAATCGTATAGGTCTCCCAGTGACAACGAGAGCCAAAATGTGTGGATGGATACAAATATGTATATGAGGTTTTTCAAGTACAGACATCATAAATACACTATTCATATGGTCAGAACATTTATGAACGAAGACTACATGGATCCAAAACCCAAGAGTCTGGGAAACCATTACAATCGAGAGAGGGAGGTTTTCCATCCATAGCTGTGCCCTATCCAATCACGACAATGGAAGTTTTAAGAGCACAAGGTACAGTATTTACTAAATTAAGATAGCAGTATCTGGAGTCTTGTCAGGTTAAAGAAATTGATAATTTTCATCCTATGCAATTGGTCCTTTGAGACAATAATTTTATATCACATACAGTCTAAAGCGTATCGACAACTAAATTGAATAAAGCAGCTTGTCTCAGTTTTTATGTTAGTGGAGGGCATTTTACCAATATTTTTAATACAATAATTCAATCTGTGCTTTTATTTTTAAAGGTATCTTAATTATAACATAAAATAATTATGCCCATTAAAATTTCTTAAAACTGGATCCCGTCCCATATAAATATTGAGAAGGTTTCTTGGTCGATTGCTATAAGCAATTCTGTATATTATTCTATTTATACAAAATGGATAAGGCGTGTTTATCATTGAGTACGTATTATATACCAAATACTTCGAATAAAATTTTAATAAATCTGGTGGGGTAAAAACTGAAACGAAAAAAATTTTATTGATACATATACCTATATAAAGTAGGTCGAAAAATATAGTGAACCCATAAGAATAATGTTTATTTTAAGAACGAAAGTACTATTTTTATTTTTTTTACTTTCAAAAAATATTTTCCCTTTCCAAAGAAAGCGCAATTGAAATATTGTTTAATTAATTTTACGAGTAAATAAAAACTTTTTTGCTTACTTTATTTGAAAAAAAGAGGCAAATTTTGTGTATTTAAAATAATTGTACACATAATCAACATGGCCGCCTATTATTTCCTTCTGTGGAACCAGAAAATATGGGGAAGGCGGGAATAAGTGCAACTATTTTTACTAACAGCGACGTCACCGTTAAATAATTTTACCTGCACCAACCTTTAGTAGGCTTTTAATTTTGAGGTTATGTTTGACCAAGGCCCAAAAGCCTAACATCAACGTCCAGCCGACGTTGCTAGACGACTACGTCAGTCAGCAACGTCTAACCTACGTTGGAATGTTACCCAAAAAATTACCTAAATCTACTTAATCAGTTACCAACGTTGGATAATAATCTAAAAACACACTCAACGTATTAAGTAAATTTCTGACATCAAACCAACGTTGGTAAATGTGCTAGATGTAAATAGTAGGATTGCGAGGTTCAAGCTACGTTGCTCCGACGTTGTATCATAACTATAAAATTTAAGACGCGACTTGACTATTATTTGTAATAATTCTGACCTTATAATTAGTAAAAAAAGTAGTCGGTAGTCGGTAAAATGTTACTTGGGATGAATGTAGCTACCTATCAAGTCGGTTATCAACGTTATACCGAAGTAGGTGTATTACCGAAAAATTAATCGGTGCTACTTAAGTTAGTTATTAACGTCTAACCAACGTTGGTTAATAACTAAAAAGGACCAAACCTATTAAGCCACTAACCAATGTTGGCAAATGTTCCATAACAAACTTGACCTATTCAGTTAGTCACCAACGTCTACCCAACGTTGGTAGGTTACTCAAAATTTAACCAGACCTATTTTAGTCAGCTGTCAACGTCTAACCAACGTTGGTAAGTTATTCAAAATATAACCATACCTATTTTAGTCAGTTGTCAACGTTGGATAATGACTTGAAAACATATCAAACCTTATTAAGTCGTTTTCCAACGGTAAATCAACGTTGATAAATCGTCCAGTCTTAAGCAGTAGGTTTGCGAGGTCGACGCAATATTTGGTTCGACGTCGTATTACAACTACAAAATTTAAGTTATTACTCGACTACTATTTGTAATAATTCTGACGTCGGAATTAGTGAAAAAGTAGCAGGTAGTTGGTAAAATGTTGCTTGGGCAATCTTTCGACATTTATTTGCAGAAATTTTTAAATATATAGAAACAACTTGTATTTAGCAAACGATCAAGCTGTAAATTTACGTGCTGGATTTTTAGCATGTAACACTTTAAACGAGTTTCCTTTGGATAAGTATAGCTCCAGAAATATTCGAAAAAAAATGTTTAGAGTTTTAATGATATAGATGATGTAGCCGTATATTTTGATGATATAGTAGTATCGGGAAGATCAGTCGAAGAACACAACAAAACTCTCAGAAAGGTTTTAGCCAGGGGGTGCACGCGCCAATTAAATTTAATAAAAACATAACACTACAATTTAGAACTGAAATTGTGAAATATTTGGAAGACAAATTTTCAAAAGAAGGGCAACAACCCGATGATGATCATATCAAATCAATCTTAATTTTTTTTTTAATTATTGCTGCCTGCGATTTCTGATATTTTTTTTTTACTTTAAAAATTTATGTTTTCCTAGTTTATTTTAGATTATAAAATTACATAGTAAATATTGAACATGTTTGAGCTTATAACAGCTTCAGGTATCATAGGAAGGTTACGATATTCCTATTTTAAACTCTGTTCAGTTTTGCGATCAGCAACTGTCAACAAGCAATTATTGATATATGCGTCCGATTCACAATTTATAAATATTTGCGAGAAAGAAAAAAAGGATTTAAGGGAATCAGTGAGGGTCACATCAGAAAAATTAAGAAATTTAAAGCTGCTTAATTTTTTTATATATTTGCTCTTACTTTCACTGTTTCTCGACTTATTTTTGTTTAAATTCTGCACTGAACTTTGAGTATATACCTGGCCGTGACTACCATCTTGATTATGACTAATCTACATATTGATACTCAAGAAACAGTACCTCTTATCTCCAAATTAGCAATTTTACAGGAAACGAAAAAAACTAACGAGGTATTCATTTAAGTAGAGTTTTAAGTATCAGTGTTGGAATATTCAACATTTTATAAAATCTTATGTTGGTAGTATTAGTTGTAGTTATATTTTAGAAATAGTGGCAGCACTGTGTTTTTTTGGTGAGATGTTTTCAGAGAATAAAAAAGTTAGTTTGTTCGCAACCGTCACAGAATTGAGAGCGTTTTATTTCCAACCCCTTGAATTTTAACAGGTTATGGACCCAGACCACGTGTTGTTCTTTGTGAGTATACGGTTTTAATTGTGTAAGAAAATAAGTTTTAATAAAAATGGCGAACAGTAGTTTCATCGCGAGTGTTCAGAATCTAAAAGGCCGTGAAAATTACGATGATTGGTCTTTCGCAATGGAAAATGTTTTAATACTTGAGGGACTCATGGCGTGCATTGAAGGAACCGAAATTGATGAAACGAAAAAATAGTCAGGCTAAAGCAAAGTTAATTGTAACCATTGATCCCAGCCTTTACGTGCACATAAAAGAGGCAAAAACGGCATCAGAATTATGGAAAAAATTAAAATCGTTGTATGATGATGCAGGATTCACCAGAAAAATTAGTCTCCTTAGGCTGCTTATCTCCACGAGGTTAGATGACTGCGACAATATGGCATCGCACGTGAATCAGATTGTAGAAACAGCACAGAGATTAAAAGGTACAGGATTTAAAATTGATGAAGAATGGATAGGATCTCTACTCTTGACGGGACTGCCCGAAAAATATTCATCAATGATCATGGCAATAGAGCATTCCGGCATTGCCATTACATCTGAATCCATTAAAACAAAACTTCTCGACATGGAAGTCGATAAAACAGGAAACGCTTTGGCAGTTGGTAATGGAGGAAACCACAGTTTTGGTAATAGAGGCAATACCAACGGAAAGAATAAAAATTTCCAGTCGGTAGAAAAGATGGCAGCACCAGCACCGAGTCGCCAGCTGACAGATCAAATAAACACTCAGTCACAGAGAGTACTCTGTGTCTGAGAGTACTCTGTGGTTCAGTGTCAGGGGTATGCGACTTGTTCTACCGACCTCGCAACATCAGAGATGGAGTGTGTTCATGGGGCATTAAATAAATTTCTTAATAGACAACAAATAGTATCAAAATTAGAATATGAGTTAACTTTTGATAATAAATGGCGTTATTTAAAAAAAAAATTTAAAGAAGACAATAAATTATAATTTTTCCTGTTAAATAAACCTTGAAAATTTTTGGTTCCAGTCCGGAACGCAGCAGTCGGTGGCACCAGTCATAGACGAGGTGGCGGTCATGTTATAGCACAACCAATCACAAAATAATATTAATTAAATTAGACATTTGACAGTGCATTCAGAAGCCATTTTAAAGAGATTTGTTTGAAATATTTGTGAAATTTTATATTTGTATAAACTCAGTTTATACTAAATAAAGTGTTTATTATATCGTAAGTAAAAATATTTTTATGGTACCTATTGATGTTTTATTTATGTAATATAAAAAAGTCTTAAATTCCACAAAACCTTCAGTTCGTCCTTAGGTTTTAATTTTAGACTCGGTTTTATTATTATTAATTTTTGGAAAATCAGTGATTAAAATACACTGTAGTCGCTGACTTAAATAATTTCCTTATTTATATGGCGAATTCTAATCGAAATTGTCTTTTAAATATTTTAGGTCATGAAGGTCAGTAACCTTTCGATGACAGAGCCGGTGAAGTTTTGAAAGTTCTATAAATTCTGGATTTGTCTTTTATTTGTACTTATGGGGTAAGTTGTAATATTTTTTATACATGAAACTATGTGATAATTTGTTTAATGAAGAAACTGCATGTATTTACTTAATAAATAAAATATTCTATTTAACTTAATGTACATATGTAGATAAAAATAATATATTTTAATATTTCTAAAATCGATCCGTAGTATGTATAATATATTGTTAATATATTATGTTAAAATGTATATTTTATACAAACTCGCCTGTGACTAGTTGCAAAGTTACATTTATCCATTAGTATATCTATCATTTGAAACAAGTCGATTCACTATTATGTTTGAATTATATTTATTTTTATATTATTATACAGACAAATTAACACAGATTTGTGTATATTACATTTGCCACACTGGGTAAAGTGATCATCCTGATATGATCAAGAAATATTCTCATTATGTAGGTATTGATTTTTTCATAACGTAATTTTATCTCAGTTTTTAAATAAAAAATATTTTCTTGTCATCTTTATAATATAAACAACTATAATGAAAAGACCCACTTCTCCACATAATTTATCGACAGACAGAATCAACTGCGTGCAAATGTGTCGGTCATTAACTATGAGGGATTCTATTGTTTATCAGTAAGCATATAAGCAAATTGGATTATTTTGTAGTTGTCAAATTAAGTGCTTAACCTTTTTATTTTTTTGTTTAAGTATGCTTGCATGGTATAGCACAGTCTGACACCTGCACCAATTTCAATTCCATAAAAGATGGTTGCCTTACATGATTTTAGACCTTAAAATACAATATTTACTATAATCCTATAAGTATATATTTAAGTTGTTTTAGGAAGTATGATACAGGCTAAAGTGATAATGGGGTGAATCGATTTTAGAGGAAGGTAACCAACCATGAAAAGAGGTAATTCTACGATCGGTATGTAATAACAAAATGTTAATGTTTGAAAATCAACAAGAACTAGCAACATTTAATTTTTAATAGAGTAGGTACCTATCATATCTTGGTATATTAATTTGTCTCGAGTCATACATTGTCTTAAATAGTAGATATATATTTTTAGTACATTTTTGTGGGTATTTTAAGTATTTCTTAAGCAATATATTTTATGCACTCATTTAATTTTTTTTCTGTCCATAAAAATTATTCTCAGAAAATGGTGCATTTCTTTTTTTTTTTTAATTACTGCCTGCGATTTCTGATCTAATTTCTTTAACATTTAAAAATTTGTGTTTCTAGTTTATTTTAGATTATAAAATTACATAGTAAATATTGAACATGTCTGAGCTTATAACAGCTTGAGATATCATAGGAAGGTTACGATATTCCTGTTTTAAACTCTTTTCAGTTTTGCAATCAGAGTAACTGTCAACAAACAATTATTGATAAATGCGTCCGATTGACAATTTATAAATATTTGCGAGAAAAAAAAGTTTTAAAAGAATCAGTGTCGCATCAGAAAAATTAAAAAATTTAAAGCTACTTAATTTTTTATTTTTTTGTTCTTTCACTATTTTTCGACTTATTTTTGTTTAACCCATTTTCTCCCAATGGTGCGTTATCGCACCACATATTTTATGATTTTTTTTTGTTAAATTCAGTAAATATTTTTGCATATCCATTTATAAATTTTATTATTATCAGTATTAGAGAACTTAGACCCGTACGAACTGTTGATTTTTATTTTAAAACAAAAATTTTATGACACCTCAAAAAATCAAGAAAAACGCTGCATAATTTTGTGTCAAAGGTTGAGGTGATTCTAAAACAGTAAAATATTTTATTTTTGGAAAATATTGTCATTTTTGGTATGTCTATAATATGTAGATTACATGGTAGAAAAAATACATTTAAAATATAATATAGATTATGATTTATTTTTATTAATTAATTACTGGTGCGTGAACGGACCACTGGTTTTATCTATGAAATAAAACCAAGCTATTGCCATTCTCGACAAGTCAGCCTATGTAGTGTAAACAGTCGCCGATTAGTGTGTTGTTTAGTATTTGTTTGTTTTTTGTGCAGTACACGTGATATTTAATTGAAATCAGTAAAATATGCCGTTTTCGAGGTATTTGACTCGAAGGAAATTAGAAGCGGCTCTGGAGGAGATCGTTACGGATTTGGAGAATAATGATGAATTTCGTATTACTCGTATTTACGTATTTTTATATTTTATAGATACAACTCATTCTAGCCTTGATCTTAGCGGTGACGTTGTCATGAGTCTACTTTCTGTTGTGGATAAGCCAGTGAATCACCAAATTTTTTTCGACAACTTTTTTCGTCATTCAAACTCTTCGTACATTTAAAAAATAATGGTTATTTTGCCACCGGTACTATCCGCGAAAATAGGACAAATAAGTGTCCAATCGAAAATTGTAAATCATTTGGTAAAAAAGACCACGAGTCCCATATTTCAGCATATGATTCTGAATCAAAAGTTTATATTGTCCTTTGGCACGATAATTCAGTTGTAACGGTGGCAAGTAATGTTTATAGTGTAGCTCCTGTTCAAAATGTTAAACGCTATAATAGAAAAGAATGAAGAGATGTACAGATACCCCAACCTTATGTAATTGCCCAATACAATAAATATATGGGTGGGGTAGATTTACACTACAACGGAATTGCTAATTATAGATGCCAAGTATTTGGGAAAAAATGCTGGTGGCCTTTATTTTGTAATTCATTGGATAGCTTAGTCGTCAACGCATGGAAAATTTATAATGTCAATGAAAAAAAATTTCCCAAGTAGATTTTAAATCTTACATAGCCTTGCGACTTTTAAAAACTGATAAAACAATAATTGAAAGGAATCTTGCTCCTGCTATAGATGAACTGCGTTATGATAATACAGGTCACCTCATGATTTCTCATGCCAATAAAGCACGAAGGAGGTGTAGAATTTGCCATAGCCACACAATTTACATTTGTAATAAATGTAATGTACATTTACATACTTCATGCTTTGTACAGTATCAGCAAAAATGAAGCCGGGTGTTACCAGTGGTGCGTTCACGCACCATGAAATATTATAATGTTTTTTTTATTAAGTAAAGTTCTATGTAGAAAATAATTTATGCTTAGTTATTTTATGTAAGATTGAAACTTTCTATGATATATTTTCGTTAAAATCATTAGTTATATCTTATGTGCCTCAAAATAATATTTCATGTATCCTCCCAGTGGTTCGTTTACGCATCAGTATTTTTTTTATATACGTTAATTTTTTTAATTTTTTTTTGACACAAGGAATGTATTCTTAAGAGTAACAAAATAAATATTTACAAACAAAAATGTTCGTTTTTCGATGCTTGGTATATAATGGGTTAAATTCTGCACTAAACTTTGAGTATATACCTGGCTGTGACTACCCGATTATGACTAATCTACATATTGATGCTCAAGAAACTATACCTCTTATCTCCAAATTAGCAATTTTACAGGGAACGAAAAACTAACGAGGTATTCATTGAACTAAGTTGTAAGTATCGGTATTAATTTTGGAGATACAAGCTATTGGGAACTGTTGGACATAGGAGTGGATATCAATTTAAAATCTTAAATCAAGTTCTGGCAAAAATGAAGATATGAGGTATTGTTTCTTAAGCGTCGATATATATATTTTTTGTTTCATGTACAATCTTACGCAAGCAGTCATACCCGAGGAACCACTCTATAAGAAGTTTATTTATAATTTAATTTTGTTGTATTTTCAATTCATTTTATGATTTTTGATTTTATGTTGTTTGACATTAGAACAGTGCAGCTAGTCTGTACGCAGTAATGAAATAATTTAGAGTATTACTTTTTTTACAGGAAGTATATAATATTTATTTTTCGATCTGTCTTAGAAAAAAATGTTGTTTTTATGATTTATTTCATTACTATGGAATTGATTTTTCTCTTTAGATCAATTATTTTCTTTTTTTATATACCTGCAAAGCAAATGATAGTTTTTATCTTGATAGAATTATGAAATTCATTATTGACTTCTGATGCTACTGTTTGTAGTGATAAATTATTTAGATACGTTAAAGAAGCCTATCAACCGTTTTAATTTTACCGAGTGATACAAAAGAATATCTACATATTTAATATTGTGATACTTGTTTTAAGATAAAGTAATAGTCTTTTGATAGTTCGTTTGACTAAAGTTTATTAATATATTTTAATTCAATTTGTTAGAATATTTGTTATCTAGCTATAACAATATTAATTATAATGTAATTGTTACAATGTGATTCGGCAATAAATAATATTAACTAAAATGGTGTTTATTTTCCCTTCTCTTATTTTGAAATTACATATTAAAAGGCGAAGACGCATTTTTTAAGTTGTTTTGCCATTTACAATTTAAGGACTGGTTTTCCATTTCTTCTTGCATTTATTTAGTAGATAAATTCCCTGGAAACAGTAATTAATAATATTTTAGTAATTGTTTCCTCGGAATTTATTAATTAAATAAATGTACAGGAAAATGGAAAAGCCGGCCCTTATAAATGAATAATTTATTATCAGAGGAAGATCTCTGTTTAATCTACATATTTTTAGTTCTTGCCACCGAGGTTGGTGCGCTACAAGCTAAGAAACGTCACAGCTGCTTCTATCCTCCACTATTAGCTTGGCTTTCTTTTTCTTTTCTGTGGTTCAGTGTTACTACAAGTGCAAAAAGATGGGACATTACAGAACAAATTGCCCTTTTAACAATAATGTACAGAATCACGCCTTTAGTGCAATTTTTCTAAGTGGTGGGTTCAGTGACATAGATTTTTACGTTGATTCGGGTGCAAGTGTGCATTTAACGCCGAATAGAGACTGGTTAACAAATGTAAACATGATCTTGGTATGAAAGAGATTGTTGTTGCCAATAAAGAAAAGGTCCCTGTGGAATGTTCAGGCGATTTGAAGGTTAGAACTGTAGTTAAAAATCAAAAATTTGAGGTTACGATAAAGGATATGGTATGTGTTCCCCAGCTTACCACAAATTTGTTATCAGTGAGTCAACTCATTAAAAATGGCAACGAAGTCTTTTTTGATTCCAGTGGTTGTAAAATTATTAACAAGCAGATTGGAGTAGCTAGCTTGGTTAATAATGTATATAAGCTTCAGACAACCGTAGGAGAAAAATGTTTTTTATCACAAGTAGCTACCGCTCCAAGTAATATATGGCATAGAAGGTTAGGCCATATAAACAGTTCCGATCTTATGAAAATGAAAGATGGAGCAGTTGAAGGACTACAATTCAGCGACAGTCGAAAAATAGGCTTAATCAATTGTGAAGTAGTCGAGCATGTGAAAGATTGGAAATTATACATGCTGACGTGTGCGGACGTATGGTGGTTACTTCAATTGGTGGTGCCAGGTACTTCTTGCTATTAGAAGACGACTAAGTATAGTAAAATGGTTTTCATATACCTTCTAAAGTCAAAGGATCAAGTATATAATAATTTTGTGATTTTCAAGAACATGGTTGAAAATCAACAAGAAAGAAGAATAAAAATCCTAAGAATGGACAACGGTAAAGAATTTTGTGATAATAATTTAAAGCAATTTTTAGAAAAAAGCGGGATTATTCACCAAAGAACTGCACCATATACACCAGAGCAGAATGGTTCCTCTGAAAGAATGAATCGCTCAATAGTTGAGAAGGCCAGGTGCATGTTGTTTGATGCCAAGTTGGAAAAGAGATGCCGAAGCGGCTAACACAGCTGTGTATGTCAGAAACCGAAATGTTGTTTCTGGTCTGAATAATAGAACCCCGTATGAAGTATGGTCAGGTAAAAAACCTAACGTTAGTGATTTTAGGATTTTTGATAGTAAAACAATGGTACAAATCCCCAAACAGAAAAGATTTAAATGGGATAAGAAAGCAAAAAAGATGTTTTTTATGGGCTATAGTGATACCACGAAGGGTTATAGATTATATGATTCTGAGAAGAATGACATCGTGATTAGTTGAGACGTTGTTGTCATTGAAGACACAAGTTCAGTTGATGAAGTAAAAATCATGCTGGATCATCCAGTAAATAACGAGCTTGAAATTCCAGAAATGTCTGATTCAGTGAGGGTAAATGAAAATATTAATCAGGACGAAGAAAGTTCTGTTTCTGAAAAATCGGAAATATTTCATGACATGTCAGATGAAGATTATATCAATGAAGAATCGGAACCTGAGTGAAAATATCAGAAGGTCGAGTAGAAAAGCTAAACCAAAAAACATGGAAGATTACATAACTTTTATGACTGTAGATCAGAGTAATTTCGAAGACGAGCCAATGTCAGTAACAGATGCTTTATCGAGGCCAGATTCCGAATTGTGGAAGCGTGCAATAGAAGATGAATTGGATTCTTTTGAAGAGAACGAGGCATGGGAACTCCAGAATCTACCAAGTGGAGCAACATTAGTGCAAAGTAAGTGGGTGTTTAAAAGAAAAGTTTCAAGTGATGGTGAAATGCGGTACAGGGCACGTTTAGTTGCCAAAGGCTTCATGCAGAAGCCTGGTATCGATTACGATAAAACTTTGTCTCCGGTAATGAGACATTCTACACTGAGACTTCTCATGGCCTTGTCAGTAAAATTAGATCTAGATATCACCCATCTGGATGTAAAAACAGCTTTCCTTAATGGTTACCTTGAAAATGAGATTTTTATGAAAATTCCTGATGGTTATAATTGTTCCGATAAAGGTACAAATAAAGTTTTGAGATTAAAGAAAGCTGTTTATGGCTTAAAACAAGCCTCGAGGGCTTGGAATGAAAGAGTAACCAATACTCTTGTTTGTTTAGATTACAAAAACTCAAATTTAGAGCCTTGCTTATTTATAAAAAATCATTAGGATAAAACGATAACAATAGTTGCGTTATACGTTGATGATTTTTTCGTTTTTTTCAAATAATCAATCAGAAACTGATTTTTTAAAGAAAGAATTAGGGTCTAAATTTAAAATCAAAGATTTAGGTTTAATAAAAGAATGTTTGGATATGCAGGTTTATGTGGATAAGGCAAATAACACTTTAGTTTTAAGTCGTTGATCAGTTACTTAAGTGTTTCAACATGACTGAATGTAAACGTGTAAAAACTCCACTCGAATCTAAATTGGATTATCTTTTAGAGAGTGGAAGTAAAATTGATGTACCTTATCAAAATTTAATAGGTAGTCTCATGTACCTAGCTGTGCTTTACTAGGCCTGATATTTCATTTTCAGTAAGTTTTTTAAGTCAGTTTAATTCAAACTATAATGAGAATCATAGGAGGGCCGATAAGCGCATTTTGAGATACCTAAAGGGTACTAAAGGTATGTCTTTGCATTTTTCGAGGGAAAGCACAGAGTTACAAGGTTTTGTAGACGCTAGTTGGGCAAGTTGTTCAATAGACAGAAAATTGTATACGGGTTATGTGTTGAAGCTTTGTGGTTCTGTGATTTCTTATGCTAGTGTAAAACAAAAGACTGTAGCCTTGTCTAGCTCAGAGGCAGAATACATGACTATTTCCGAAGCTGCAAAAGAAGCTATATATATTACAAATTTATTGTATGAATTAACGGGAAATTTGCTGTGTATTACTTTATACAATGATAATCAAAGTGCTTTGAGTTTGTCAACAAATGCAGTCTTATCACAAACGCTCAAAGCACGTAGATGTCAAATATTACTTCATAAGAGAAGCTGTAGCTAATAAGTTTGTATCTGTTAAGTATTTGTCGACAAACGAAATGCCCGCTGATGTTTTAACAAAATCTTTAGTTTCAGAGAAACATAGTAAGTTTTTAGAAATGCTGGGTATTTTTTAAAAAATATTGAGTTGGGGTGTTGGAATATTAAAACATTTTATAAAATCTTATGTTGGTAGTATTAGTTGTAGTTATATTTTAGAAATAGTGGCAGCACTGTGTTTTTTGGTGAGATATGTTTTCAGAGAATAAAAAGCTAGTTTGTTCGCAACCGTCACAGAATTAAGAGCGTTTTATTTCCAACCCCTTGAATTTTAACAATCAGTATTAATTTTGGAGATACAAGTTATTGGGAACTGTTGGACATAGGAGTGGATATCAATTTAAAATCTTAAATCAAGTTCTGGCAAAAATGAAGATATGAGGTATTGTTTCTTAAGCGTCGATATATATTTTTTGTTTCATGTACAATCTTACGCAAGCAATCATACCCGAGGAACCACTCTATAAGAAGTTTATTTATAATTTAATTTTGTCATATTTTCTATTCATTTTATGATTTTTGATTTTATGTTGTTTGACATTAGTCCAGTACAGCTAATCTGCACACAGTAACGAAATAATTTAGAATATTACTTTTTTTTTGACAGGAAGTATATACATATATTTATTTTTCGATCTGTCTTAGAAAAAAATTTGTTTTTGTGATTTATTTCTTTACTATTGGAATTGATTTTTCTCTTTAGATCAATTATTTTCCTTTTTTTATATACCTGAAAAGCAAATGATAATCTTTGTCTTGATAGAATTATGAAATTCATTATTGACTTCTGATGCTACTGTTTTTAGTGATACATTATTTAGTTACATTAAAAAAGCCTACCAACCGTTTTAATTTTCCCTAGTGATATCAAAAGAATATCTACATATTTAATATTGTGATACTTGTTTTAAGATAAAGTAATAGTCGTTTGGTAGTTCATTTGACTAAAGTTTATCAATATATTTTAATTCAATTTGTTAGAATATTTGTCATCTAGGTGTAACAATATTAATGATGTAATTGTTACAAAGTGATTCGGTAATAAATAATATTAACAAAAATGCTGTCTATTTTCCCTTTACTCTTATTTTGAAATTATATATTGAAAGGCGAAGACGCCTTTTTTTAGTTGTTTTGCCATTTACATTTTGAGCATTGGTTTTCCATTTCGTGTTACATTTATTTAGTAGAAAAATTCCATGGAAACAGTAATTAATAATATTTTAGTAATTGTTTCCTCGCAATTTAATAATTAAATAAATGTACAGGAAATCTAAAAGCCGGCCCTTGTAAATGAATAATTTATTATCAGAGGAAGATGTCTATA
The DNA here is from genome assembly GCA_029963845.1 of Rhamnusium bicolor. NCBI lineage: Eukaryota > Metazoa > Arthropoda > Insecta > Coleoptera > Cerambycidae > Rhamnusium > Rhamnusium bicolor. The sequence goes on from JANEYF010002507.1 coordinate 55,849, forward strand.
TCAAACAAAAAAATACATTTAGTTCTTGCCATCGGATTAGATGGCGCTGTAAGATAAGAAACTTCACAGCTGCTTCTATCCTCTACTATTGACTTGCCTTTCTTTTTTCTGTTCTGTGTTTTCTTTTTTCTGTTCTGTGCTGTGCTTTATGGTGGTGGTGCTTTATTCTGTGGCTTAACCTCAATGTCTCTGCCTCAATTAACCGTTTTCTTTTTTCTTATTTAAACTTTATATGTGATTATTGATTAGTTTCTAAATATGAAATACGGAGAAAAAAATATGCAGATTTTGCTTTAAAACATGTTACATTTTTGAAGCTTTAGAAGAGATGATGGGGAAAATGTTGGATATGCTTCTGTTAAAAGTAGTAGGTGTCCAAGTTAAATACTAACAAAAGTGTTAAAATGCTATAAAAAATGTTAAATGAACTGCCATCCCAGATGCCATTTTCATTGTGTTTTTTCAAGATTTTGCTTTTATTTTTGTTTTAGAATCTGTCTATAACTGAAGAACCTATAATATGTACCAAATGTGCAGAAACCTTAAAAAACATTTTTGATTTTAAATCGGTATGTTTTTACACACGAGATTATATGGTAAAAAATGTGAATAATGCCAAAGTGGATTTAAAAGATATCATGCGTCTGAGCAAAAAAGAGAAAGAAAATATAATTTCTGAAGCTTATACCATATGCAATTTTTGTATGAATCTAGTAGAAAGTTGTTATTGCACATCACTAGATAATGAGGAAGAAGGGGTCATTGTAAAAAAATATGTTAGAGATGTGCCTTCCGGAATTGGTATGTACATATTATATATGTTCATACAAAAAGTATATTAATTTTGATACAATTTATAACTGACCAAATTAGTTTCTAAACTAAAAAATTATTAGGGAAATTGGGGTGACACGCACAACCAAAATTGTTTATGAACTTGAGTCAACTATCAAACTTTTTGCGTAATGTGATTTTATTGATGAGGTAATACAAAAAATTTGTTTATGGACTCACCTTAACACGCTGATTGCCATCTCGATTTATAAATTAAATTAAATTGAAATTAATTAAATTAGATTTAAATTGAAAAAAAGGGTAATTCTTTACAACAGTCACATCGCTATTTTTCGTGTTTTTTTTTGTACACACGTAAAAGTGTCCTATAGAAGACATTTGCTGCAAAGGAAATGTTGCGCAAATGTATAATTACCTATCGTATTTTCCTACTATGTTTTGGGGCAAGGGAAATAAGTGATTGTGTCGTGTTATCATTCACATAATAGATAAATGTAAGACTTGAATAGAATAAATTAAAGGGCAAGGGAAAGATTTGCAATATCGTATTTTCGTACTATGTTTTGGGGCAAGGGAAATACATAAATGTTAATAGTTACTTTGTACCTGCGCTGTCAACCCATAAGGAGTCATATAAAGCAGATATATAATGTATGTGTGTAAGTTAAACGTGCCTAATGAGGGTTATCGTAAATTCCACCAAACGCTTTGAAAAATTTTATTATTTTTTTTTGTGGCATTCCCCATCATAAGTGCAACATATAATTATGTGGGATGAATTCCTGACATGACGGAGCATCGTACTGTGTATTTGTTTTTTCGTCAGGCAGAAGTGGCTGTTGTAAAGAATGACCAAAATAATAATTTATTTGGTCTAAGGCCGAGAATTTACTTGTCCATGGCACATTTCCATGGTCTATAAGACTGAGTATCATATTTGCCCCATACCGTCATATCAGTCTATAAGAGTCACATATTGGGATATTAACGCCAGCTACGCGATCTAGCGTAATTTTACTTATATGAACAGACCAAGGTGGCGTACTAGGTGGTTTGCAACACACCAATTTTTGGAAAAAAAATAAATTGGATAAATCGGTTTTGAAAATGTATAATATTGAAAATTTTAATGAATGCACATACACTGAGTTATTTCATGTATTTTTTATACTAATGAACAAGAAAACTAATCATAAAGAGTAATAATACCTTTTTTCATTGAGAAGATTTGTGATAATTTCATGACTAGATATGCTATTATTATGGCAGTTCTGCATTATAAAATGTTTTGATTGAACGAGCACATCTCTACAATAATGTGCGCATGCTTCTGATAGTTTCAAATAGGGGTGACCACTTAAAAAATATATCGATATTTATATTCGATATAAAACATCGGATCCCAGCATCGATGTTTTTCGATATATCGCTTGAAAACATCAATATTTTTTCAATATCGAATACTATCCACAAAAGTTTAAAATTACCTTTTTCCAGTCAAACGCAGAAAGTTTGTTGTCCTTGAATATCGTATGTGTGAATGTAGAATCAGAGACCAGAGTAACATAGCTGTACTAGTAGTGTAATAATAGTGATTCTTCTATGAGTGTTACTTGAATAGAATTGTACTACTAAGATAGTATAGTGGTGAGATGAGTTATACGTTTGTAAGTGAAACAAAAACTACACATTAATAGAAATATTTTATTACATACCAGAACACTTCAAAACATTTTAAAAAAAAAAACAAATTAAGTACTAAAGTCTTAATCTACCTGCAAAAACTTACTTTCACTTTACCCATTTAAGACCAATGCTCTTTAATAATAATAATAATATTGTGCAAGTAAGAAAAGTACATTACATTACACAAATGGACCATGATCGGCAGAGCCGTTCTTCCTCACAGCCCAGAAAGCTAAATAAATATTTCACAAATTTAACATGTCACATATAATAACACAGAAAATTAAACTATATTTTAGTACATGAACATATATATCTTATATATTTTACTAGTGTCGTACTTTTTATTTTAAAAATTATTTATCAGTCTTTGCTTCGTTATACTCTTAAACTTTTGTATTGATGGTAACGTTAGGTCTTTTATTATAGAATTTAATGTTTTTGGAGCCATGTATGTAAAACATCTCTTAAATTTAGTCGTTCGGTGCACTGGAATGTTATATGATGTGTTTATAAAGTTTCTGTCATGTAATTCATTTCTTAACACTAATTGTTCTTTTAAGTAACTTGGATAACCACTATTAATAACATTATAAAGTACGCAGCTGAATTCTAAAAAAATATCTATTTTCAACATTTAATATTTTTAATTTAAAGCACTAATATGGGGTGTTATGCGTTCCCTTCTGTTTATACCATATGAATATCATAGGCACATATTTTGTACTTTTTGAAGTCTTTTTTTTAGTTTGTCTGTTAGTAATGGATAGTAAGCACGTAAGCAGTAATTCAGTCTTGATAAAATTAGGCTTTCACAAGTTAAATATTTGGTTTCACTAGTTAACAATGACTTATATTGATACATATGTTTCAAGTTTATACAAGCACAATTTACTATTTTATTTACATGTTTTTCAAAATTTAAGTTGTTGTCTATCATGACACCTAAATTTTTTACTACCTCAGTCTCCTGTATTTCACAATTGTTTAATTTCCACTTCGACGGTTTCTTTCCGTGCCTATCAATACAACTGTTGATTTGTTTGGATTTATTTTTAGTCCATGATTTAATGACCATTTTGCAATGTTTTCTAGATCTACGTTGATTTCCATTATAGCCCTATTGATTTCACTAGGATAAAACTCTTTTATTGATTGTGTGTCATCCGCATATAAGTGTACCTTACAATTTTTAATTATATCTGGCAAGTCACATGTATATATAGTATATAAAATGGGTCCTAGTATGCTTCCCTGTGGAACTCCTTTTTCGCATGTTTGCAAAGTTGATATATTGTCATCTATTTTTACACACTGTTGTCTTGTCCTTGATATAATTTTGAAACCAGGAGTATGCATTACCTTCTATCCCTATAAACTCAAGATTTGCCATAATAAGTCATGATCCAACAAATCAAATGCTTTGCTGTAGTCTAACAATACTAGATATGCCAATTTTTGATCATCAATAGCTTTACATATATCACTTATTACTTGTAATAGAGCAGTGCACGTGCTAAATTTACTTCGAAATCCTGATTGAATCATAGGTAGTATATTATTTTTCTTCAAATGGTCTTTCAATTGTTCTGCTACTGTTTTTTTCTAAAAGTTTAGATTCTGTTGGTAATATGTTTATTGGACGTATTTCTGAGAATGATTCCGGTCTTTCGTTTTTTGGCAGTGGTGTAACAACAGATTGCTTCCATATTTGGGGTATATCTCCTGTTCGAAGTGACTCATTTATAAGTTCGGTTAATGGATTTATACAAAATTCACTAATTAGTTTTATCATTTTTAAATTGATGTTATCTATTCCTTGTGCGTTTGTCTTTATTGTTGCTAGATGTTTCGCTAAATTCTCAGGTGTTGTTTTTGTCAAATATCTCATTGTTGTTATGTTACTTTTTTTATGTTCCTTGTAATACTTTATTAAATCTTTGTTTATATTTACTCCATTTCCCACCGTAATTAAAAATTTGTTGATTTCATCTGGTATTGTATTTCTTGTTTTATTATGTATTCCCCATTGTTCTAGCAGTTTCCATATTTGTTTGGAATCTTTCTGACTATTTTTTAATTTGTTTTCATAATATGCTTTTTTTTTCGTTCTTTATACAAGTGGAAAGTTGATTTTTTATATCTACGTAGTATTGTCTATGAGTTTCCTGTCTGGTTTGTTTGTATTTTTGTTCTGCCTTGTTTTTTATTGCAATAATTTCTTTTATGGTGTCCGTTATATATGGTTTTGGTGGTTTTCTTATATTTACTGTTTTTAGCGGAGCATAGAATTCATATAATGCCAAAATAGCGTTGTTAATAAATTCTAATTTTTCTGTAATATCTTGTATGTCTTTTACATAACTCCAGTTTATAATAGATGCATCTAGTAGAAAATAATCCATTGGTATTTTGTTAAAGTCTCTATATACTACTTTCTTTTGTTCTTTTTTTGACCGAATATTTGTCCAGGGTACAATATACTAGTTGATGATCAGTCATGCCAAGCATTTCTTTTGTTTCAGAATCGAGAATGTTGTTACTATTTACTGCTATTATGTCAATGAGACTCTCAGATTGTTCTGTGATTCTCGTTGGTTCCTGTATACACTGATTCAGGTTCATATATTCCAGCATTGATTTAAGGTATCTTGTTTCAGTGTTATTTTTCAATAAGTCGATATTAAAGTCACCCATAATAATTACTTGTTCTGTTTCCATACTTATGTTTAAGAATATGTCTTCTAGTACATCAAGCTTGTCGTATTCTACCATAGGTGGTTTATAGATAACTCCTATATCAATCCATTCATTATGTAGGTGTATCCTGACCCATATATGTTCCACTCCATTTTTCTCTATCTCATTTGTATCAAACAGTTTGAATTTTATGTTTTTATGAATATATATTTCAACTCCTCCCCCACGGCTACCTCTATCATGTCGTATGAAAACATAATCGTTAATTTCTACATATTTAGTTGGGAAATCTGGCTGCAACCAGGTTTCTGTTACACCAATTATGTCATATGTTTCTGATGTTATGTAATCTTTAAACATGTTATAACGATCTTATATTCACTTGTGATATCCTCAACTCTCCTTTACTTTTTTGTTTTCCTAACCGGTTTTATTACTCTTTGCTATGAGCAATCATAATCAGTCTTTCTGATTTGTGTTATTTTTATTCTTTCATAACATGGACATTCCGGATTAAATACTGGATGGTTCATGTTTGTATCGACGTTATACTTCTTGTTTGCTATAATGCAGTTTATGCATTTCTCTGTATCTTCTTTACATTCTTTACTTTCATGTTCACCTGAGCATTTTGGACACGTTAACTTATTATTACAATATCTCGCTATGTGGCCATATTGACTACATTTATAACAGCGAGTGATGTTTAAATACTCGCTAACATGACATATTGACCATCCAATTTTAATCTTTCCTGTTTCCATTATCGTTCTGTATGTTTTTCCATCCACTTCAAGTATTGCATTAAATTTGTAATTAAACGGTTTTGTTTTTCTCTTCAGCTCTATCATACAGTTATCACGTTTAATTTATTTTGTTTAACAATTTTTTGTATAATATTTTCTGTATATTCATCTACTTTTATCCCTGCTACTTTTATTAATGGATTATTCTTTTTTGCTTTTTTTGCATTGAATTTTTGTCCCATTTCCTCTTGTATTTTATTTTTTACTTTTTCGCATGCCTCATTATTCTCACATCTTATCACTATTCCGCCATTCCTCGTGGTTTTACCCATGGTAATGCCAACTTCTAACGTACTTGGGTCAATGCTTTTTTCTGAGTTCTTCCTTTATTTTTGTATTATCTTCACTATTGTTAGCTTCAACTATTATTACTTTAGACAAACTCTGCAAAAATGAAAGTTTACTTAATCTTTTGCCTTTCATTCTATTTCTTTGTTGATCGACTATTTGAGCAGCCTTTGAAAATAAACGTTCGGATGGAACAGAAGTCCCGACAATAGTTAAGTATTTAAACTCAATCTTAGGAAACTGAACTTTTAGATCTTGCCAAATTTCTAAAGGATTCTCATTGAGTCTTCCTGCTACTGGGGTACGCTAGTAGATCGATAATTGAAACCATTAAGTAATGTTAAAATTTGCTTTTGTTTTTATCGTAATTATTAGTCAGAGTTAGTTTTTTTAATCGATTCGATGTTTCTATAAATATATCGATATATCGAATAGAAAAATTATTTGTCAAAACTTCGAATCAATCCGATATATCGTATGGCAAACATCGAGTAAAATTCGATAAATCGATGTTAAGTGAATATCCCTAGTTTCAAATGGTTGGAAACTGCTTTACGAACAAACCTAATAAAACAATTGCAGTTATTCAGTTGTGCACATAAGTACTTTTTTGGTGTTTTTCACAGCTAAAATAATTGTTTTTTTCAAAAAAAGTGTGTATACATGGTAACTAATCATAGTTTATTATCAAGTGGCATTCATGGCCTGGGGTGACTTTTTTTTACTTGTTGATACCGGATGGCACCTGGCGTAAAATATGTCCTAACCCATATAGCAGTCAATGTGTTAATATAGAAATTCATAAATAAAATGTAAAATATTAATTTTTTTCTAGGATTTAAGTGTCATCAAGAAACCTGTCATTTGTGCATCCTGCAATGGATCTCTGCAGAGTTATTACAGTTTTATAATAAATTGTTTTGCTGTAGAAGAAAAGATAGAGAAATATTGCAAAACTACAGGCGTAAATAATGCAGATTTAATAACACTAAACGATGTACTAAAGTTTACATCAGATGATATATGTAAAGAAGATGGTAATGAGGTTAGTATGATTAAAATAGAAGGTACAGTCTATGAAATAAGAGAAAATGATATCGAATTTAAGTACCAAAATTTTACGGAAGATCAGGAATTTAATAGCGTACTCGAGTTTGCTTCCAAGGAATATGTCGACGAGTAAGGAAAATAGAACAGTTGATATAGTTAAAATAGAAGACGCAGTATGTGAAGAAATAGAAAATAAGGTTGAACTTAAATGTGAAAACTTTTATGGGGGATCAGAAATTTACTTCAAAAAATATATTGGCTATTGAGGAAGATCATAATACGACGGCTAATATAATTAAAAGAGAAGAAGGATTTAATGGGGAAAGAGAAAATGAATACGATATTGAAAACGAAAATTGTATAGAAATGGAAGACCAGAAGATTTTGTCATGTAACAATGGAGAAATTGAGATAAAAACGGACCAACATGATTTTGACAGGTAATACAAAATTAGTTTAGTTTGGAATAACTGGAGGTCTTAAAATAGATAAAATACTTTAAGACCTCGTGCAGACTATGTTATATTGACCCCTCAGCAATAAGAAAATGCTTGGTCCTTGAAGTGGATGATCCCCAACAATTATTTGAATTGTTTCTGACTCAGTAAATAATAATATGTTTAAAGTCTTTATTTAGCATAAGCTATTTTACAGCACAAACATGATATGAAATGTACAATACTATGCAGTATCACATAAATATTTATATATTTCTCCATTAAATATATTTAAACTAGTTGCTTGTTTAATGTGACAGGGTGGATCATTAAATAGGGCAACACCTTCAAAAAATAATGTGCCGTGCAAAATTGTTTCATTTGCAAATTCAGTATTGACCTTATTCTAATATTTTGCATCATAGAGTTTCCTGTTAAAAAAATAGATACCGATTAATTATTTTATAAGTTAAACTGTATTTGCCTTATTAATATTCTACCCAACTGGTAACTAATTTAATGCGCTCAACATATTTTTGATTGGTGTATACATATGACAGTTTAGTATCATCATCGTACACTTGTTTTGTAACAATTGCAATCTGCTTAATTCGTTTTTGTTACATGCCAATAACAAAATTGCACAGCAATTAAAGTGAGAGTAAGTAATTGTGTTATATACAAGCAACTTACTCCACTTTGATAAACTGATAGAAACTGTTACGTTTCGCCTTTTGTAAACAGATGTATATAAATCGTTTCATTATTAGTTTTTTAGTTTTAGGTTCATTTTTGTTGATTATATATATTTAATCATAGTAAATAACTTTA
>JANEYF010002508.1:0-93443 GCA_029963845.1 Rhamnusium bicolor
TTCCCCGGTTGGTTACTTTTCTTAAAAGGACAATTGTTACTAGCTATATCAAGTGCTCTATAAACAAGTCTTTAATATTTTGCCTCTGTTTCATCGTCAGCTAATTTATAAAGTGATTTTATGATGCTTAGTTTTAAACATTTTGGAAAAAATCCTGTTCATAAGCAACTGGTAATTTGTTAAATACATTTAGTCGGTACATGCGATTCGGGAAATACGGAGCCGATTTTAGATTCGCAAAAAACATCGGTTAGAATCGATTAATCGAATCGTTTATCATAATTTGAATCGAATCGCGAATCGATAGCATGAAACCGACTCGAATCGAGGTTACAATTACTAAAATCAGATGTGGGGGAGTGTTATCAGCAACACAACGTAGTTCTTTGAAACTGGGCTTACATGACAGTAGCAGATCGTTGTCCGTTATGCCTTCTATACTCTAACTTTCACACTTCCATTCCTATTAGATGGTATATAGGCATACTTATCTATTTAACTAGTAATAATAATGGTAAGATGATTTACCATTGGTAAGTCATGGATAGACATCGGACAATTTCAAATAGGAAAGGACAGTAACTGTTCGTGCACAGCGAGATCTAAACAATATTCCTATTCAGTTCAGTGGCTTCGTGGCCGACTGGTAAGGACATTTGCCTGCCATTCTGGAGTTCTAGGTTCGATCTCTGGTCGAGGAGCTGGGACTTTTTCTACATCCTACTATACTCGGATATTGGATGTGTGTGCATTGTCTCCAAATGTGTAGCTCTCTCCCGCACAAGGAATACGGGAGGGTTGTATTACCTGTGGTGCTTAATAACCTGTGGTATTTATCTGCAAATGTCGCAGTGCGTAGACGGCGGGCACGAGGATAAAAATAAATAGTAACAACTATGTCGACAAAATCACAGAGGACTCGAAAAAATCAGTACGAGTTGATTTGTGTTGTCAAAGCTATGGATTTCATGGAACATAAAATCATTAATGTTATTGTGCGTATTTTAATTGCTATTCAGAGTGCACCTCCACTGAAAATATGTAGTGAAAAGGTATTGCAACCAATGCACAAACTATTGAGGAAATAGTGGTAAATGCTTTGTGTAATATTGATGTTAAAAGTGAAAATGTTTTACTGCTTGTATCAGACGCATCGGCATACGCTGTGTCCCAGGATATATAACAAGATGTGTACTGGACAAAGAAATTTCGAATTTTGGAATGAAATCGTCACTAATAAACTACCTTTATTTTTCAATATATCGAAAAATTCCATTAAAAACGTTGTTTAGAATGCAATTTGTGCATACTTACCAAATTTTAGGAACATAACGGTACATATCTTGTAGGGTACTTTGTTAGAATTGCCCCTTTTTTCCTGGTAGTCAATTTTTTGGTAAAAATAAGATGACGTTAAGAAAAAAGTTATTCGTAATAATAATTTATTTTACAAAACATATTTGTGATTTCAGAGCACTCTCAACTTGCAAAAAAATGCTTTTTAAAAATTCAAAATAATTGATTTATTGAAAAAAAGTGACAGTTCCAACAGAGTAAATTTATATTTCTGAAATTTAGTAAGAAAGCACAAATTGCATTCTAAACAATATTTTTTAATGAAATTTTTTCATATTTTGTAAAATTAATGTAGGTAATATCAGTGAAAATTTTTTCAAATTTTTGATGCCTTAGCTTTACATTAAACTTCACAGAATCCCCAAGTATTTTTCCAAAATTCGACAATTTGTTGTCGGTTCCATCTATTTATTTATTTATTTATTTATTTGGATACTACCACCCAACAGGTAACCATTTACAGGGTGGGAACAATAACATTATAATAAATAGGTATTGCAAAATAACAACATGCATTACAATAATAAAAAATAATAATAATAAAGATAATAACAATAGTAAGGCGTCGGAGGCCACGGGAGGACTGGACCGGCATCGGGAAACCGAAAAAAAAAAAAAAAAAAGTAACAATAATAATAATAACAAAAAAAATATATTAATAACAATAAAATAAAGTAAAATAAAAATCACATTAAAATAGAACTACAGTAGAACAGTGTATAAAGCGAAAGTTATAAATTATAAATCAAGTTGTTTAATTAAACGAATGCTACAGTTGAATATATCAAGCTGATCTTGCAGTAGTTTATAATTTCTACACATAAAATATAAAGGAGAGAATTTTAATAAATTAGTTCAAGGTGTCGGAAGATAAAATGTTTCACAGTTTCGACTTGTCATACGAGGTATATGAAAAATGCAGTTGCTCCAAACTCCAAAATGAGAGGGCAATCGAACATGTTATGTATAATTTTGTAAAGATAGATTAATGAATGTGCTATTCTTCTATTTTCCAAATTTGACATGTACAAATCTTTCCAACATCACATTTTGCGGGTATCCAATTATTGGATAACAATTATCTTCAATAAAGCACAAATATTTAACAAAACGGCGCTGAATATTCTCAACATTATTCATATAAATGGCATATCCTGGGGACAATATCAACGAGCAGTATTCAAATTTTGAACGTACAAATGAATAGTACAGCAGTTTCATAACATCAGTATTACTAAACCCTTTGCAATTTCTAATTATAAAACCTAAACTTTTTAGTGCCGATGCGACGGTGAAATTAATATGTTCCTTAAAACTTAAACACTTATGAAATATAACTCCAAGATCCTTTACTATATCCGGTCTCTGCAAGATATGATCGTTTATATGATAATCGTAGTTGATAGGGTTACGCATTTTAGAGAAGGTGAATGAGTTACATTTAGATACGTTGAGAGGCAAGTTATTAGATAGGCACCAGTTATTTACCATGTTTAGGTTATTCTGAAGATTTTCACATTCTTGTTCGTTTTCTATGACACAATATATTTTTAAATCATCGGCATACAAGACTCACTACATTAAGATTATCTGCAATATCATTTATAAAAACAACAAACATAAGCAGGTCCAGTACAGAACCCTGAGGTACACCGTAGGTAGCTAGGACGTCAAACGACTTGTAACCATGGTATTCAACATACTGACGCCTATTCTCTAGACATGAAGAGAAAAATTCTAACTGCATCACTGACAGTCCAAACTTACTCAATTTGTCTAATAGAGTACAGTGATCCAGGCGATCAAAGACTGGAAAAATCAGTGTAGATAATATCGACCTATTTGCATCCAATTCCTTAGAAATGAATTGCGTGATGCATGCAAGATTAGTCTCAGTAGATCTACCGGGAACAAAGCCATGTTGGTTACAAATAATTTGGCCATGTACGTGATTGGATAATGACATATGCAAAATAATCTCAAAGACTTTAGCGAAATTGCAAATAATTGTGATGGGTCTATAATTTTCAGCCACACACTTGTTGTCTTTTTAAAAACGGGACATAATCGCGAATATTTCCACGCATCAGGAAATGTACGCGTTTTTAGTGACAAATTAAATATTGTTGTGAGAGGGCCGGCGAAGATGGCTGCGCAGTCTTTGACGATAAATGCGGGAATATTATCAGGTCCTTTAGTAAGCTTAGGCTTGATTTTCTATTGTTACATCTATCGCCTGGCACACAATGTATGTGTAAGGCTGTCAGGCTATTACGATCCATGTATCCCTCGAGGTATGTATTTTAATTATTCAGTACAAACGATTGTTATTGTCTCTTTCTTACCCCATGTGCCCACCCTGGATGCACGGAAATTGTCTGGTGCCTAAGTAATAACTAATATTTTTATTTTGTATACATCTGAATTTTTTTTTATTCCCATTAACCTCGCATCATGGTGGTGACACTTAGTTGTTTGGCTGATTTTTAATTTTTTATCTGTTTGTGTTCTATATAATTACTTTTTTTTAGTTACTTAACCATATGATAATTTTTTTCTAATTTATTAATAGTAGCAAATACTAAAAGTAATATTTATATACCAGATACCAAAATCTTCTCACTTTATTTAATTGAAGATTAATTTTTTTTTCTAATTTTTTAAAATGTGTTTTTATATTTTTAATATGAAGACTACTTATGCATTACTTAATTGAATTATTTTTTACACTTTTTTTTAAATTTTGCAAACTATGAAAACAAGAAACTGTATGGGAAAATTTATGACTAACCAGTTTTGAATATTCACATTTTTACAGGTTAAAGCACCCAATTACAGGAAAAGCTTAAAACTAAGTATACTGTGATATAAAATGCACAAATTTGCAATACACAGTCATTAACATTACATTAAGAGTTTACAAGAAAACTCATACATAAAAGTAAAATATATTATAGTGTTATGAAATAATCTAATTTAATAAGCACAGTTTTCTTCATGTATATGAATTATAAACTATCATAGTTGACATCACAAAGACGAAATGGTGTTAAAAGTTTTACACATATTAAAGATTGGTGACTTTATCATAAGGTTTGTACGAGGAGCATCGCAGTAAAAGAGGTTGTTTTGACGGTATTCTAATCTGGGGACTGATAGGTTTAGTTTACTTAAAAGAAATGAACAATCAACATTGTGACTAATTAATTTATAAAGAAAGGATAAAACCACAGCATCTCTTCTGAATCTGAGAGATTTAAGGTCAAACATATTAAGCAGTTCATTGTTGTCTGTACCTCGGGGAGGATAAGATCCATTACATTTGAAAAACATAAATTTCAGACATTTGCGTTGAACTGATTCAATGCGTGACAATGAACTTTGATATATGGGAAACCAAATAATACAGCCATACTCCAATTTACTTCTTATAAATGATATGTATAACAGTTTCAGGGTGTCAATATCAAAAGACATATATGACGAGGATAAAGTTCATAGACAAGTGAGAAGGAAATATACCCCATGAAATATACATAATAATATAGTTAATTAGATTAGCGACGTATCTAAATCGATTGACTTCGTATTTGAACTTCGTGAAGTTATTTTTTTGTTAATTTCTGAGCCACACTAGAAATATAAATTTTATTTTTTAACTAGAAAAATAATTAGATTGAAAGTGGCTTATGAAATTATCAGCAAAATTCAAAAAATAGATCAGGGGGTGTATTATCTCCTTTAAATTGACAAATTCTAATATCAAATCGTTTTTAAATAAATGGGTTTCGCATCCAATAATAAAAAAATTATCTTTGTATATAATTATAATAAATATTCTAATTAAAATTTTTATAGCGAATTTCACAGCATCCTCTTTATAATGTCTAATAAATAAGTTATGTATGAAAGTAAAACAACTAAATGCAGAAATATGTTCTATAACTTTTCCCTGCTATAAAATATACGAAGAAGGCCAAGTCGTATAAGGATTTACAGGTCGCTAGTTTTAATTTAAATATCAATGCATGTTACAGATACCCACATAGTCACCTTTTCTGCACCTAATAAATCTCTCGCTTAGGTGATTAACATTTAGCATTCCGTGATTAATTACAAAAAATATATATGGATTTGAAAATGTAATAATACTTATAATAAAAATAAAATAAACGAACTTTAGTTTTATATCGCCGTTAATACCAGTGGACAATTTGGACAACTTTGGAAAAAATCTAAACTATTTTTAAGAGTACTATTCTTAAATTAAGACGTTATTGTGCTCATATATCTGCAAGAATAGATATTTTTCCATCAAGGAAAACGTTATTCTTAAAACTCATTATCTTAGTCTCCTTCTTTTAATGATAACCAATTACTAACTTTAGAATAAAGGTTCTACTTCAGCTAAGAGGAAGTTTCGAACAATATTCAATACTAACTTATACTTAATCTAAGATTTCATTTATTCAGTTCAAAAGATTATTGCGATCTGTTACATTTAACACTTAATGTAAGAAATGTGTCATTTCGTTCCACAACTGTATTATTTAAACAAAATTGATGAATTACTTGAATCAATAAATATTTGATGTTGACAGAAATCTTTTCTTTCTTGATTTAATATTACGATCTATTAAATTTACCACTTAATGTAGGGATAAATTTCATTTCGTTGAACAATTGTATTATTTAAATAAAACTTTTTTCCTTCTCTTTTGGACCTTACTACCACATGAATAATTCTTCGTTACCTAACAGATATAGTTAGTTACCTAGTATGTTACTGGAAAAAATGAAACTCTGCGCCTGTGACTTTACATTAAAAGATTAGTCAGAGGGTGTTTCTTGAAACGTAAGGAATTATATTATTTTTGTGTCTCATATTAGTTGTCAAAAACATCCTCTGACTAATGTCTTGATGTAAAGTCAGAAGCGTCGAGGTTTATTTTTCCAGTAACATACTGAGTAACTAACTATATTTTTCAGATAACGAAGAATTATTCATGTGGTAGTAAGTCCCAAAAAAGAAAAGAAAACATTTAGACAATACCACAAGTAACGTTCAGATAATATTTAAATAAAACTGATAAGTTATATGAATTCAATTTGAATTTCTGGGATTGGATAAGAACTTTTCAGAATTAGAAGAAGTTTTTATGATGAATGACGATTTATTAAGAAACCAAAAAAACAAAAAATTGTACAAGTATAAGTCCATTCGTGAACACACTGTATATGACACTTCAAATTTACCACAGGAAGGCACATTATTTCTTTATGTGCTTTTAAGTGTTCTATGAAATATATTCTTTCCGATTTGAGGAATAAGTTCTATAATCTGTTCTTCTGAAATTTCCAGTAAATTGTCCAACGTTAGTTAATTTTCTTGACCTAGAATACAATTATTTATGTTTTTAAAGTATAAATAATTTGAACAAATCGTTGTAGCTAACTATATAGTAGAAAAGTGTGCTTGAACTTTCAAACAGGTATGGCATAACAAGTTTTGTACATATGAAACCGAAATTTTAAGCCTATTTGAATATTCACAAAATTTCCATGCATATATAACGGTGCCAAAATTTTTGAAATTCTCCATTATTCGTTTAATACTGTTCGGAGACGGTTTTTGTTTCTCTGGATATCTATTAGCAAATATTTCACATGTTCTTGATAAAACTTTGTTACATTCTCCATAGATTATAAACAAATTTAAATAATTTTCGTGCGTATAATTTAAGCGCCCCGGCATGATAATTAATACTTGTCAAATACATTTGTTCAGCACCCAACGCCGTTATAGCCAACTAAGAGTAATTGAACTTAAAATACATAGCATAATCCCCATATAAAAATATTGAATTGGCAATATTTCGAAAACTAAAAATTTTCGGAATAGACATCCATACACAAACACCCTTATTTTTAATGGTAAATAGGATAAGATTATAAAAATTGGGGGTGTCCATTTGAAAAAATTGATTTTTGACAGTTTTCTCAATTTCATTTTCATTCTTATTTTTTGAACACTCTGTATTAATACTTATCAAAATATTATAAAAACTCTATTAAAGTAGGTCTTTTCCAACAAAGAATCTAACCCAAATTAAATAATAAAGTCTTCCTTATAGGAAAAATTGATTATTCTTTTAGTGCCTGGCAAACGTCATTTTGACATAAGATTTGAAATATGTCAAAAACGGAGAGACTTAGGTATAGGACATGATACACAAAATCGGCCTAGAATTTTGCGTACAATCCAAAAATGTAATAATATATAGGGTGTCCCATTTAAAATAAGCAAGTTGACATCTACTTCCGGTATAACCGGAAGTGCCACCATCTTGAAAATATTTTAGCCGAGTTACTCCGTCGACTTTAGTTTTATACCAAATTTTCAAAATTTTCTAATGCCTACTTTTCGAGATATCGATCGCCGCAATTCGTCGTGGGACACTCTGTATACAAACTGTAAAAAAGCAGTTAAAATACATAATAATTAATTTGTTAACTTAGCATTTTTGGCAAGAACAAAGAACTTTAATCCTACACTGATAATAAATTAATATCAATGACTTCAGAAAGTCATTGATTAATAATGTTATATATAGGTACACATCAGGGTGCAAGACTGGTAAGTCGCCGTATTCTTTTTCAAGGGATGTTAGTAGAGCTCATTTGCAATTGATTTAACTATAATATGCATAATGCAAAACCTGACAGTTTTTGAGATATTTTATTTATTTTTTTTTTAGAAACTTCCCTTACCCTTATGCGTTTCAAAAAACATGTGCATCGCCTAAATGGAGATTTTTCACTCAAAAAATAAGACAAATAGTTACTATCAATATGGGTCCATTGCTGTTTCGTACTTGAAATGCAGAATGTTGAAGTTTTATTATTAGCCTCGGTTAATTTTGTAAAGAAGATATATACACCACTGACTTCTTTAGTTTTAGATGGCACAGTTATGTAGATAATTGCTGAAAAGAAGTCACCTCTTGATTTCTGTTAGATTTAGGTTTCGTGTAGGAGGTGAACGCAATTTTGTTATGTAGGGTATTTAATAGCATTAATATTATTTTTTAATAGACTTAAAAAGACTTTTAAAAATTGCATTTATCTTCTACACTAGCCGATATCTAAAAACTTCAAGAGGTTACATTTTTTCGACAATTAACTTTCTACATAATTGGGCCATCAAAAACTAAAAAAATCAGTGTCGTATGTATTTTTTACAGTTAACGCAAAGAAAAATAAAACCTCAATATTTCAGAAACGATGCAAAAATGGACCTATGTTAATAGGAATTAGGTATATTTGTCTTATTTTTGAGTATAGAATCTCCGTTTAAGCGATGGCATATGTTTTTTGAAACACCAAGTATCTCTTTAATTTGAAAACAATGGACGCTCTACCTGTACCTAGTATTTTTGTATTATTTATGGAAGTAAAATATAGTTTTTAAAACTCCATATAACCTCATTCGAAAAGTAATATATAAAGAAGTGTTTTAATTTGCACGTTTAATGCATTATCAAGAATAAATGAAAATAAATTCCTATGAATGTACGATTGGGTTGAAATTTTTTTCACAAATGCAGTTTTTTAGCTCATCTTTTATCGTATTAAAATATTTAAATCTAATTCTTGTTACATGACTATTGACTATGTAAACTAACGCCGGAAACTGAAATATTAAAGAAAGTTTAATTATTTTTTTATTTTAAAAGTAAAATATCTCAAAAACTATTAGATCTCTAAAACAATTGCAATTGAGTTCTACTAATCTACCTTTCAAAGGAATAAGCCGACTTACTAGTCACCCTGTATATGTATTGTATAATAAAAAAACGCCACTACAATAAAAATACAGATCTTTACTATAGATTGTATATAATACACAAGCAAAAAATTATCAAAAATGAAAATAACTTGGGAAATCTATTTATACACAACCATTAAACTTCAGATGAATACCTTTTCACCTACAATATAGTGACGTTGTGTATACATTTCTTGTAAAATATATAATTAAAATAGCTTGCATGCAGTAAAACCTGAATTATTAAACTTACCTTCAAATATTGAAATTAAGGACTCCAATTCCCAACTTGCTAATAGCTCTTCCATCGTAGACTTACTAACTTCTATTTCACAGTTCATAATGTTCATATACCTTTTTCTTTAATAGTATGTATAATTCTTCCAGCAAAGTTGTTTGTAGATTTATTCCAAGAGTAGTATTCTTATGTCAAGAAAAGTCGGTTAAAATTGATTAATATAATACTAAAAGCATATTTTTGATATACCTACATTTAAATAAGAATTTACTTAAGATGTTCTTATACTCTACTTCCTCACGGTTCACATTACTCGAAAGAAGAGTACTATTAAGAGTATATTTAATAGATACTTATACTTTGAAGGAATCAAACTTATATTGACTTAAAGACTTGTGGTAATGAAACTCAAAAATATATCGGTTCTTGGTTTATAATTGGTATATTATTGAAATAATAATATTATGCCAAGTAATATTTTTCTAGCGACAAGTACAAAAATTCAATTATAATCGATTACTTTGATATAGAATAGTTTTCTTTCCATGTACGATTTATACTTTTTCTCGAAAATATAGAATTTACAAAGAAACTATTTCTTCTATACTGGTATTTTACTAATACTTAATTTTATACTTCTAGATAAGCATCTAGACATAACCCTATATTTTTACTGTCTAGGTCTAGGAAAAAATATTAAACAAATTTAGTAACCAATCATTTTTATACATTTTACTAGTTTAGATGTAATAAGAAATAAAATTTATAAATATAAATATTATATTAGCAGATATACCGTATTGTATTTTATTTGTTTTTCTTTTGTATTTTGTATGTAGTTTTCATTTTGAACTTTATCCCATTTAGCCCAGACACGGAACATATCTTTACATTTCGTCTAATATGTTTGGGCTGTTGTAACTTTTCCTTTATGCTCACTTTTTCTTTGTACCTATTCTTCTTCATCCTCATGGCTATTACACTGCTATAAGAAAATATTAATTAAAAGATTTGCATTTTGTAATTTTTCTCAGCTTTCTTTTTAGATATTAGAAAATTTCGAAATTGTTGTTTTGAAAAAATAATGTAGAACACTTTATTTTCAATCAATATACCTATTATTTGAAAAGAAATTCAACATGCGAGCAAAAAACATAAACATGATCTGTATACATAACAACACAAGTATGTCAATGAGAAAATTATGTTTCCAATAATTAAAATTAGTTAGATTCGTGAGGCTCTCAAATAATATCTGTATGTCAAATTTAAAAGTTCCAGCCATAGTCAAAATACAGATCAAAAAATTATAAATTATTCTCCAAAATTTGAAAAGCTGAGATGAGAAAAGGTTCCTCATTTACAAATAATTGATTATCTCTAACTAATATTTCTTCTTTAATGTGTTACATTTTATGAAGTTTTCAAAGTGTGTAAGTATTCCCCAAATTTTGATATACGTATTTCTTGACGTTTTTGAGTTACAGCACAAATAACATTTTTTCCTTCATCTTTGAAAGGGTACAATTCTTTTCAATATGTGTTATTGACCAATTATTTCTTAAGAGTTTCCGTTTTATATTAAGTCCATCTATTTACTGTAAGAGTTTGACTAGATAATATTGGAACACACTGTATAATATAACAGATTCATAATTTTTCAAGAAAATTTTTTTTATAAAGTTAAAAGTGGCGTCTCGCAGACCCTTTTCCAGCAAACCAGCTAAAATCACATTTTTCGTCATAAATCGTCAGGATTCTTTTTAAAATTGTAATATAAATTTACAAATTTATCACTTAACCGGAAGGAAACTGCTAATGGAATTCTAAGATATGCTCAACAACTAAAAATGCTACGGTTTTTGGCTTTAATTGTAGGTTCGCAGTTATATTAGCAACAAATAATTAAAAAAATGTTTAGAGAAATATTGATTTCATATTTGGTCTCATATAACCCTACAAAATAAAGGAAAATAATGGGAATATAATAATTCTCTTTCTTATCTAATCTTAGAACTTTCCTGCACCTCATTTTTATTCCGACCGTGTACAGCGACGTTCACATGGGGTGCCGTATTTTCTTCTCAGAGTTAAATATTAATTTGGATTTCCCATGACGCCCGTCCATACTATCTATACAGACACGTGTCAATTCTTTTGTGTGATTTATATTTTGGTCACATTGTTTTCACCCCATATTATTTTTATTGTACAAAAATATATTTGACTCCCTTCGATACACATACAAATGTCACCAGCTAATTTACCACGGTATAAACTAGATTCATCCTAGTTTTCGATTTAAACAACTGGAGATTTATCAGAATGAGATTTGTCTGTTCCTTACTATTAACGGAAACAGATTAATCGTAATAATTTTATCAAAATTAATAATTTATTACAGTGTTTTGTCATTCAGGTTAAATCACTTAATTTAAAATTAATAATTACACCGACCGACACAACTTTTGTAACATAGTTCACACTACTGTTTTTATATTGTTAATACCTTCCTATTAACTGAAAAATATCCAACGTCCTAATACGTACCATTTTTGTGTGAACACAAGAGAACCTGTTATATTGGCAAGTAATAAATTTTATGATGGGTCGGCAATTTTAGAAGAGCAAGTTAAAGTAAGGCTGGACCTTTTCATTATCAGTCTTGTTTTGACCTTTCAAGTGCCCAATTGTGTCTGTTAGAAAGTGTTTTCGTTTGTCTACATAACTCTGTTAAAATAAAAATGTCCAGTCAAACGTGTCAAAGTGCAATACTTCACCTGACAAGTTTTATTACATTTGTGGGGAATTCTTTTGTGAAGTCACAAGCGAGGCCATTGTCTGAAAATTTGAAAAAAGCGTATTTTCTATATTTTGGAGTTTTAGTCGGAGATCAAGAAAAGTAATGGGCTACCCACCAACGGCGGTTCGTGAGTCAAGATATAGGGTGTCAATTAGAAAAGTTTACTGTATTACCTACCTTTTAAAGTGATTTAAATTCCAAGTCGATCCTCCGGTCTTTTTGAGATGCAAAGTGGTCAATTACTGTTTCATTAAAGTCTTTTATCTTCTTTATTAATGCCCTTTCTATGGTAAGCATAGCTAAAGAAGATAATCTTTCCTGACCCATGGTATTTCTTAAAAATGTCTTTATTCTTTTTTAAGGTGGAAAAAACAACGTTCACTTTCGACGGTAGTCATAGGGAGAGTACACAAGATTTTTAACAGTTTGACACTTTCAAAAAAAGTATTGCACAATTTATTGTTTTGAATAAATAGCTGTAACAAAGCAACTACACCTTCACTATTGGAAAAATCTCTCAGCTATATAATACTTCTACTTCAGTTTAAAAGTTTCAAATGATTTATGACTGAATACCCCGTTTTAACTAATTTAAACATATCTTGAGGAAAGCTTTTTTTATAATCTTTAAATCGATCTGCGTGAAATAACTGAGACACTGCTAAATGATTACTGAAGCCAAACCTGTTTTTGATATCAGATGTAATTATATCACAAACTTCTAATGAAATTCTTCTTTTTGATTCTTCCGTTTTACATCTCTTGGGCAAACTGCATGGATGTCTCCTCCAAATAGTTATTCAAAATTTTATTTCTGATTCGTCAATTTTACTATTAAAAACGCCAATACACTTATTTACTGTTATGACATCGATATTACATTTTTGTAATTGATTGAACAATATATCACAAAGAGGAATAACTAAATGAAAAAAATTTAACCAGTAAAGAAAATGTTCATTTTGTAAGTAGTTTTTTAAACCAATAGCTTGGTTTAGAGTATTGTTTTCTGATTCAATATCAATGATTTTTTCTAAACAATCTAATAATTCTGTTCGATAGGTATAAACAGTCTCTATGCACTTTGTATTAAAAATTCTATCGTGTTGGAGCAGCTTTAGGTAATATCACCTTAACAACATTATCTAACACGGCTGTTCTTTTTTGGCGATTTTCCAAAGAATGAAGAAAAGCTATGTATATTAACAAAAAAATTTTATGCTTTTATCCTGACTTGATGCTTTTTGTAAAATTAAATTTAGTTGCTGAGCGTAACAATGAATAAAATTTGCTGAAGGATTACTTTTTTTAATTAAATGTATTTATTAATTTCTTTTTTTCTTATCAAAAGATGTTTGCTTTATCGTCAAATTAGATTTTGGACGGCCACCACCTTTAAATTTCACTCAGTCTTCATAACCCAACTTATGTCCATCTTTCAGTTTTAATATATTTTGTACAACATTCCCATTTAATAGTAAACACCAAAAAACACTGTTTTACTTAATTTCACGACAAGTAGAGATTTACTAATAAAATGTTCACAAATAAAGACATTAAAAACAACGCGATAGAATTTATCGACCAACGCGCACCTAGTCAACAAAGACTGCTGACTAGCGACTGCTGTACTAAATGTCGTGCGTTACCGTGTCAGGGTCGTCAGGGACATTGTACCCTCCAGTGTTTTTTGTCTCTTTTGCTTTCTGACGATTCGCGCATAAGTCTATTTCACTATAATTCGTTATAAATTCGGTCCGTAGCTAGCTTTTGAGGACACGTTGTGGATTGACCCAAGATTTTAAGTTCTATAAATGAATAATGTAATGATCTAGATATTGGAATAGTATTGTGCATAGAATGAACTAGAAACTTTAATACATTTTTTAAGAATATTAAAAATATATATCTTATATATATTTAAACTTCAGAAATTGAATAGCTCTATTTTTTTATTTGTATGTGGGAGGTCATTGACCAAATGACCCTATAGAAGAACCGCCAGTGCTACCCACGTTGGTTGTATAAGTTGTAGCGTATCACTAGTGCAGTCGATAAAAGGGAAAAGAAAAGCATGCCTTTTGCGGTTCCAGTGGTATGGCAAGAATCCACCAATCATTTCGATGATTGCAAGTTTTGTGTAACAAGAACTGAGCGATATTTCAAAAAAGATAAACAAAAAAGTCAAATATCCAAATTTGCCCTAATACCTGCTCCTTACAATGCATCAGACTTACCAGTGCCAACTGCGCCTTTAGATTGGCAAAATATTGTTTTGGGAGGTAATGGAAGAAGATTTTATCAAGATATCAGGACAATGGAAATTCGTTATCAAGAACGATGGGATCCAGCCATGATGGGTGATTACTGTTGGTTCTTAAAGCGATCGATTTGACACCTCATAAAAGAAAAAAAAATGAACTAAGCATATTTTTTTCAATAATTATTCTGTCTTTGTAGATATATCTATGTAAGCCTAATATATGTCATATACCTCATTGACATATAGCAATAAATAGGTTAGTAAAATTAACAATAATGTTATTTTAATAACGTTTTATTAATGTAACAAGAAAACGTTGTGTGTTACAACTTTTTGCTTATCATTTCTGCAATCAGAAGACGTTATTCCAGTGGGATTCAGGTACATGTTACAAAAAATATATTTTTTTGTCCGCCAGTGTTATGGGTTCTGTTTATTACGATAATTTTTGTAATGTATTATCGTTTTTATTTAGAGTTTTATTTCTCTAATTAATGAGAATTGAGTTCTTTGCCAAATTTATTTTACTATCTAAAAGCATTTTAAAGCAATGATTTTTTAGTGGCTATGATAAGTGCAAGTAAACATACATTTTTTTGCTAGAAATTTATGCTGCTGATATGGCATCGATTACTTTATTTTCACATATTTCTGTAATTAGATTGACTGATTTAATTGTTGCGTAGTGTTGACAGCATTTAATTATTCAACAAAATGAAACACAACAGAGGGTTCTAAAATTTGTATTGCCATTGTAAATACTAGTAAAGTTGTCTGTGCTAAATACACACAAAGAACATAACCGAGTCTTGACTCGGTAAGCAATAATAATTGTATGTGTATTTATCAACCTATTTAATAACTTATTATTCTCATCCTCCGGAAAAATTTGACCAAAAAACTATAAAAAAGTAAATGAAATTTCTTTAATTTCTGTTACAAAATGGATACATAACATTTCTATTAAAGCATTATTAAAATATCAATTTGATGTGTCTCTAATGGCGCATTCGAACCAAGGAAGAAACCAGAATATTTATCATTACGAGGCATTTATAAGACAGGGCCAACACCCTTTCATACACAGCCTCAGATGGAATGGCTGAGCGATATCACAAAACCATGGACCAACATCAATGCATCAGAGGGATTGCGCCTTTTCCTTATGGCATGCAGGGCCCCTATTCACGAGACAACAGAACAGATGTTGGCTCGCGTAATATTTGAACTTGAGATTAGACTGCCATGTGACTTAGTGTTTGGCACACTTTTTATAAATGATTACGCAGATGAAGTTGGTGAACGACTGAGGAACATCCATGGGCTGGTACGAGACCGAATTGCCATAGCCGTTCATCAACTTCATCTGCTCGTTATGATCTTAATGCCAATTCATAAGGGTTCCAGGCGGTAGATCTGGTTTGGCTCATAACGAAAGAAAATCAGATCAACCGTCTTGGGAAGGGCCATACACTGTCGTTACCAGAATAATCGATGTCTTATAGTGAATTTAACAAAGTCCAAAATCAAATATATGGAGTATTCATATAGAAAGACTGGGTAAGTATGTATGGAACAACGAACTGCCTGATCGGGACATCCAGGCTTAAGGATGACGCCATATTACGCCAATGGACTATGTGGACTATGTTATAACGCAACGTTGCTGAGGGCGGATTTAGGGGAGGAGACAAATATAATAAGAGCAAAAATAAGCTTGCAAACTTTACGTATCCTTTACAGTTAAATCTTCAGTAACGTTTTGGAAACTTTAGCATTTTAAGTGGGAACAAAGCAAATTATTCATAAATATTTTAATTAAATAATTCACAAATACCGTCGTTATATCGAAAATGATATCGAAGTCTGTACCTTTTACTTCCTCACCCCTCAAAGTGAGGAAGTTATGCATTCGTGAAAAAAAATTTGAAAATTTTTATTGCATTTCTAGACGAATCTCGACGAATTATGACGATACACACAATTTCAGACAGAAAAAATTTTCTGTCTGTGTGTCTGTCTGTCTGGTTCGCGATAGCAGCTACAGTTTTTGAGATAAAGCTTTCAAATTTGGTACACACATTCTAGAGGTCAAGGAAGATATTGAATTCGTTGATGAACAAAATCGGTAAAAATTTTTGAAACGTCAAAAAATGTGACTTTTTGAAACGTCAAAGTGACTTTTTTTGAAACGTCAAAAAATGCGACTTTTTTTAAACGTCAACGTGACTTTTTTTGAAACATCAAAAGCTACTTTTATTATAAACTCCATTACACGTCGAGTTTAACTACGGTGAGGAAGTTCTGATCCCCAAGTCATTGGCAGCGGTTTTTTAAATTATGCAAAAGCTGTAATACCTGTTTTCATAAAATGTTGACACACTATCCCAGAGAGCACCGTATATTCTCTAAACACACACAAAAGGTTATGTATATATATATATATATATATATATATATATATATATATATATATATATATATATATATATATATATATATATATATATATATATATATATTCCGAATAAACATAGAACATTCATAATATATATACGTGCTCACAGAATATTCATAGATCATTTTTTAAGAATATACCTATAATATACTCCGTAAATATACAGTATGCCAGAATATTAACCTACGTATATACTTTAGATATTATTCCTAAAATATTCTCAAAATTATGACGGCATATAATTTGAGAATTTACTAGATTGGAACTTTTGTTTAATTTCATACATGCTGAAATCACAAAAAAAATTTAAATGCTATATCAAACAACGTTCGGACAATATTTTGTAAATATTTATGCAATGTCTCATTAAGTAAGTTTTCTTCGTTTTCCTGAACCTCGAATAATTTTTCACTTATGCATTTACATTAACATTTAACGTTCAAATCAATTATTGAAATTTATAGAAAAGTTCTAACACACTGAACGCAGCTCGACAGATGTGTAAGTCTTGATCGCAGAGTCTTGAACGTGTTCTTACTGCTCTTCGTCATAGCCCTCAACATTGTTCTTGGACTTCGTTGAAATATTACTAATTTTTTTACGTAAAACACTTGTATCTAAAACACCTGTTACTAAGTAGTTGTTTATTTTTCAACACGGAAGACTAACATTCAATTGCTCTGAAAAAGGAGTAATAAAACACCGAAACGTTGGCTTTTTAAAAATATAGTTTTCTTTAACAAGAGACCTTAACTCAAGAATACAAATCAATACCTTTCAGAGATATTCATGGACGAATTTGAATATGCCTGGAATATTACTGGAATATTCAAATTATACGTTGAATATTTCTAGGATATTCATAGAATCATCTTTATCCTATTTAATTTTTGTACCTTTTATTTTATTTTATTGGGATAATCTGAATGGTTACACATTATACCTTCTTTATCTCCAAAAGAATATTCTAATTTTAAACATTTTAGATATTCTATTATTAATCCTGAAATATTCTCAATATCTAGGGAATATTCATAGAAGTATATTCTAAATTTTTCTGAGATATATTTTCGTAGGCGTTCAAGTGCAGGCTCAATACTTTTGAGACGCATAGTAGAGATATTTGAAATTTCTCCTTTATTCCTTAATAACGGTTAATACACAACGATATGTTAGTATCGAATTATGTTCACATACTGCTTTGCACTCTGCACACATAGACTCTAAAAGCAATTTTAATCCCAGCTATTTTATAAATTTTGTGAACTACATCATTCATTTTTATCGTTACTAGAATCGAGCAATGCATTTGAACGAATCTAAATGCACTTCGACTTATTTCGTACAACATTCTGAGCACGTTTATATTGTTACTTTCCCCTTACAAAGGTAATTTGAAATCGTTTAGTACTGACATCTATAAAGGAAGAAATGAAATGAAAGAATGCTGAATTTAAAGATTTGCGCTGTGGAAGTCTTTAATATCTAACTTGTCATTACCGAGCGTCTTCAATGTACATCTTGAAAGAGTAATTTGCTTTGTTACATATTCTAAGAGTGTTTTTTATATCTACGCCTACGTAATTTGTTGAAATGGCTTTTGTTGGGAATTTTTCTTTTTGCTGATCTCCGTTTTGTTTAATCTCATCTTATTCACTCACGCCTTGTTAGCTGTGTATTTGTAAATATGCAAGCTGAGTTTTCATAACTCTTATATTGGCTTCAGTTTAAAAATTTTATTGTCTCTTAAATACCACTCAAGCGAGTTCTGACTTATATTTTTGTTGGGCAATATATACAGTGCATGTGTACAGAAAAACAATTAATTACTGTTCGTCAATTATTAAATGAAAATTCTTTCTGGATTAGTTGCAGAGTATGATCTCGAAGGTCAGTTCCTGTTTTAAAGTGTAGGAACACCACCTTACTCTATCAGCGGTATGATAGAGGCTCGGCAGCTGCAGTGAAGAGACGGTATGTGCAGGAGCTGTTTTTGTGGTTTTCGGTTTCATGTAAATGGACAACTTACCAGCCAAAGAATGATACACGGTTTACAATCAGATTTTTATAAGTTCCTCAAATTGTCTACAGGAAGCTTTGTAGTTTTTGCACCATCGCGGTAGAAAACAATAACATTTTTGTCAAAACTTGGCCTAGAGTGAGAGGGTCGCAGGCATCTAGGCGGAGAAGCACGGGGTTCACAGGGGGTTAGTACAGGACAACGAGTCCCCCTGTTCCCTGTTCAATTACCAGTTTCAAAGGGTGCACCTAGATGTTAAGATAATGAAGATGGTCCCTCAGCAGTAGAAGATTCAGGTAGCTCAAAAGTGCGGGTTGGTATTTCAAGGTCTTTCACAACTGGTCGCAGCCAATTACACCTGACCGGCGACTTCCTTTGAGATATGCCGATAAAAATTTCTAGAAAAATTTCCCACACTCAATTGTCCCCATATCTATTAATTTTTTAGACAGTTATTTAATAATTTTGAAAAAATAATTATTGCAACTTAATTTTGGATCAAAAAATTTTATTCAAATGAAAAATGTGTCTCGTCGTGAACTTATGTTCTTCCATAGCCTTCTTTACATCTCAGCCACGAAATAAATAATCGTGTAACGTCGCATGTAGACGTGTATTAAAGCGTCTCTTTATTTACCTCAAATCGGTGTTTTTAACAAGGGATAATTGCTCTAGACTCTTAAAAATTAAAGTGTATTAAATGCCAAATTTTTGTAGTATCATATATACTGTCTGGAAAATTTACTACCATCAAATTGAAAAAAAGATTTAGTTTCTACAGACGATTGTGTGGTTCAAACTTTAATTATCATTCGATGTAGTTATTAATACTGAAATAAAAAATTTGATTAACATATATTTTTAAAAAAATTGGAGCTAGTTCAAATAATCAAATTTCGATTAATGATATAACATTTTGAAATTTCCGAAATTTGTGAAATTGATTTTGGCAGTATTAAACATGTAGATAAACAAATATTACAATATAATTTAAACAAATTGTTACGACCTAAAAGACCGTAAATTATACAAAAAAGGTTTCGGGTCTTACAAATCAGTCCGAGTATGAAACAATAAAGCACAAATATAAAATACACAAATTTATTAAATATTAAAATAAATCACCAGACAAGTCTAGGGTAATATACAGTGTGTTACAAATGGTAATTTAAAATAAAAAATATATACAAGAAAATTCAAGACAGGCTGTAATAAAAAAATGTGATTATATTAACTAAATGAAATCATTCTTATAAAGAAATACACTGCTTTTAGATGAATCAAATAAACTGTATTTAGATACACTCTACATATGTTTCGGCTTTTTAGGCCTTTCTCAAGAGCATTACAGATAAATACAGATAAATACTAAATACTAAATACTATCAGTATTTATCTGTAATGCTCTTGAGAAAGGCCTAAAGAGCCGAAACATATGTAGAGTGTATCTAAATACAGTTTATTTGATTCATCTAAAAGCAGTGTATTTCTTTATAAGAATTATTTACAAGATGTTTCACAAGGAACCGACCACTTACTCAATCCAGTGTATTAAATGCAATCAACTACAAAATGCAAAGATAATTGCTACAACACAGAAATACACTTAACTTTTGTTACACCGTCAAGGGGTAACGTTGATTATCTGCTGCGTTAATCTGGCTGGAAAACTATGTAATGGTCACCCAGTTTCTTCCAGTTATTCCACGTTCCTGGTGATAGGATGATATCCTCACCGTTAGATAGGTCTACGTTTCTAATTTATTAAATCAATTCCATTCAAATCCAAATTGTATTGCTTAAAAGTCGGTTCCAACAATATCCAAAATAATTAAGCTGTTCACCAGCGTTGTAGGTATGCTTTTCCTAAAGAGTTATCTCAAAAATTCCAAAAAACTATCTGGGTTTAAAACTATGAACGTCCCAAAAACGTCAAAAATAATTTGCCAGTATTTTATTTTACTGTTACATTTAAGCACGTGGTTGTGGCTAAAAGAATAAGAACATGTGGAAACTTACCCAGTATCCGGAACGTTTAGTTGCTAATTAAATCCCGAATAAACGATTATTTAATAAAATCCAATAGCCATTAAATAAATTTAACTTAATACCGACTGGTTATTTTCTGGCTATGTCGATGCACTCCAAAATGGTGATTTTAATTAACCAGAATGATACGGGCAACTCAAGTTTCCTATCTGAAGTTTAATAAGGAAAAAGGAAGATTATCTGGTTCGGTGGCATTTTATAAACTCTAACCACAAAAAAAGTTCCAGTTCTAGGAACTTTGCCAACAAAAATTTACTAAATGTAGTTTTGGATATTTTTGAACAGGTGGCTGTTTTAAACAAATATTAGTCTGTAATCCATTCATATGCAACAATAATACTCCTAAACCTAATATATTTTCATTATTTTACGCTAAAACAATTTATGTCTCGAAAAGGAAATATCGCCATCTATCCCAAGGAAGCGAAACCTAACACCACACTCCACAGACGAAGTCAGAGGCTTATTCGGAATAGTTTACTAGGAGCTACTTGAGTGCGTTCCCGTGTACTGAATTTTTTTGGACGTAATAAAATTTTCTCAAATATTTTCTTCTAATTATTTATCAGATTGAGATGTTGACGATGGAGTGAGCATATATACATATTTCTGGATATGCATCTCATATATTAACTAAAAAAGATTTCTTGTAATATTTGCCTTTCACATGTTATTGAAAATAAGGGAAACTTCATCGGAAATCAGTATATTAATTGTTTGCAACCTAGTGGTCTATCGATACCTACAACCAACGTAATAATAATTGTTGACAATCTTAACTGCCAAATTTGGGAAGTCTCACATTAGTATTTTTTGAGTTACGCACGCACGCACGAACGCACGAACGCACGCACGCACGCACTCACGCACGCACGAACGCACGCACGCACGCACGCACACACGCACGCACGCACGCACTCACGCACGCACGAACGCACGCACGCACGCACGCACACACGCACGCACGCACGCACGCACGCACAAACACACACACACACACACACACACACACACACACACACACACACACACACACACACACACACACACACGCACACGCACACGCACACATATACGCACACTCACACGCACACGCACACGTACACGTACACGCACATGCACACGCACACACACCGACAGACATCATTCGGAAAATAGTCAGAATGGATTCAGGAGGGTTCAAAACGTATAAATCAATCAATATCTCGAGGTCGAAAAAAAATCACGATTACTATACTTCCTTATATTAGGTATAAGAAAGTAAAAACAAAAGTTAGATACTTTCAAAAAAGCAATATGTCATTTACCAATTCATTTGGGGAATTTTTTTTTATAACACATCGGTCCAAGAGAATATAAGCTGTGTAACTCTCCACCTTCGAGTTGGTTTTGCCAAACAATTGAATATCATATGATTTTATGTGGAAACACTCATTATTTTACATAAAATACTGTAATATTTAATTGATCAAGCAGAGAGCAGTGCAAATAAGCTCTTCTCATTATAAAATTAAACTAACCTCAAATGTGTCGATGTACTAATCTGTGCCTGTGCTCAGTTTCAATAGGTCTACATGTTAGCATAAGTTTAGTTTTAATCATTTCCAAATGATGCCAACTTGGTTGGGGAAACGCGCGTCGAGTGCAGTACATAGTGTTTTGGTGTTTCGTGGAAAACTACGTCAGTGTTATCTTCACATCAAAGGTTCCAACCCGCTCCAGGACGAGGTCTACAACTTCGATGTGGCGCGGTGTTGCCATATTTAGTTCTTGGCTGGTACGTAAAGAAGGCTGTAGTTCTGCCTACTGATTAACATAAAATTATTATAAACGATAATAAATAAACATAAAATATAATTATTGAAAATATTTTCAAACGACGTTACTAAAAAAAAATTTAAAAAATTTGATTTTAATTTTTAGATCCCTCCATTTTTGGGATCTAGTACCTCTCCTGTCTCTATTAGTAATAATATCACTAGAAATTACCACCAATGAAGAATTTGAATCATTACAAAATTATATTAGCCATGTTGTCGCTTTAGTTACTTTTAAGGTGGGTATATTTTCCTCCTATATTGTTTTCGTAAATTCTGCAGAGTAAACGAATGCGAATTCAATGGCCTGCATTCGTGTGAAATAATAAAATAATAATAAAGATGAAATAATTATATTAATTATATTTATTTAAATAGCCCCCTGTATTTAAATAAATGCTCTTTCACTTTGATAAATACACGATACCGATAAATTTTTTGTTTTACTCTACAGATTTTACGAAAACACTATAGTACTCTAACACAAAGTTGAATACAAGATTAAAAAATTTACTACAGGCTGGTATAGAAACTTCAAATTAAAACTTATATAAAATTATTTAAACAGCAATAAGCTGACAAATATTTTGAAAGATAAAAGTACTAAACTTTAGAAGAAGGATTAGATTTTTATAAGTAATCAAGGACATATAAAAAGCAAAGAAGTGAAATACTAAATAGTACCAAATTCACATTAAACTGCAATTAAATTTGGGCCTTATTCATTTTAGGTAATTTAGTAAATTATAGTTAGAGGGAATATGTGTTTACTGTATTTGAGAGATTGTTCACTAGACACCAGATTTTTTTCTTCCTGTACTTTTACTTACGTATTTTATTTTTTACATGAGGTGTGCGTATTGTATAA
The DNA here is from genome assembly GCA_029963845.1 of Rhamnusium bicolor. Taxonomy (NCBI): domain Eukaryota; kingdom Metazoa; phylum Arthropoda; class Insecta; order Coleoptera; family Cerambycidae; genus Rhamnusium; species Rhamnusium bicolor. Next base: position 23,701 of record JANEYF010002508.1, read on the forward strand.
TACCTAGTGCCACATATGTTTAGTGAAGTATTATAATAACGACCTTGAATTATCGTCATCCGCGACAAATAGTTTAAAAGAGAATATATTATTATAGATGATGTATTTTTTACGTATAAATTTACAGCAGCATAAATATACTCATTGCCTAAGGCAGTTATTCTGCATTCAGCAAGTTAATGGTACACCCATCACTCAAATCATTTTAATTTTCAATTTCCTTCACGTCATATATAAATTTCTTCGTACTATTTCTCTTCTCTTCAACGTAAGATATTCAATTATAGTCATCTGGAATGTGTTGGATACATTTAGTACTACTTTTAATGTTTACTTTTAATTATTTGTATCCCGTCCAAGTAAATAAGAATTTTAGGGCCTTAGGCTCCGTTGTATTTATTTAACCCAAGAGATCAGTGCTACCCTATATTTAGATTTAATATTTTTATTTTGTTTGACACGATGTTCTTTGATTAACATGCTTTTGGAGAGACACTACTACCGACAGGTAATTATCATCGCTGAATCTCTTTTATATTTGACTGACAGAAATAATTGATTATGTACAGAGCAAAGAAATATAATATTCTCTTAAAAACAAATCATTTTAAAATCACCATAATGTGCATCATGCAATTGAATCAGTAATTGGAAAAAGTTCATTATATTCTCTGTCAGCCTGAATTAGTACTTATTTTATTGTAAGGCAATTCATGAAGGATACCTCAATTATTAATTACACCGCTGGCACTGTGAGCATGGAGGAAGGCGGAAATATGAATGAGCGATGATTACTTAACTTGCCTGTTGATGATACAAAATATGTTTAGTAAAGTGATACTCTCTGTAGGAACCGAGTGGAAAAGGTTTGTGGTAATATCGACGACGTACTTTCTACTGAAAAATCTCCGAGAATATATTAATAAGAAACCTCTACTCAAGTGTAGTACAAAAGAAAGCAACAAATGTTTATATTAAATATTATTTCGTCGTTTAAGATGCAATATCTCGTAACCCATACTTTTCGTTAAAATGAGATTTTGACGTCATTAGACTTATGGGATGTCAGTTTATGCATCCACAAAATCTGGTAAGTCACAGTTTTATAATAAATCAACGATTTCAGAAATAAGTAATCTCGTGTCCCTCAAACATAAAAGCACTATCACTTAAACCATGCATTCCTTCATTTCTGTGGGCTAGGAGATATTGCCGTTTAAAACAAGGCATTAGGTGTGTTCCTTTTACCACCAATCTCAGCTAATCTAAGTTGTTTTACGGTTATACTGCATTTATGCATAATTTCTTTTCATGTAGCCTCCGTAACCGTAAAACTACTTAGATTAGCTGAGATTGGTGGTAAAAGAAATACACCTACTGTAACCTAATAACAACAGGTTGGTTCCAACCGACAGTTTGGAGGTTTTAAATATTATTAGTCAATTTACAAGACCTTGAACTGTATTCCATCACTTGGATCAATCAAATCAGAATATCAAATTCGGAATCGTCCTAGATTGCGTATTGGAACAAACCCAATATCACATAAGCTACGCCTTTTTGTCAGTTTTGCGGGTTGAGAGATATTGCCGTTCGAGTAGTATTCGTTTTTTTTTGCTCTTTAGCAAAATGTGTACGAAATAGGGGGGACAAAATTCGGAGCTGATTCTACTTACAAAAAATAAGATAGAGTTCCCGTAAACATGGCCCCGCAAATGCTTCCAAAGACAGTCCTTCGAAGTTCGCCCCAAAAACTGGTTTTCACCTAATATCTCAAGAATCCTTAGAGATACAGCGATGAGACTTGATACACGATTTAATATCAATAAGGGAGATTATTTTACAGTATTGCCAAAACAAATTTCTAACATAGGTGTGTGAAATCATAGGGGGACTACATTTTCTACATTAACAATTTTTGTACCATATCATATCAAGGATTCAGGGTCTTAAACTAGCTAATTTACTATCACGTGAAACATGTTGCAGATGGTTACTGCACAAAAATTCTGAAAATCCTCTCTACATGTATTGTTCTCGGATAAGATTGGATTCACAGGAGAAGGTCTTTAACTATCACAATAACCACGCATGAGCTGAGGCAAACCCTAATGCTATTGTCGAAAAGAGCCATCATGGCAGATGGGGAATAAACGTTTGGATAGGCCCTTAGGCTATAGGTTGATAGAAGCTTTTGTCTTACCGAAAATATGAAATGGCGAGAATTACAGATACTTCTTAGAAAATCTTAGAAGAGCTGCCGTATCAACTAAGACAAACCATGTGGCTTATGCAGCAGCTGCTTGGACCCTTCGTTCACCAGATTTAAACACCCTGGATTATTTTTTGTGGGGACATTTAAAGTCACTAGTTTATTCCGTGCCCATAAATGACATAGTTGTCCTTCAAGAGAGGATAATGGCTGCCTGTGAAGATATTCGAAATACTATCGGAATCCTTTAATGAGCTGGCCAGAAGATGATTAGACGTGCTAATACATGCGTGACTTCTCATGGTGAATATTGTGAATACTTACAACAAAAAAAAAGTCAATTTATGCAATTTTACACTTTTGTAATTCTTCGTACGTAACTGTTTGTATTAGTCTCATTTCTGATAAAAAACGATTTTTGTAAATTTTATCATTTGAGACCTCTATCAATAAATAAACGTTTTGTTATTAAAGCTCTTCACTGTGCATAGTGTTTCATTTAGAGCGGTATTATCTCGCAAATGATTAGTCTTACAGAAAGGAGGTTGGACCTCCTCTTGACTGCACAACTTCTTGACAACGTCTAGGTTTACTTTCTGAGATTGTTGATTGTTGCCATCGGAATTCGTTCCCATTACCATATCAGGGCAATTCTAAGTTTATCCTGCATCTGTATTTGAACGTTCAACTGGAATATCCTTCTTTGGAGCACAACCCAAAGGTGCTCAATAGGACTTAAGTCTGAGGATAAGGCTGGCCGTTACATTCTGTTGATTCCGGTGGTTTCAAAATTCTAGAACTATGAGCTCGATTCGAAAATTGGTCCCTATGCCACCCCAAACTATATGAGTAGGCTTACCAAAATGAATACATTCCACCATTATTTCATCCTGATACCTTTCTCCGCGCCTCCACCATACTCGAATCTTCATTATTATACTATTGAGGCACAAAGAAGATTTCGAGATGTCGCTGAACAAACAATAATAATGGAAATTTCACCGGGATACCGGGATACCTGCTTCAAAGTCTATGTCTCACCGTTTGGGTTTCACGCCACATCATGGTGATATTTATGGTTTTTTCTCTTAAGGCTCCTCTTACCAGTCTTCAGTTGTTGTAGTGACTCTTCTTCTTCCGCCATCATGATAGTAATCACAAGAATTAGTTCCTTGATACCTCAAGCATGCTCTTATAGATCCATTGAGTAACTTGGTAATTCTTCGTTGCGAAATTTTGTCTTCTATCATGCCCTATTCAAAACAGCAGCATTTAAATGTACCCTTTCCATATTTGTTTTTGAGCAACTGTCAAATAAACTGACGTACGAGTTTTGTTTTCAAAGCCACCTAGTATAATCATTACAACAAGTGCAATATGAAACACAAGCTCCCGACAAAAGAAATTTGGCCTAATGTAAAAAATGACAAAATTTCGCGACTTTGTTTGTCACCCCGTATAAAACACAGCTTTGTCATAATGACACAGGCAGTTACAATTAATGACAGCGGAAGAATTTTCCTAGAATCTGATGCAAGCTGTTCTTAAGTCGGACATTTTTAAACATTTAACAGTCATTCGAAATGGACACATTTGTGGAGTGTCCCACTTCAAATTTTGACTAGTATACTCGTAGGTACAGGGTCATCACGCGGAAATCTTCTTTTTTGAAATAACTTGGTAGTTTTTAAAGTTAATAAAAAAAGGTGTAAAGACCTTTATTAACTAATTTTTTCGGAGAATTCAATGTTTGAATCAAAAAAAAAATGCTATTTTACATTGTTTTTTAGATAGAACACTTAGTACATTTTAAAATATTTCGATTCTCCTCATTATTCTGATGTCACAAATATCAACATGTGTCATATTATCTAAAAAGGTTTTTGATATATTTGGATTTTGGTATTAAAATATCATTAATGATTCTGTTAAATGTAGTTGCTTTTGAAAAAAAGAACAAAAATAACCATGACAGGTATTGATTTTTGAGGAACATTACTTTGAGGAGTTAATTGCATCTTTATTTCAGAATTGCTATTATTTTGATTTCAAAGGCAACTACGTTTAACAAAATCATTAACGATATTTTAATACCAAAATCCAAATATCCCAAACATTTTTTTAAGATAACATGTAAGTATGGTATTTTATTAATCAGAAAAAATGAGGAAAATCGAATTATTTTAAAATATACAGAGTGTTCTATTAAAAAAATCAAAGCATGATCTCATATTTTTTAAACACGATGCGCCATTGTTTTTTTTAATCCAAAATTTGTATTCTGCGAACAAAATTAGGTAGGAAGATTTCTACACATTTTTGATAACTTCAAAAATAACCAAATTATTCCAAAAAAAGGACATTTTCGCGTGATGATCCTGTACTTCCCAGTTTTAAACCGACTAACTGTAACCATTGAACGAAATTAAGATTTTGAGAAAAAAGTTCCTATGAATCTATGCCTGCAAAAGCTTTTTTTTATAACCGAGATAGAGGGTGTTAAAATTTATTGTTTTTAAAGGTTTTCACTTTATATCTTGGAGAAAAAGTTTATTATCGACACCAATTTAGTGCTGTTTCTAACAGTATCTGGTCCAATAAAAATAGTGAACAAAATCATCATAAATTAATTCACCAGTGGCGTACAGAGGGATAAACGGAAACCCCTTTTTTAATTAGAACATCGACGCCAATGCATTTTCGTTAAATTCTCCCATATTTTTCAGTTCCCCAGTCTGTGCACTTCGGATCCCGATATGTCACCATAGGTCTTGGACCAGCTTCTATATTGAATAGAATATGTTTGTGATCTGAACACGAGGGTTCAGAAGATACTTTCCAATCGGTTATCTTGTTGCTCAGGTAGTTTAAGCTGATTGTGATATCTAATACCTCGTTCCTATTTCCGGTGACAAAGGTTGGTTCACAGTTATAATGTGGGATGTCAGATATTATTACGTAACTGTTTCGATCGGTAGCGCATCATTGCCGATTCTGAAATTTATTTTTTCTGAATATTTTAAGAGCTAGATCAATTCTGATGATATTTGATACAGAGACTTACCAAGGACATGCACATGATCCGCAAACATAAATTTATTAAAAGCAGCTAGAGGACACTAGTTGATAGAAATAAGGCTTTGTTTCTCTTGCATAATTTATTTCGCAAAACTATTTACAATTTTTTTTTGACACTTAGAGAAAGTTATTTTTTCTCCAAATGAAGGTACTCAAACTTGTAAAAAGTTCTGCAAAATAAACTTATGGTAAATTCAGCCTTAGTTCCATAAAAAAATGCCCTCAGCTTCATTTAAGAATTTGTCAACAGAAATCAGTGAAAGAGCTCTTAAAATATTCAGATAAAACAAATTTTTGCAGTCCCCTAAAAGTCAGATTTTGGAGAAACAAAACAATACGTGTGTTCTATTTTATGGAGAGAAATTTCCTCATAAATGTAGTCTTAGGTTAGGAGTTGAACAAACAGGCACTATTAGAATTAGATATATATTCAGAATAACACAAGTAGGGATAATTATATAGCGACTCTCTCATCAGAGCAACTCAACTCAACTGTGTCTCGGTCTATATGATTCATATATTGTAAGATGATATGTGATATGTTTTGACTATACTTATACTACACTACTACACTCGACCATCCTGACGGTGATCGTCCTCGATCAGTCTGTCTGTATATCTGAAACAAAATCGAGAAATTAGGTTTGCTAGAATGCCATCCAGGTCCAATGGTAACAACCAAAGTCCACCAACAACATCAAGGAGTTCAGACACTCAGTGATGTCACCAGAGGCCCTATGGTCGCCGTCAAGGACTCAGAGATTATGAAGAGTTGCCGTCTAAGGGCGTAGATGCCATCAGGGGCTCAATGGTGCCATCAGGGGGCTCATGCCATCAAAGGGCGCTCATGCCATCAAAGGGCGCATTTGCCATCAAAGGGCGCATTTGCCATCAAAGGGCTCATTTGCCATCAAAGGGCGCATTTGCCATCAAAGGGCGCATTTGCCATCAAAGGGCGCATTTGCCATCAAAGGGCTCATTTGCCATCAAAGGGCGCATTTGCCATCAAAGGGCGCATTTGCCATCAAAGGGCGCATTTGCCATCAAAGGGCGCATTTGCCATCAAAGGGCACAATGATGTCTACCTTAACGATTTTGGAAACGGAACGGCTTTAGATGTCCCATTCCGATGGTAGCCTCATATGGACGGCTTGATCTGCTGCTGTGAATATCTTCTTTGACCCGATAGCGGTCATTAGATAAGACTTCTATTATTTTGAGGGGACCTCGAAATTTGGGAAGCAACTTTTTGCTCTCGTGATTGTTGGTAGGAAAGCTGCTGATTTTGGTAACAACTAGATCTCCGATTTGAAAATTTTTTTGGAGGACATCTTTTTTTTGTTAAATACAGCATTCTGTTTATTTATATTTTTCTCTAGTCGGTCTGAAGCTGCTATCCTGAGTTTGGTGACGTCGATAGCAGTTTCTTCCTCTGGATTATAAAAGTCGCTATCCATTTGAAGAGGAAATCCGAGGAATATCTGCGGGCGTAGCTTGTGTGATTCGATGCTTCGTACTATTTATGCCCTGTTGAATTTTCATAACATTAGAATCCCAATTATTTGGTGAAGTACCTGCTCCTGTAGTGGCCAGAGCATCAAGCACTGATTTGTTGACCTTTTCGACTTGACCGTTGCCTCTAGCTAGGCCAACAGCTGTTGTAAACAGCCTGATTCTTTTTCATCGATGAACTTTTCTTTTTAAATGATTTGATATAAAAGCCTTTCCAGCATCTGTCACTATCCGTCTTGGATTACCAAAAATGGAAAATATTTCATCAAGTTTTTCTGTAACGTGTTTGGCTGAGGTATCGGGTACTGCCTTAAGATAGACAAACTTGGGAAACCCATCAGTGATGACCAAAAGATACTTATTCCTTGTTCAGTTTCAACAAATGGTCCTAAATGGTCCAAGTGTAAGGTGTGGTGAGGTCTAGCGTACTTAGAGATCGAATGGAGGTAGCCTGGTTTTTTTTTTCACCCGGGTGCTTGTGGTAGAGACAAAAGAGACAACTGCTAATATGCTTTTGAATGAATCTTCTCATTTTCGGAAACCAGTAGTTTTGTTTAACCCTGTATAACGTTTTATCAAGAGCGAAGTGACCTATATCATCATGGTTGGCCTTGACAATTTGCCACCTACAATTTTTTTTGGCACTACGTTGTCCCCACTTCGAAGGATATTTTTTAATTTCCTTTATGTTCTTGTCTTGGTCTTGAGCTTCACGTAGGTAATCGTCCTCATGAATTACTAGTATTTGTTCTGAGTGTTCGGGTTTTTGAAAGTTACGACTTAGAGCATCTACATGTTTTATTTGTGATCCAGCTTTATGTATAATTTTGAAAGAGAAATCTTGTAACAGTAATACCCATCTTGCTATTCTAGGTATAATTGACTGTTTATTTAAAGCATTTTTTTTTGTGCTGTGTGTGATTTGATTATGTGAAATTTCATAGCCAAGGTAAGACATTTTTTGCACTAAGAAAGATGATTTTGAGATTTTTACTGTTAACCCATATTGTTTTACTAACTGAAAAACTTTACGCAATATTTGTAAGCCTTCACTAATGGTTTTAGAAGGCACTAGTATGTCATCTAAGTAAGGTATCACCTTGTATTGTCGCAGAGGTTGAAAAATTTCATTCATAAATTTTTGAAACACTGATGGAGCGTTACATAAACCAAACGGAACCCGTACATATTCATAGTGGCCTTCCGGAGTTACGAATGCTGTGTATAATATTGACTTTGGATCCATCGGTATTTGATGCTATCCCGAAGCCAAATCAAGGGTAGTGAAATATTTATAACCGCTTAGGTTGTCAATAATTTCCTCAATTATAGGCATAGGAAAGCTGTTCTCAACAGTTACCTTGTTCAATGCGCGGTAGTCAATGACCATACGCTTTTCATGACCTTTTCTATTTACAAGTAGTGCTGGACTCGAATATGGTGACTTACTTTCTCGAATAATACCAGCGTACAACATTTCGACAACTTTATTTCTCATAATAAGTTTATCACTTTCAGCGAGGCGATATGGTCGATGTGTTACTGGTTTGTCAGTAGTTAATTCAGTACTTAATGATACGGAATGCGCTTTGCCCAGAGCATTTAAATTTGTAAAAACACAGCATTCATACTCCAGTAAAATACTTCGTACACTTTCTTTTTCAGATTCTGACAAGATACCGTGATTTATACCATCAATCCAATCATGATTATCTGTTTTATATTTGAATGTTAACGTATGATCAATACGATAATAAATAATAGTTTTATTTTCTGTGAAATTTCTGCCTATTAAGATTTTAGTGTCTAAACGGTTGTCATCAACAACATACATATTAATGTTTAATTCTACGCTATCAATTTTAACGCGAACCTCAGCATACTGGAAAACCTCAATACCGACTCCAAGAAAGCCAGAAAGTGTTACACGACGTTCAAGGTTTTGTATTTCCAAACGAAACTGTTGCACAATAGAAAAAGATATTAAGGAACAGTCACTACCAAAATCAATGAACGCTTTATATTCATGTCCATTTATAAATACAGTTTTATAAAATTTTGATGAATCGTCAGAATTCCTAATTTGTTTTACATTCTCGGTTTTTTTCCGGTCTTGTATGTTTACTAATGTTCTTTCTTTGCAAAAGTTTATTTGGCTAATTCTTTTTATAGCAATGTTTTTCAATATGACCTTTCCTTGAACAAAAATTACATAGTTTGTCTCTATGTTTACAAATACGCCTATCATGACCATTTTCACCACAGGCTTTGCATATAATATTACTATTATGATATTTTAATAGTACGGGTTGCTTTATACCAGAATGACTAATGCTCGGTTTATTGTGATCAATGTTTAAATTACTAATTTGTTTGCATGAGTTATGTGATTTGTTCTTTAGGCACCCGGCTAGTACATTTGGATCTGTAATGTTTGAAGCTTCAACAGCTGATGATATATTATTATCGTTTATGGCGCCTATTATTAAGGAAACCTTGTCAGAGTCGGAAAAATTTACTCGTAATTTATTAATTTTAGCCAAATGTTGAAAATGAAATTCATACAAGAAACAGCCTTCCTTTGGTTTATGATTCGCTACATATATCCATAAACAGATCATATGTGTTACGCGTGCTTTGAAAAGTTTTACTCAAAATTGATCTCCAAGTGTCCCAAGAGAAATGTTACCACCCTCGTTCGCTTTCAATAAAACTATCATACCATGTTTTTGTTGTACCTTTCAATTTACTCAAAGTTTGGTAAATAATTAAATTATCAGACCACTGATACGTTTCAGAGTTATGCTCTATTACTTCTATCCACTCCCTTATTTCCATTTTCATGGGGTCATACTCGGGAATTATGGACGATATTGTGTTACTTGAGTTTGGCTGTTCATTGTAAAAATTTGTAGAACATTGATTGCTACTCAGATTTCTTTTGACCTGCTTTTCGAGGTTTTATTTTTCTTACGGTTCTGTTTCGCTTGCGGTGCTGGGCTTTTAGGAGCACTTGAACTTGTTGTACTTGACGAAGAACTCGAAGACGATATCGATATTCTTCTTGACCTTTTTTTTTTTGATTTTGGCATATTGAAGCACACACTCACTATCAACCACTTCTGATGTGAATCATATAGTTTCAAAAACAGCCATCTCCAAATTTACCATGAAATAAGTTGCGCACAGCAATGTTTTCGTAATTTTAAGAGCTATTCAACTGTAAAATAATTTCTTACCTAAAACAGCCATCTCCAAACAAAATTCGTGGTTTAAATTCGATGTCAATTTCAGATTCGGCCATCTCCAATGCGATTTTCGGAACAAACTCGGCCATCTCCGACTAGCCAATCAAAAGCCAAATTTTCAGTGGAGTGATGGATGCCTGCCAATCCCGTGGCAATTATCTGCTGTATCATACAGCAGTAAAGAATTTAATCATAGTTTATGTCTTACTTTGAAGTGGTTAAGAAAATTATTAATACTTAGCATTTGGTACTTAGTGTTTAGCCTGTAAGATTGCTGATGTTGCAGCACTCTTACAGGCTCACTATGGACAGAACTGGCGGAGTTAAGTCTGTATGTTGGTATCGAAAAATCAGAGGCCACAAATACAGAGGATGACCTGGCATCTCGATGAACGAGATAATATAGTCTAGTGTTTAAGGTTTTATTCTAGTAATAATAATATTAATAAAAGTTTATTTTGAACCATATTAGTACGCTTTTCTCAAAAGCTCTTACAAAGTTCAAAACATACAATCTATAATGAGTAAATTTCAAAACCGGCCATTTGCCATCGAGTGAGTTTCAAAATCAGCCAACTTCACAAGTCAGTTTCTAAACCGGCCATCTACATTTTAATTATCCATTTTTAAACTAAACAGTAGAGAAATGGTTATTTACTCATAGATAGTTCTCATCTAAATCACCAGAAAAACAGGTTTCCAAAATTATACATTAATCCACTCATTAGTTTTCTCATAACAGTTTATTGCATTTTACTCAAAATTGTTTTGAGAGGATATGGCCACTTTTGAAATTATATGATTCATGTAGTCTTAGGTTAGGGGTTGAACAAACAGGCACTATTAGAATTAGATATATATTCAGAATAACACAAGTAGGGATAATTATATAGCGACTCTCTCATCAGAGCAACTCAACTCAACTGTGTCTCGGTCTATATGATTCATATATTGTAAGATGATATGTGATATGTTTTGACTATACTTATACTACACTACTACATAAAGTTGTAGCAGAGTTTTCAGAAATATCCTGTATATATTTACATACTAATTTTTTTAACAATATTTTTTTCGTTATCGTCTTACAGCATTAAAATTTATAAAAACATCCATTCAACAAGACATAAAGAATTCTATTCAACTACAGATAAGGTTCGAAAATTGGAATTTTGTTAAGTAGGATCTAATTGTGTAAAAGGTTGACAGCCGTTTATAAATACACAAGAGAAACGAGTAAGAATTAATGTAAAATTCATCGAAAACTCCAAGTCAATTTAAAATTAATGAAGTTCAATAGCTTAGATGCAAAACTATTTTTAAATTACAGGTTAATGAAATGTTTATTTAGTCAACTAATCTTTCTACGCCGGTGAGTTTAACAACCTCTGCAGGTGTTTTCATCATACTAATTGTATAAATAGTGGACACAGGTAGTAAGATATAAACATTAATCAAATATTATTTTAAGTAAGGAATAATCTTGTTTTGCTCACGTTGTGCCAATCAAAATGCCTATAGGCAGTGGCGTATGATGACTGCTTAAATTATTTTTCATAATACTCTTGTAATAAATTCGTCTCTGTGAGCATATTCCTCTTTTACTTAGAAAAAAGCTCATTATTTACGTTCATAAAAGAAAATTGTATCTATCTGAATCTTAGTGTGTTCAATTAAATAATATTATTAGCGATTTTAAACAGTATGGTATACTTCTAGGCGCTATTAAGTCCTATATTGTCCAACATTCATATGAATTAATCATAGTCAAGGAAAAAAAAGCGAAATAAGGCCATTAGATGCAAAATCCGACATAATGATTTTAGTTTAAAATTGAAGAACGTGAAAAGAAATAGTACTTTATTTAACTTCATTTATATTTTGACCCACCCCCTGTTCCATAACTTTTTTTATTTTTAATTTCACGAAAGAACTTTGTTAGTAAAAGTTTTAATTATTTTTCAGAAGAATCGGAATATGTAATAAGAAAAATACTCTCACATCTGAGGCAGAGAATGCAGATTAAACTTACATTTTTAAATGAAACATCCTGTATATGTTTATGAATTCAGGTAGAGGGTTCACTTTTGATTTAAAAAATGTATTATTATTATATTCATCGTTCATAGTATTTGAAGTATTTATTGTATTTAAAAATAAGTTCTATCTGTGATGAACGGAATAGTTGGCCAGGCAAAAACAATTTCCTTCTACCATGAGGTATAAAATACTTCAAACAGTCATGAGACTACTTGAGGTATTTTATATAAGTTACAGCGTTTCTAAAACGAAGATAAATCGAATATTATGCACAATGTAAAAGAAGACTGTCCCTAAATTTTAGAGAAAACAAAACACAAACACGGTTTCCAGATGCGACTAGTGATCTGAATATTTCAATTCGACCCAATAAATCTTTAGGATTTTGAATAATGAGTTTCTATAACTTTAAATCATTTTAAAAACAATGATAGGTTATTACTAATAATAATAATAAAAATAAGCTTTTATTTAGATATTTAAGATGAATCATATGTTTTCGTTTCTCGATATTATTAACAGAAACATTTTAACAGCGATTTATAGATTTAACTTGGATATCTATCTATTGAAAATTAAGCCTTAATTTATGTACTTTATTTAATATAATAAATATAACAATAATAAGTATAATAAATAGTAAATATTATTTACTTTTATTTGTTTACTATTATCAATCCTTTAATACCTTTGAACCTCGAAAGTTACGTAGGTGTAATATCTATAGGTTCCATGCTATAGTTACTGGATAGTTTACAATAATCGATCTCTAAAATAGATAATACCAGTTATATAGTGCTTGATTATTTGAGAGTGTATCCAGTGGCGTACCGAGCTTTTAGGAGTGGGGGACACAGCATTCTTGGGGGCTCATAAAGTAATGTTAGTGTATCCAAATGAAAGATAATTTTAAATGAAAAATATTAAAAGTTTGAACTCAAAAGTATTAATAATATTTGCAACATGCCGGTAACTTCTGCTAAATGTTTTGTTGACACATTTAGTAATTCACCTTCTTCATTTTTCCATATAACATTTTAACGATACACATCATATTTGATGTATATCTTTGAAACGCTACAGTTCATTTACATGTTTTATGTTGTATTTATTTCAATCTATATTTTTGTTTGTTCTTTAATTTCTTACTGATTATGAGCTACAAAAACTCAAATTAGTTCTGAGGTTGGTAATAAATTGCAACATCCCCCGTCCAATTGCTGGCATAACACAATAAGCTGGGGGTTGTACTTATTGACCGGTAACTCAATTGGCAGGTCGTGAATAAGAGATTAGATTGATTTGAGTTCTTACCTAAATCTAGACTAGGCGCCAGGACTTTTGCAAGTACCAAATAATTAAAAGTTTACTTTAAAAGGTAAAGATGACGTTAAAACATAAATTCGGTTGGGAAGGAAGTCGAATAAAAAGATATTATTTAATAAAAAGTATAATAAAGACTGGTATTTGTAAAATATTTATATTGGCTCAGATGGCCTCTTTTAGTAAAAAAAAATCTAGGTGTAGTTGAAGACCAACCAACTAACCACACAAAAAAATGATATGACGTTATTGAAAGAGAAAAAAAATGGCTGATCTCTTACAAATTTCTTCTGACCAAATATACAGATTCACTGGGTACGTAGATTTTACGTAACTTCAAATGAGTTAGTCCAGCGAAGAATCCACCAACGGCTAAGCTCTTAATGGGTTCGATGTCAGTTTGAATCACCACTGTCAGTACTGCAGTTACGACGAAATGCCAGTTGTATAAAATATCGTTTTCCTGCTCCACCCAGTATATAATGATCAGCTCGATCCACTAGTTATCCTCTTCTTTTGGTCCAGGTACTAACATAAAAAGGGGAGAGTATTATGAGATCAATATTATAGGCAAGACAAAGTTAAAAGCTGTGACGTTTAAATTGTCCAGCTACGTAGACAAAATATGAGAACACAAATTTACAGAGTAAATTTCAAAATAAACAAACTAGGTTCGGTATCCCACAATATTTTAGGAAGTTGAAGACTTCAACTAACTTAAGTATCGATAAAAGTTACGTTAAATAGAAAAAATACTAGCCCAACAAATAAACTAGGTGTAGCTATGATAATAAACAAAGTGAAATAGGTATTCACTAAATGTTAAGATATTTTTTTTCCTAAAAGAAGTTGATCTTCAAGAAAATAGGATTTAGAATGTCTGAATACAGACAGACAACTAGAAAGATAACGTAAATAAATATTTGCTAAATATAAAACAATATGATAATTTTTAACTTGAAAGTAACGTTAAATTAAATTATTTATTAGTTGCTCGGAGAGAGGTAATAATGAATTGCAGATGAAGTTAAATAAAGATATATAACTTGACTATATGTTTACGGTAGATAATCAAAAGTTAATCAATTGCCAGATAACTAGGCAGGTATCTTTGCCAGAGAACTAGGCAAGGCTCCACTGGAGCAGCGTTCCTGACTAAATACTAAGTAAACGTTCAAGTAAGCATTCGATATTTTAAATTTAGAAAAACCTTACGTTACTGAGGTCTGGTTGATAAATATATGCACTGGTATAAAATGATCCTCCACAAAACAAATGCACCACATTAGATAATTTTCACAGAGGTTATAAACAAATAGGTTTAGTCCAAAAAGGTGTACCAATCTCCAAATGTCACCAGTCACCTGTTCACAGAGCGCTACCAACGTAGCCAAGTGACCTAAAACATCAACAGACAAAGACAGAAAACAACTAACTACGATACAAAATGGCGACATCCGTTGCCGAGTAAATCTAAAATTTACAATAACCGAAAGTTAGTTTAAATTAGCACACGAAATTATTATAATATCAGAAGGATATTATATAAATTGCCAACAAGGTACGATAAATCGATACTAATCAATATTAATGATGGCTGTTCCAAAGAACAACCAAGGTGAACTGATCACCGAAAAGCAAATTCGCCCAAGGCGTAAATTAAGATAAATACGGTACAATATTATTATGAAAAATACTTCTATGGTACGTTAAATTAATACAGCAACTTTTAAATAATGATGATCATAATACTACACGATAAACCAGAAAACATATAAATTTTACCAAACCGTTGAACTAGAGATGTTGTCTTCAGAACGCTACACTAAGAAGCAAGAAGCCCCATTCTGTCCAACCTAAACTCGGTTATAGTTTGGAAAGAGCCAAACATTTGAGAGTGGAGTATGAGCAATAAAGATAGATAGATATTTAGTGTAAAAATCTGCAAAACCAACTGTTCCAGTAGAAATCAGTGGCGCCATCTGGACTAGACTGGCAGAAACTTAATTCATCGTGGACAACAACAAAATTGGAATAAAATTGCTTGCAGTTTCGTTACAAATTATAAATGAACGTCGACTAAATTAGAAAAAGTAGTTTTTCTGTTTTAATTGACTAGGTTATTCCCACAACTTGTAAAGTTAATTAATATATAGTAGCTCACTAAACATACAAGAAAGAAATTACTTATTTTCTATAATTATTGTTCATCCAATTTTCACGAAGTGTCTTGCTTGGGGCGCTAAGGCGGCACTATAGAAAGGGGTGGGGAGGTACTTTCGTCTAAGCAGTGCGGATAATCATAGACGGCATATGTCAATGGAAGAAATATCACTTAGGTGTGGCCAAAAAGTTTCTACAAGAGTTTCCACGCTATGTCTCTGTCGACATATTTCAAAGGAAGAAAAATTCTCACGGTCTCCAACGACATGTCTGTTAGTACATATCAAAGGAAGAAATAATCCCACAGATATAATGGCGTCACTTGGGCGTGGCCAAAAAGTTCCCACACTCCGCGAAAAGTTCCCGCGCCCAAATTACCCATTATCTACTTACATACTCTATAACCAACATTGCCAATCTACATAAAATGTCTTAAATTGTCATAAGTTTTTTTCGTGAAATTAAAGAGAAAAAATTTTATGGCTTCGTTCAAAATGTACATGAACCACCCTGTAAAAACTGTATTATTTTGTAGTACTTTTTTTAGCCCTTTATTATTTTTTTTTGCTTTATTAATAATATAGACAGCTGTTTTAAGTATTGAAGCAGGCACTTTATGCTGATGTAGTCTTTGTTAGTCACCCAAGTTCAATTAGATTATCATAGATTATTAAATTGTGAGAAATTAAAATTCTTTCTGAATACCGAAAAATGTGTTCTATCACTTTTAGGCGCTTGATTACTATTTATGGGTTTAATTAGTACAAAAAAATTGAGTCGTAAACTTCAAGTAGACAACATTTTTGGGGTATATGCAACTAGTGTCACAAATACACAAAGGTATTTTGGAGCCAGTGTGTGGATTAATTTATTTAAATCTTATTTTTTATTCTTTTCAACAAGGAAGCCCCACGTTCAGGGCACCATGTCACAAATACAACAAGGTGGTTTTCTTTTTATTTGTGTTTGATGGAAGACTTGTTTCTTTGATTTTCCCCTAGCTGGGTTATTTTCTTTTTAATTAAGTTGGGCGCCACGTGACACTTTTTGATCTAGTTTACTTGAATTTTTTTTATTTCTAGCTGTCGTAGAACTCGAGATATCGAAGTCCGACGCACTATTGCCCCGCCCTGTATAACATATAATTCAGATGAAATTAATATAAATTAAGGTGATTAATATAACAAAACAAACAAAAACTAACAAAATTTTTACTTAATTTGACTTAGTCTACTATTAAAAATATCAACATCTTTTTCAATAACTTGATAATTACAACACATAACGTATAATGGAGAAAACAAAATATTTGTTTACGCATTTAGTACATAAAATATAGATGTGGATCTAATTGGCCTAGTGAGTGCTCAAAAAATTAATTTTTTTCCAATAATTGTGGTCAGTCTATCATATTGTTTAAAAGTTTAAATAAAAGTATAATACTTTTGCATGTTTCTACGATGCTTAATGATAAATTTTTTAATTTAAGAGAGATGGACATAGGAGGTCATGTACGATATAATTTATGAATATGAAAAACAGCAAGGGGTTCAATACCGAACCCTGTGGAATGCCTGATTTAGATACAAATTCCATATATCTATGACACTTGAATTATACAAATTGCTTTCTGTTACGAAGATAGGATTCGAAAAAATGAATTTATTCTAGGTTAAGGCCCAAGGAATATATTTTTTAAATAAAATACCATGGTCTATTCTATCAAATGCTTTAGAAAAATCCGTATAAATGACATCGACTTTTAAAATGTTAATTATACATTTCTGTATTACCTTTAGTAAACAAATTGGTTCAGTTACAATTTTAAGATACAAAATAAAATACATCTAAATATAATTAAATGTTTCACAAAATGTTATGCTTATGCTTACTGAACACATTTAATTTCAGGCGTTTAATTGGCTGTTTTATTGCGAATCAACATGTCACCCTATAGTCGGATATTACGCTTCACTTCTCCACAGTATTGTTTTATATTAATTTAACTTCAATGGTGAAAATTAGGATAAATAAAAATAAGCTACATCAAGTTAGAGCTTACTTATAAAATCAGTATTTATAAGGGTGGGCAATTAACAGTTAATTTTTAATAAAAACTTAATTTATATTTTTTGTTGGCATTTTCTACCATAAATTCAAGGAATCTGAAAAACATCTAGTGTATTACTCGAAAAATAGCCTCTGCGTTCTAGAATGACCGATATAGAAGAACTAACAGGTCAATACGTAATTTACAATTCAACAAGACCCCTTCTGTATTTTTTAATACTACAAACTAGACAGTAACATAATCCGAAGCAACAAATTATAAAACTATTAATTCAGTCAATGGTGACATAAAAAGAGATTAGCCTTGCAAAAGGTCGGATAGTTTTGATTTATGGTAGGGTCATAGATTAATGGTCAGAAACAATATTCCAAATTTACCTTCTTCTCGTCTCCTCACCGCTCGTGCCAGAATATTAAAAGCATGGCTGTCAAAATAAATTTTTTCGCAATATCTCCCCTCCAGTACGTCCTGGGGCAAAAATTTTTTGTTACTATAATGTGAAAGTAATTACCACATATAATCGTCGACAAGCTGACGCCCTGGAGAGGTTGTAGTTACCATCACTGTGATCGGTTACTGTATCTTTAAACTTCAAAAATCATTGTTTGTTATGTAGTGAGGAAATAACAGAACAATTTCTGAAGAAACTGATGGATGCAAGACACCATCTTCCTTACCAGATAAAGTTGTACGCGACACCATCGCCGGGAAAAAAAAAGAGGATACCGATCAGCTACGAATGTAGATGGAATTTATTTATACTTTCCTGACTAAGATCCCAGAGAAATGCCAATCCTTTCTCGATGAGTTATACAATCAAATTGAAAGAGAATATATTGCAGATATAAAAATGGTTAAATCACGCTTGTTAGAAAATTATGGAGATGATATCCTCATCAATGAAGCAGCTAACCAACCATCTACTGTCTGCTTCCAAAATACGGTCTACAAAATACTATCTGCGTCCTGGTCTGAAAACAAAAAAATAGATCCACTGAAAAAACGAATCCGCTTTGTTCGAGCTGCAGCTAATCTGTCTTGGAGGATATCCCGTCATAAGTATAATATAATGGAATATTCACCTTCAGATAATTTCCTAGACGACATAAATATCGCAATACGACAGTCCTTAGATTTCAATTGAAATGCTTACATTATCACAGTGATCATGTTTCTCATTATTATTACTGTCTATATCACTGTCACAGTTTTCTTGGTCCATATCCATTGTATTTATAACACGCACATACATAAAATTATAAATACTACAAAATATCCAAAAACATTACAAAACTGATAACTTTTAAAGAATAACTAAGAAACACCGGCGAAGAAATGACAATGATGACAACAAACTTCGATTTTTCGTTTCGGGTCATATTTATACGTCAACAAGTTCCTCCCTCCTTCATTTACGGATTAGGGATAATATTTTTGTAAGTATTTGACCTGCTCGCGATGTCATATGTCGAAATCGTTCTCTTTACGTGGAATGAACTATACCAAAAATAAAAGCTACAAAGTTAAAACTATCCACTGACTGGAGTATATAACCTGCAACGTTACTCGCATCCTTCGTCGTATTTTCGTTACCAAATTAGAAAAGTCTGTAGTAGATGCGCACTTTATGTTATGGTTTTCTCAGATTCCATGGTCCTGTCTACTGCAGGTCTGTAATGTCCTTAAAATATTTTGATATAACCTTTCAGTTGATTAAAAATTTGAGTGTGAATTATGCTTAAAATAAATACTAAAATAAATTATAATCAACATACAGAGACCTATAAAATTATCTTCCTTAATCCTCCAGTCTGAAACTCAACGAGTCGCATAGAATGAATCATATTAAAAATATAAACTAAAATCAGTTGCCGAAACTAATAGTTTTTCATTAATTTACAGACGTTAAAATTTTTCGGCGAGATCTGTTCGAAATATGGAGAAGTGACAAACGACAAAACAAAATGGCTATATGTGTTCTTACGCTTGGAATATGTTAGGACAGGAAGAGATACTAATTTGGTTAAAAGGAAAACTGAGCAATTCTGTACGGAAGTTTCAGAGAGATTGGCTAAATGACAGGACTGTCTGTAAGGGTTGTGTTTGAAAGGAGGAGGTCAATTAGGTTTTGACCAGATAACTGTACGTCCACAACTTTATGCTAACTGAACAGCCAAAGTGCATTTCTTGGTAATTAATACTATAAATTGAAATACTATAAAATAAATTATATCCCTAACTTCTCTGACATGAATCGTCTTTATTTCTATTCTTTGCACAATTTTTATAAAATGTTTTGTATTAGTGGACTGTAATATAGGTGCAGTAATGGGTTTATATATTTAATTTGTGGCAGTTGCCCAATTATCAATTTATATTAAAAAATATTATTAATGTTAATTAGAAATGATTTTGTTTTACAAGTAGTGATTTTGCACTCATCTAGTAGTGTGTGGTAAATATAACTACAGCTTCGACAAACAGTTGAACTTTTAACACACCGACGTAAATCGCAAAAGAAAACTGTAATATGTTGACCGCTTTGGTCAATGCTAATAACATCTATCTAGATCTAAAAAAGATACAAACAAATAGAAGCAGTGAGGAAAGAGTGTAAAAAAGGTAGTACTGCAGCTCGCTTTGGATTGAATATGTAAAAAATTTAATTTAGTGTATAATGGAAAGAGAAAACAGAAATTATATTTGAGTTATTATTATTATTCAAATATACAACAGAACGCAGTTTTTTTATTTATCCAATGTTGGCAACAATTTAAATTTTTAAATATTTTGAGACATTTAGGTTTAATAGTGAAGAAAAATTATGTGGTCTTGAATCAGATTTATAATACATCATGTGATTATTTAAATTAAACTTACAATAAATCCATCTATTGGCGGGTAGTTATTGTCTCAACAGATGGCCTCGACTTGTCTTAAAATTAACTAGCTGAAATTACTTAACGTTGCTCTAGTTTAAGTGTTTTTGGTAATAGGTGGTAATTTTTTTCTTTGCAATATGTTACAAACATAGCAATAATAAAACTATCGTTGTAAACAATTTTTATTGAACACAGATGAAAAACGAAATCCTTGCTATATGTACCTACTACGTTAGGTGTATAAGTTACAATCGGTCAATACGTATTTTTTTATAAAAGCTAATAAAACACTTCACATGAACTTTCATATCACAGTTTGAGCATCTTATTGTGCCTCTTTGCTGACGAAACCACACATTGGGCGCGTTTAGCGAATGCAACTGCTGAGAATTAACGCTCAACCTGTTTAGTTATTATTACTGTTAACAGACGTAATTTCGTTGAACGATCTTGAAGAAAGCGGAAGATATTACCTGTGCTGATTTGTTGATTAGAAACAGCGTAAAATTTTTCGATGTCTACCTTGAGCAGCAGTTTCCAGTTAGCGCATAGTCAACTGTCTCGTTCAGCGAACTGCTGCCGGTCAATCTCCCAACGGCTGTGTTCGCTAAATGCGCCCATTGTTTTTGCTGGGGGACGACAATCATACCGTGAATCAGCTCCTTGAAACGTAGATGAGTTTTTTTTTTATTTTGAGTTAACACAGATATTGGAATCCTTTTAAATTTAAGATGATCCAAGTTGCCACTATTTCTACGGTGAATTTGTCATGATTGTGAATGGATAAATGGTGAGTTATTAGCGAAAATTACCTATTTTTCCTAACAGCGAAAGTCGATATAGATTGATATTCTGATCCAATTTTTCGACTCCTCCCATGTTTGAATTATACTGATGCACCACGTACGGCTGCTAGTCTTTTCTTCTCAATAAATTATACTAAGTGGCACTTGTACATATCCACCAATAATTAGCACACCAAGAAATCTTTTTAGTTCAAGTAATTCAATATGTTGTTTTACTTTTACTAACTGCATATTTATTACTTTTTCTAAGAATGAGCTTCAATACCTGATCGATAAAAAATCTTGAGAACAGTTATAAAAAAGTTTCCAAGCTTTCAACTGGTGGAATATTTTCAATTCGGTAGATGTGGGTGGTAAAATGAAATCTTGTTCTGCCAAACTGTAATCATTCTTTATCTTTGTCTCCTTAGGGCACAGCTTTCTTTGAAGATTTAGGTAAACAAATTAAAAAAGATTTCACTTTCAGATAAGTAATCATTGTCCCTTTCTTGATAGGTGAGCCTGCAGTTGAGTCTGGTAATTGTTTATTGTCAAAAAAATCTTCCTCGTCTAAATATTTATCACCCGTACTACCTGTCGTACAACAGGCACAACTGGGTTAAAACTATAACTTCGCATTTTCTCCCTTAAAGTTAAACTCTATATCCCCACGAAGTTTCAACGTTGTAGCTCAAAGAGTTTGGGAGAAATAATTAACACCCTTAGAGGGAGTCAATGAGGACACTTAATATTATGTAATAGCGAATTTGAATTTAATTAAATGATTCGCTATAAAACTGCTATAAGTATATAATAATGATATATAATAATAAATTTTTTTCCTTAATTTTTTAATTTAAATTTTTTCTTAAATTATACAAAATATTCAAGAATGAAGATTTCCATTGTTACCGACAGTGGATACGTAAATGGTACACTTGATTAAAAAAAAACTGGTACACTTTCTTTTAGCTATGTAAATCATTCATTCTTTGATTGATATTAATAATCTTACAAATGTCACTTTGACGTTAATCAGTGGAGACATTATTAAAAATGGTTCGACATCTAACAGATATTCAAAAACTTCGAATTGTTTCTAAAATTGAAGATGGTTGGTCCATAAGAAGACTTGCTGCTGAATACAATGTGAGTAAGACCACGATAATGAGTGTTAACCCTTTCGCTCCGGGAAACGGACGAATCCGCAAAAAAATTTTCTTGATGTGTAGCCGGGAACCGGATATCTACGCACGACAAGAGGTGCACTTAACTACTCGAAACATACGTATCCGTCCATTACACAATATTGGTTCAACCTTTTTCTTACTCCTCCCACCGTTAGTTCTAATTGGTTGTCATCTCCCATTTCCTGAAATAACATTTTATTCCAAGTCGTTCGGGCTCTTTCTTTCACGCGTTTAGTACATATTTGCAAGTGTGTGTTTGATGTGTTTTTATTCGCAATGACATCGCAGCGACGGAAATATCAGAAACCTTTAACAGACCAAGAACTGCAGGATATTCTTATGGTTCACGACGAGAGCCGTACGAATCCGCAAGCGAAGTCCGCTGTCGTCTGTGCAGCGTGGCGTGCTAAAACCGTTGCCGTCCTGAAAGGGTTAAAAAACAATGGGAAACCAACCAAACGGTATCTCGTAAAGTCGGTTCCGGTAGGCCCAGAAAGAGCAATAATCAAGAAGATGAAAATCTTATAAATTACCTAATAGAAAACCCTTTTCAGACTGTAGTAAATGCAATTTCAGAGACAAATTTCCCTGCTTCGGTATCTACTGCTTGCAGAAGAATAAAACTACAAAGCGACTTGAAGAGTTGTTCAGCGGCTAAAAAATACAAACTTTCCGAAGAAAAGAAGCAGGGTAGGATTATTTTTGCACTCAACTATATAATCAATGATGAAAACTTCTGGGGACAAGTTGTCTTTTCTGACGAAAAGGTTTTTAAATCCTGTAACGATGGATATGTTCGCGTATATAGGCCTCCTTCAACTAGATACGACGAAAAATATACTTTCGATTCACAAATATCAGGAAGGTTTTCAATCAATGTCTGGGCTTGGATGAGCCTAAATGGGTTAGGTGTGTGTTGGAACAGTGGTGGTGATCTCAATTCCATTAAATATATTGAAATATTAGACAATATTATGTTGCCGTCAATAATAGAGGTGTTTCCGGAAAATAATTTTATTTTCCAACAAGACAACTGCTCCATGCATACGGCTCATCGTGTCAGGCAATGGTTTCTTAATAAAAACATAGAGTTGTTACCGTGGCCATCTAAAAGCCAATTGAAAATGTATGGGGACTAATGGTGAAACATATAAGAAAATTAAATAACCATCCAAATAATGCCCAACAATTGGAAGGGATAATTGAAGACGCTTGGGAGAACTTGTCGCAAGAAGTTGACCTTGCAAGAAATCTGATTTTGTCCATGCCTGCAAGACCTCAGGCAGTTTTAGACGCTAATGGAGCAATGACAAAATATTAGTTAATTCTGTATTACGTAATTGAAGTTCATTTATTTTATTTTTTTATTGTATTTTTATGTTCAGTTTGCATTGTTTACATTTTATTTAATCTCAAGTGGTATTTTTGTGTTCTTATTTTAAAAATAGAATTATCATTATCAGTTAGTATTTGAATTACAACCATTAGTAGAATTATCCGTAACAAATATTATTTTTTTAAACAATAATATGGCAGGCTTGAAAATGTTTTGAAAAAGTTATTTTCTAATTATTTCTTAAAATTCCATTTGAATAAAATAAAAGAGAAAGGTTTAATACGTTTAAAAACACAAAGAAAACCGATCTCCTCCAAAAAACCCAGGTCCGGGGTAAATCACCTCTTCTCCACCCCCCTCTCGACATGCCTGGCCAGCCCTATTTACAGACATATGCACACAACTAAACTATTAAGATTTTCGATTACAAGGGTTGTACCAGTTTTTTTTAAATCAAGTGTACCCTCTTCAATTGAAATAACTAGTCATCTAATTCTTAACCTTAATTGGTAGCATTATTTGAAAAATTTGAAATTAAGATGTATTAACCTTAATAACCAAAATACTGATATTCCTACATCTTTACGTAAACCAGATGAAGTAAATAGTTATTTGTCCTCTATTTTCAACCCTATAAATAATTGTCCTGGTTCTACTAATTGGTATTTATCACATACATTTAACGAAAATTTCATGTTTCATTTTAAACTACCTTCAGTTACTGATGTTTAATCTGTTATTGACAAATTAAAATCGAATGCTTATCGTTATGATGAAATTAGTATAATAATGAATGATTCAGTCTTGTTCTGTAGTAATATGTAAACATATCACCCATATTATAAACTGCTGTTTAGAAACAGGTTATTTTCCTAGTAAATGGAAAATGTCCTTAATAAATCCCATTCCAAAAATAAATGATCCCAATAATTTTACTGACTATAGGCCCATTACTATAATACCAACATTATCAAAAATATTAGAGAAAATAGTCCAACCTCAAATTTATAATTACGCCATCAATAATAATATTATTTCCCCATTACAATCAGGTTTTAGAAAAGGTCGCAGCACCACCTCCGTTCTATCCAACATAGCTGACAATATTTTTAGGTCCTTAGATAATGGTAGTGCTACTGTATTGACTCTTCTTGACTTTTCAAAGATATTTGATCCTTTAGACCACAGCCTGTTGTGTGCCAAGCTGGTTTATTTTGGTTTTGATAATATATCTGTAATTTTTTTTAGGTCTTATTTAGAAAGCCGTTCCCAAGTAGTTTTTGATGATCAATATTCAAATAGCTGTCCCATTACATCCGGAGATCCGCAAGGCTCCGTGCTAGGACTGGTGCTTTTCCTAATGGTAATGGTAATGGTAATGGTGGGGGAGGCTGACGCCTGGCAAGTAGGCCACAGACGGGCCCTTTTTTACCAACCCCCAGCTGTCCCCTCAGCCATGTGCTTCTCTTGTTCCCTCATCGAATCTTTCCGACCTTCTGATGAAGGTCCGGATGTCACTCATTGCGAGGGAGCTCATCTCCTCCCTTAGAAGCGCCTCAGAACCGAAGATACTGTGTCTCAGGCGCCCAAACGCTTCACATTGTCCCAGGAAGTGGTAAGATGTCTCTTAATCACTCCTGCATCTTGGACATGTAGGGTCTTCCTCAATACCTATCAATGATAGATGCCTCTTAAGTCTGCAGTGGCCTGTCAGAACACCGATTAAGAGATTCAGAGTTTTACGACTCCGTCCCAGCAACCAGGCCGATCTCGATTTGTTCGGCCCCGTCACAAAATCTCGGGTTTGCCTGCAGGCCCTGTTGGTCCTCCAGTGCGTCCTCAGTGTCTCGTGGGCCCACTCATCGAGGGCCGTTGTGACCTGCCTTCTTGAAATACCTAACATAGGCTCAGGCCCGTGACAGGGCTCCTCGGCTCCGAGTCTAGCCAATTCATCGGCCTTCTCGTTGCCTGGAACTCCCATATGTCCCAGGACCCATACCAGTCTCACTTGTTTATGCCTAGCCAGCTCTTCTAGGGCATCCCCACACTCCTGGACGAGAGCTGATCTCGTCCTGGGGGAGCACACCGCCTTTAGAGCAGCCTGGCTGTCGGAGCAGATATATATTATCTGTTCCGCCCCATTCCTAACCTCAGCCCTACCTGCCACCGTTAGGATGGCGTAAACCTCTGCCTGGAAGACCGTGGTGTACGAGCCTAGAGCAAAGCTCTCCTGTACTTCCTTGCCTTCCAGATATATTCCCGCCCCGGAAGACGATCTAGTGGCCAGCCGAGATCCGTCTGTATAACACACCAGAGAGTCCGGGCGGAAGTCAATTCTTCCTTCACTCCACTGCTCCCTACTAGGAAGAGTGAGAGTGTAATTCCTTTCCAACCTTAGCTGATCTTTCGCTTCTCTCACCTTCAGGACAGAGAGAGGGATTTCCCCTCTCCGTCAGTCCAGCAATTGCTGCGTGACCTTCAGCTCTGCCTGAACACTGCCAGCTCCCAGAATCCCGCATTCTCAGATAGGCCGCCATAGCCTCCCTCTTTATCCACGAGGGAAGCGTTGGCAGGCCTAGCAGAACCTCCAGAGCAGCTGTCGGTGTCGTCCTCATTGCGCCAGTGATCCCTAGGCAGGCTAGTCTCTGGACTTTTGCCAGCTTTCGGGACGTCATCGCTCTGTCCACGCTCGGCCACCAGACCACTGATCCATATTGGAGCCTAGACCTGATGACCGCCGTGTACAGCCAGTGTAGGATCCGTGGGTTGAGGCCCCAGTTCCTACCTACCGCTCGGCGCAATTGCCAGAAGGTCGCAGTCGACTTTTTGATGACGTTGTCGATATGCGGCCCCCATGACAGTTTGCTATCCAGGGTCACTCCCAGATACCTAACCTCCTGCACAAGCGCAAGAGGTTTACCGTACATGGTTGGTGCCCTAAAATCCTCTATTTTCCTTCTCTTGGTGAATAGGATCATCTCAGTCTTAGATGGATTGACTGAGAGACCTGTTTCGCCCCACCATCTTTCTATTATTCTACAAGCTACCTGCGTTCTGTTGCAAACGACATTTAAGAAGCGGCCGGTCACTAGGACCAGCCCGTCGTCCGCATATGCCTGCGCATAAAATCCTTCCGAAGTTAGGCGCTCCAAGAGACCATCCATTATTAGACACCATAGATGGGGTGATAGGCAGCTGCCTTGTGGACAGCCGCCCCTCACCCCGACGTCCAATTGGCAGTCTCCTAAAGCAGCACTAACTCGTCTCTCTTCCAGCGCAGATTTCACCCATCTGACCAGTACTGGAGCAGTACCTCTAGTCCGAAGGGCATCGCAGATAGTAGTAGTCCTTGCTTTATCAAAGGCACCCTCTATATCAAAAAAATATTGCTAGGGTAACCTCCTTATGCGGGAGGGCCCTTTCTACCTTATGCACGACGGCGTGAAGGGCTGTCTCCGTGGACCTCCCTCGCCTATATGCGTGCTGATTCTTGTGGAATGGGTACCTGGCTAGGTCCCCTTCCAACAGATATCTGTCCACTATCCTTTCCAATGCTTTTAGCAGGAAGGACGTGAGACTGATCGCCCTAAACGATTTGGCAGCTGTGTAGTCCTTTTTTCCCACTTGCTTTTCCTAATCTACATAGCCGATATTTTTACCTCCATTAAATTTTGTACAGTGTTATGCAGATGACACTCAATTGGAGTATTCGTTTCGCTACAGTGATATTAACAGTGCACGTATTAAAATAAATAATGATCTAGATTCTATTTCACAGTATTCGAAGGATCATAATCTAAAACTGAATGCTGACAAATGTGCTGCTATTTTATTTTGTTCAAACAAAGTTAGAAATAGTCATAGTACAAATCTTACATTAAAAATAAATAAACAACTGGTTAATATGGTTCATAAGGTAAAAAATTTAGGAATAATATTTGACGACAACTTGCATTTTAAAAACCACGTGGCTATGCTAGTTAAAAAATCATATGTTGTACTAAAATTGTTATACACAAACATTAGCATCATAAACTTCAAATAAAAAAAATATGTGAATCTCTTGGTCTCCCCAATATCAACCTATGGCAATATAGTCTATTATTCTTGCCTTGATAAGCTAACGCAATACCGACTTCAAAATTCAGAATAGCTGTTACAGATTTGTTTACCGGATAAAAAAATATGATAGAGTGTCAACTAAAATAATGGAGTTTGGTTGGCTTCGAGTTGAAAACTTGTATAAGTGTCACTTGTCCGTATTTGTTCAGAATATCTTAATAGCTGATTCTCCCCCCTTATCACCGAGAAAAGCTAGTTTTTAGGCGTAATATTCATGCCGCAAATCTAAGATTTATTAATTGCCTCCCACTACCAAGATATCATTTAGCCATGTTTCAAAGATCGTTTTCTTATAATTCTGTAACTGTTTACAATAATATACCACCTCAGTTAAAGTCTCTCTCTGTCAGCAATTTCCGGGAGAAAAATCAAGTTACACTATTTCTCCCTTCAGTAATCTCCTGTGATTTGTCAGTCAATTATTTCTAATTCAATATATTACAACATGTTTTTTTCTTATTTATTTATTTATTTATTTGTACAATTATTATATAAGCATATATAGGTACTATGAAATGTTTCATACATGCTCAAAGCTAGGGCTGGGCGATTGTCAAAAGTCATAATCGATTATCGATTATTGAAAAATAATCGATTATTTCGATTAATCGATTAGAATCGATTAATTGATTAATCAATTATTCAAATAATCGATTAATCGACTAATCAAATAATCGATTAATCAATTAATCAATAAATCAAATAATCGATTAATCGATTAATCGATTAATCAATTAATCAATTAATCAAATAATCGATTAATCAAATAATCGATTAATCAAATGATCGATTAATTGAATATTTGATTAATCGATTATTTGATTAATTGATTATTTGATTAATCGATTAGTCAAATAATCTTATAATCGAAAATCGGTTATAATCTATTAATCGTAAAAGCGATTAATCGATTATAGTCGATTTTAACCAGCATTAATCGATTATTCGATTCTCTTGCCCATCCCTAATTTATGGAGCTATAGGATTCATCTCAGGGTTATTTTCAATTTTATTTACATACTGTTTGTTTATATGACTATAATACTATAATAATTGTATGAAGTAAAAAAATAGATAATGAGGATAGGATAAATAAAGGACAGTTGTTATTTTAATATTTTGATAGATGTCTATTATTATTTTATTATTACATTATTTCTAAATATATTTTCTATTCATAGACAGGAAAATCAATTATGAGGCATGTTCGCTTGTTAATGAAGCTCTCAGGTCATTAACTATTATACCTCCCCTACTAATGCTAGGGGCTGGGCGATTGTCAAAAGTCATAATCGATTATCGATTATTGAAAAATAATCGATTATTTCGATTAATCGATAATACTCGATTAACCGATTAATCAAATAATCGATTAATCAAATAATCGATTAATCAAATGATCGATTAATCGATTATATTAGAAGAAATAATCAAATGATAGATTAATCGATTATTTTTCGATTATTCGATTATTTTTCCCAGCCCTACTCATAGCATGCGATTGTTATTATTTTTTTGCTGACCAGGCTAAACATTTATTTTTTTTCTTTCTAAAATTGTACTTTCCTCTAATTTTTACTTTTTATGTTGTATAGTTTAATTGTTAGGTTGAGTAGTCATAGGCTAGATTTCGTCTTTTGTAACAAAAATTGTACAACCATTTTTCATACAACAAAGACGTATTATTATTATTATTATTATAAATAATTGAACAAATTATTGACGCCGCCGCTCATTGTCTATTAAATTAAAAATAAACGTTTGTAAAAAAATCTGAAAAAAAACACTTTTTATTTACATATTAAATAATTCTTTTTATATTCAAGAGGATGAGTCTGCGTGGGGTTTTTTTATGCCTGCATTCCTTTTTCATGCGTGTTTCGATTTAAAGGATACATAAACATCGTCCCCTTACGTACCCATACAGAATAGAGAGTAAATTGATGTATTGTACGTTTTCGCTTGCGACAATTTTATGTGTAGGCGAATATGAATATTGTATTTACAGACAATGTAAAATATAAGAAAGTCAACGAAGTTTTTCAAACTTGAATTTTTTAAACTGTTTGATCCAAATACGTATATTTCAATAATATTTCTGAAAGAAGTATTTATATGAAAATATCTTTACTGTTTGCTTGTTTAAATATCAAAATTAAGTACACACATACGAGAGAGATAGATAAAGAGAGAGACATATATTTGACTACTTAAAAGTGAGTACATTTTTGTTGCAAGCCAGGTAGTAATGAATGCTAATATAAACAAGAAGAATAAAATATTGTAAAAACAAACATTAGAAACTGTTGTATAAAACACATTATAGGACTGAGTATATTAATTATATAGGTACACACATTGTTATAAATGTCACAGATACAATAACAAGCAATAAAATGAGAATACATTCCACATTTAGGTTTCCGAAAAATCATTCATTTTTAGACAGTTCTATAAATTCGTTTACTGAATAAAAGCTGTTTTAATGAAAGTTGAAATTGAAAAACTTATCTTTTTATATTCGAAGGTAAGACATCGTAAAGATTTATATTAAATGTGATTTTTACAGACTTCATGACCCTCAACTTAAAGCAAGATTAAAAATATATGTCACAAGTTGCTAAAAAGGCATGCCGACGAAATTTTTATTGCTTTGGTGGAACTTCCGTGAAACTTAACAAGATATTACATACGTGAAGGCAATGCTTCTCATTGGTACTACATCAGTGGCGGTTCATGAAATTGTCCACAGAGGAGGCTTGAAATTTAAAAAATGGCAACTAAATTTTATTATGACGGCGAGTTACATTTTTTGTCATGGGTTGATCGCCAGAGTAGCCCTACTATCCCACTTATAATTAAATTATAGCTTCTAATAAAAATCAAAATAGTTTTGGAAAAAAATTGATAAATAAAAGTGTTTTTCTACAAACAAAAAAATTGTATTCATAATCACTGCCAGAGTGTAAAATTATTACTTTTAATAAAAATTAAAATAGTTTTGAAAAAGAAGTTACATAAAAATTATTTTCTAAAAAAATAAATAACGTAAATAAATATTTTTTCTAAAATAATAACTAACTATATTAAGCTTTGGTGTAAAGTCTAAATATTTTTATAAATCAGTGGTAACCTGTGATTTTCAAAACTAGCAAAATGGTTGAATACTTCTTCATAAAATGAAAATAAATAATTTTTCTTCAATTCTGGCACATAAAGTTTTTTTATTGAAATAAGCGATATATTTGACAGGCGGTCTTGAACTATTGTGTTTCTAGTAAATGTTTTTATGAGTTTGAGTGCTGAAAACGATCGTTCTACAGAAGCTGAGGTTACCGGAATTGGTGACACTAAAGATAAAAGTTTGTACAGTTCGGAAAGACAGCTCTTTAAATTATTTTTATATATAAAAGTAAGCCTTGATGCGATTTTGAATTTGCTAAAAGTTTGCTGGTCAGAATACAACACACATAGTTCATTTCTTAACGAAATACGGTTAAAAAAGGAATACTGGTCCACTAATTTGTCCATTAGACTGTTAGGAAATGATTTAGAAAACATTATAAAATTATTAGGATTTACTAAATTGAAACATTGCAAAGTATTTAAATCGGAAAATCTAATTTCTATTTGAACTGTAATGGTGTCCAAAATTTCTGTAAAAATTTGTTTGTAAAGATACATGTTGTCTTTCTTTTTTTTAAACTGTGGCTCATCATCTAATTCTTCAATATTTTCTAAAAAACCGTTATATAAAGTATTGAAATGTATTTCGTTATTGCGAAATTCTTTTAACTTACATATAAGTGAATTAAGTTTACTTTTAGAATATGTTATATCAGTTAAATTATACTGTAAAATTTGAAAAACAACATCAGTTTGCTCAAAAATCATTTTAAAAACCTTTAAAAAAAATATGAAGTTTTTATTCAACAAATAACGATTTTAATCCGTAAACTGCTCTTAAAGTCTGATCGTCGTTTAAAAAGTCTTCACTTTCCGAAATAAAGTTAAAAACGTCAATAAGTTTTTTCTTTTATGTGTCAACAGCGAAAACAACTCTAGATGAAAAAATTCCAACGAGTGGGAGCATTACTCGGCATTCTATGTTCCATAATTCTATTTAAAATATCAGATCTTTTAGTAGATTTTGAAAAAAATGACAAAAAATCAAAAACTTCTTTAATTTCTTTACAGGCTTTACTTAAAACCAAATTTAATTTATGTGCATAAGAGTGTGTGAAGTAAGCTTGAGGAGCAATATCATTTATTTTAGTTTAGAGTCCATTAAGATGTCCTGACATAACCGCAGCGCCGTCGTAGGTTTGTGCAACTAATTTATTTTTCAAATGAAATTTACCGCGTTTCTTCTACTACTCACATAAAAAAAACCAACAAACCTTTCAACAATTTCACCGTGCATTACATTAAAAATTTAAACATCTAAAAATTACAGAAAGTTGAGATTTACAAGCAATGTCCGTCGTTTCATCAATTTGTCACGAGAAAAAATGTCATTTTGAAATGATTTAGACGTCCCGGAAAAAGCAGTGGCGTTATTCAAAAAGTTCTCTAATTTTGGATCATACGTTTTTAAAGCTTCTTGATATTTCCTTTATTATACGAATATTTCCCTATTTTCACGGTCTTTTTCATTAAAATTTTCTATTTCTCTTTTTATGCGCAGAATCCAAGAAATTTACAATATTTTGTTTACCCAACATTTCGAATTAAATGCAAGATGAAATATGCTCCTGATATTTTTCATGTCTTTCTAAACCTCGTGACAATTTTTGCAAATTATTAAACCCGGCTCTGCCCCAAATTGAGGACTGATCATTAGTAAATAACAAACATTTCCAACGATATAATTTGTTTCTAACTGCTGATGCCGTTAACCACTCGATTTTTTTGATAATTGCTATCGCTAAATCCTTTGTTTTGTTTACCACTTGTGCAAACTAATGACGGCATTGACGATGTAGGTCTGACCATTTTTTTAATTCTTACCTTTCGATCATAACTAAGAGAACTAAATCCATTTAACAACAAATAATCCACCACGTCTGGACAACAAGATATGTCGTTGGGAATATTTTCACCCAGAGCACTCATTTTTCAACCACCTGTTAAATATTTTATGTATGTTTATGATCTCCCACGAAACCACAAATTGCCACTGTCCTTGTTCTATAAACTGTTGTGAGAGAGGGGATCAACGCTCAACTGAAGTGTACATGCGCTAGAAAGAGATGGGATGCTAGAGGCTAGCTGCTCTAACTTTACAGATCCAGAATGTTTGCTGATACGCGCCATAATTCAAGGTCATGAACAATGTATTGAAATGAGGTTTAGCTCGCCGCTAGCCTCAGTTCATCCAAGCAAGCGCGAAAGCGTGATGAGAGACCGGGAAATATGCATACGTGGAGTGGACTATCCAGACTAAAATGTTACATGTTTGTGGAAAGGAAATGCAAAATTTCTTTTACACTGAAAATTAATTAATGAATTATAAACCACATTGAGAATTGAGATATACCTCAGTAGAAATTTCTACTTGTGAAAAATATTAGATTGGACATATTCCTACTTCTCCCAAAATTGTAGAGGAGGCTCAGCCTCCCCTGCCTCCCCTGCCTCCCCTGACCAGCCGCCACTGTAGTACATACACGATAATTGGTCAGCGCTTTGGCCGGAAGTCAACGTTGACACCTTTTACTGGCGCGTGGCTTCTGCGTTTCGTTTATTCCATTATAATGAACCAGCCAGGGTAATTTTTCATAGTTGGTGGCGCTATCCAGAGGCGGATTTAAACATAAGATGCAAATGGTGAATTATTATAAATCTAAATACAATTAAGATTATATTAACAAATTTGGTATAGAGTGAGGTAAACATGTAAATTGAATGAAATAAAATTCTTATGTGCTTGAAACAGAGTTCGGTCAAGCTCGGGCAGTCCTAGAGATACAAAATTTGACGGGATAGAATTTGGCACAGCGCATGTAGTCTATGCTCTCTCCTAAGTGACACTGAGATCTTTAAAATTGTCGTTCCGGTGTAGTACCATTAATATCGTAATCGAATTGTAACTTGTTTAAATTCCTGGTAAACGAGACCATATTGCATTTATTGATATTTAGAGGCAATCTATATTTACTGCATCAGTTATTGAGTGTGTTTAAGCTTGCCTGTAGTTTATTACAGTCGGATATACTAATGACAAACGATAAGGGGCCCAATAGCGAACTCTGTAGAACACCTGTTTGATATATAAATTCTATAGTTCTATGACCCTGGTATTGTACAAATTGATTTCTGTTACGAAGATAGGATTCAAAAAAAAAAATTAATTCTAGGTTAAAGCCCAAGGAATATAACTTTTTGAATAAAATAAAATATTATATTCTGTCGAATGCTTTAGAAGAATCCGTATAAATGACATCGACCTATCCACCACTATCTATGATTTCCGCTAAGTACTGTGTTATGCAAAGTAGATTTGTAGTTGTGGAACGTTGTGAGACAAACCCGTGTTGATTGATGCAGATGCTTCGATGGACTTGTGGATTACAAATAGAACAAAAAACGTAACGATATAGAATTATATTTTAATAAACATATACAAAATCTCAAGTCTTAATTTTGAACAATAAACCGAACAAATTGTGTCTTCTATATTCCTACGTAAATTATCCTCTTAATTAGGCATCTAACCTACTGCTGTCAACCAAAAGTGACACAAGGGATCAGTAATGACAAAGTCTGGCGAAGGTCATTAATCCTACAGAGACGTACTGGGTATGCATCATATCATAATACTTGAATAAATAAATAAAAACAAAAATATTTTATATATTGTGATGTATGTTTTTGTAATATTTCGTTTGCTTTAAATTCTTTTTTTATGTATTTCCTTATATTTTGTAAGCTTAGTGCTGCACATTATTATTAAACTGTTAAATGACGTTCACACATGTACATTGTATATCTAAGTGATAACTAATAATAAATAAATAAATAAATAACATAAATGGAAATAAATTTTATTAATACTGGTACACTTTATAAAAATATGTACAAAACTCACCTTCTTAAGCAGATTTATGAAGTATCTTGGTTGTCGTTATCACAAACTGGAGCAGTTCTATAATAACTGTGTAGCATCAGATATTTTTTTTACAGTTGTCTCAGTAAGCGATGTTCGCTGTGGTGAAAAAAATATGTTTGTATTTTGAAAAAGACGGTTCGACATCTACGGAAGTAATACAGGCATAAGTAAAACACTCTGTGAACTCACTTAACGCAGCTGTAGATGCACCATCACAAATTTGTCTTAATTTGGTAAAATCAGGATCTTTCCGTAATACACTCTCGAATTTTTCAATAACGGGCTTATTTTTTGCGACATTTATAGTCTGTAGCTGTCTACTTACGTCGTCCACTATTTGCAGCGATTCCACTAACGACAACGAAGTATTTTGCAATTTTTCTATTGCGTGGTGTAGTCCTCTATAATTGTTATAAATAGTTTTAAAATCTGTTTCAAGAGAAACATCTTGAAAGCTTGTCTGGCTTTCCTTAATAGCTGCAGTCTCGTTAGGGTTGAACTGTAGTATCACAGCTTTTATTTGTTGAAAATATTCAGCATAATAAAAAGCTGCCTTCAACCACGTTCCCCATCGTGTAAGAATCGGCTCTGTTGGTTCAGGAATACAAGGACACAGTGTGTGAAATGATGGAAGCCGTTTAGGAGATTTGAGAAGTACTTTTTCTGTATTTGCTATTAATGCATCTACCTCTCGAAAACATTTTCGAATCGTTTCTGCTACAAGATGGAACGCATGCACTTTACACGTAGCATGTAAAAACCTACAATCGTCTCTTTGAAGAAAACGGCCCACCAAACGCATTGTCGCAGCACCGTCGGTCACAAACATCAACACTTGACTTGTTGACAGTTCAAATTTTTCGTCCAACACCACCCGCGTAATTGTTTCGCTAGTACAGGCAGTTAGTCTTTTGCTAGCTAGTAAAAGTAGAACTGTTGGTTTAACAGGGTCGAGTACACGTACTATAACATTCAAAATAGAATTTTTTTTACAATCTGTCGTCTCGTCAACACATAACCACAGCCGTGTATTTTTTAATGCACATTTAATCCTATTTACAATGTCTTCACGAACACTTGGTACATATCTACGTAACGATGAACGACTTGGTAAATTCACCTGGTGATCGTATTTATTCCAGAACTTCCGAAATGTTGGTTTATCCAATATGCGCAGGGGAACATCGGCAATCAGCATTAACAGTAAATCAAACATAAACTGATGTTCCAAAGAAGACACGCCATTTTTTTTATTTTTATGCCGGTTACTATTGACATGAATTTGCAGCCGTATTTATTCCAGCACATTAAGTCTTGATCACAAACTTTACAAATTATTTTACATCCATCATAGAATAAATCCGGAAATTCACCGATAAATTTATTCACTTTATCAGCGTACGGTTGTTTTCTACTCTTTACGCTCAACGCTTATTTATTATTTATTAGTACTCTATGCATCGACGGACAGATAACAACTGAAATGTGTCGTGTCATCGTCATCGTAAACAAGCGCGCGATGGCATTGGTATTGCGCCCGACCCTGAATCTACCATCGCTTGGCTAGGCTTAATAATGACTTTAGCAATCGCATAGTATGTCACTTTACCGGGCTAGACTAGTAAAGATGTATTTTCAATTAAAAAAATTGATCAAAAACAGTTCATTTTCTAGCCGGCTGTAGAAAAAATAATAATGTGTATTTCATTTTCTAAAAACAAGAAATGTTTAATTTATCGTATTGGTTCCCACACCGTATATTTAATTATCTTGTATTCAAGTTTACCCTTAATATTATTTTAAAGGTTATTGTAAAAAACAAGTAAAGTGAATAATATTAAAGATCTTATTCAAATTACCTAAAATTAAATATTTTTTAACAAATCTTCCAAATGAAAAATTTTATAATTTAGTTCATAACATGCTTTTGTGAAATGTAAAATACGTATAAATTTTAAATAACTATTTAAAACAAATCGTTTGGTCGGAAATGACCATTACGCATGTACCACTACAGTCGTAAAAATGTCCACCGAGAGTTGTTTACGGGAATATCATAACATTTTATGCCAAATATCTCCACATGACGTCTTCTATTCCATTACCGAATGCAATGTACTGAAACTTATTGCTACTTTTGCTCAGTTTGTCTTAATATTTACTTTTTTATAGGCAATATTGTTTTTATACTTATTGAAGTAGAACTAGCATTGGGTAATAAGATAAAGAGGCAATATTGTAGCAACAGAGATTACTGTTTCGTCGGTGATTACACTGAGATAAAAATAAATTTTATGATAAGCAATAATAATTTTCTGTAGTTTCATACATTATTAGTATTAGATAAAATTCTGTCGAATTTAAATATGTAAATATAATTTGATCAATTTTTAATCAGGAGTCTGTTAACGCGTGTCAAAAGGAATCAATGCCTGGTTGTTTTAATGGTAGGGTATGTATAAGTTATATAAAATCAAAATTAATCGATTTTTAGTTGATTTCTTCTTAGAAATGTCTGGAAACGATAATTATAGA
Source organism: Rhamnusium bicolor (assembly GCA_029963845.1). Classification (NCBI taxonomy): domain Eukaryota; kingdom Metazoa; phylum Arthropoda; class Insecta; order Coleoptera; family Cerambycidae; genus Rhamnusium; species Rhamnusium bicolor. The sequence goes on from JANEYF010002508.1 coordinate 61,309, forward strand.
GCAAAGTTACCTAATTCCGGTTACTTTTTGATGTTTTATCCATTTGACAATATACATATACCGGGTGACCACGAGCCTAGGGCCATGCTTATATCTCTTTCAATTATGAACCGATTTAGACGATATTTGGCACAAAGATATTAGACCTAATTTTGAATGGACCTGCAGATATAGTCAAAAGGCCGACTTTCGGTTTTACCGGAAGTGAGTTTACCTTTAATTTTTTTAATGCATCACCCAGTATATTTTATGTTTTTCGGAATCTACAACTCAAATTGCATAGGATTGCGTTGCAAATTTACATTTTATTAAAGGAATTTTTTTTTTTTTCAAATTTATTTTTTACCATAGAAGGCCGTGATTGGGAAAAAATCTGTTCCAGTTGATTCTAGTAACTCATATTAATAGTGATTTCATCAATTATATCAATAACAAATGCCTCATGAAAGAATAAAATGTGCCAAACGTGTTTTTTTAAGAAAAAAGCATTTTTTTGAATAGCACCCACTAAGGGCCTTAAAGCCATTAAATAGCAAATTTAATTACCAATCTAACAATATCCATCATGCACCACTTCATGTCTAAAACTGAAAAATATTTATTTACTAAATTGTAAAATATATACTCCCTTTAGTTTGATAAAATAATAGTTAGCCATGGAAAACAAAAGGTGTCTAATGTCATGACAACATTAAAATAAATCCAGTTTTAACTTAATCAAATTTTGATAGGGCATTTAATAGTTTCTTCCCAAATGGAACATAATAACCAGAATTGTTATTTTCGAAACGGACAAATCGATATGATATTAATATACGGGAAATGTCACAAAAACGCTATTAATGCAAGTGTGCTGTACGCTGCTCGCTTTCCTTTAAGATGGCATCCACCAAAAAACTTATTTTAGAAAATTGGAAATAATACTAAGAAAAGAATCAGCTAATCAAAACCATAACGAATTTATCGTCAATGAAGAGGCAGAAATTAATGTATTGGCCTATGTTCAATTTTCTCCATCAGCCTCACTGCGAGATTTAGAAAAGGAATGCAACGTGAGCAAGGAAAGTGCCAGAAAAATATTAAAAAAACATAAATATCGCTCCTAGAAATATAATTTTCATCAGCATTTATATGAAAACGACTAGGAAAGAAGACTAGAATATTGTCATTGGTTTTTGCATAATCAAGACTTAAATAATAATGATTTTGTTTCAAAGATACTGTTTTCAGATGAGTCTAGGTTTACGAACAATGGTATGTTCAACAGAAATAAAACAAGGCAGTGGGCTCAAGAAAATCCTAGATTGTTGAGAGAAGGTAATTTCCAAGAAAAATTTGGATTCAACGTCTGGGTAGGAATTATAGGGACAAGAATTATTGGATCTATTTTCTTCGACGGATCGTTAACAGGCCCAAGATATCTTAGATTTTTGGAAAATGAAATTGAAAATGATGTAATTAATTTACCCCTGAACATCAGAGAAAATATGTTCTTTCAGCAGGATGGAACAGGACCTCATAATGCTGCAATTGTTCGGCAATACCTGGATGACACTTATGGACAGAGATGGATTGGAACAAATGGTCCAGTTAGGTGTCCAGCGAGATCACCTGATCTGACTCCTGTAGATTTTTATGTATGGGATCACATTAAGAATAAACGTTACTCCAGACCACCCACTACTTTAGACGACTTAAGGGCTAGAGTTCAACGTGCATTTCAAGAAATTCCTGAAAACGAACTGAGAAGCGTTATGAGGTGCACAATAGATAGGGCTAGATTATGTGTTAGGGAAAATGGGCGACAATTTGAACATATTATTAATAATACATTAATAATTAAAATAATTAATTGTTGTAACATTTTATTTAATTTTTTAAATGATATTCTACTAAAAATACTGTTTCTAAATAAAATTTTAAATTCATAGGTACTTTCTAAAACAAGTTTATGCAACTTGAAATTCCGAATAGTTTACGAGAGACATGACATTAGAAAATTAATTTTCTTGCCTGGCTATGTTTTCCAATAAATGCACGTTACTTATTACATGAAAGTAAGCACTTTATAAATAATAAATATTTTTCAGTTTTAGACAAAGATGAGGTGGTGCATGATGGATATCATTAGATTGGTAATTAAATTTGATATTTAATAGCATTATGGCCCTTAATAGGTGCCAATTAGAAAAATGATTTTTTTCTTAAAAAAACATGTTTGGCACATCTTATTCTTTCATGAGGCATTTGTTATTGATTTAATTGATGAAATCACTATTAATATGAGTTATTAGAATCAACTGCAACAGATTTTTCCCCATTACAGCCTTCTACGGTAAAAAATAAATTTGAAAAAAAGAAAAATTCCTTGAGTAAAATGTAAATTTGGTAACGCTATCCTATGCAATTTGAGTTGTAGATTCCGAAAAACATAAAATATACTGGTGATGCATTTAAAAAAATCAAAGGTAAATGCACTTCAGGTGAAACCGGAACTCGGCCATTTTGACTACATCTGCATGTCCATTCGAAATTAGGTCTAATATCTTTGTACCAAATTTCGTCTAAATCGGTTCATAATTGAAAGAGATATAAGCATGATCCTAGTCTCGTGGCCACTCGGTATAGGCTAGTTAATTTTGGGGATGTAAATAGAAAAAAATACTAACAAGCTGATCTCAGTGGAAACATTTAGCCTTTTTAACCTGCCAAAACTCCCAGTTGTTCCCAGTGGGGGAAGTTAAAAAAAATGGTCGTCATCTTAGATTCTTTTGATTTCGATTTTAGGAAAAAACTTTAAAAGATTCTTTTTTGTGGAGAATTGAAGAGAAAATGCTTTTTTAAAAAACGTTGTTTTCCTAAAATGAAAAATATAGTAGGGGAAATATGGCCATCTTGAATTTTTTGTTTTTTTTCAAACATCTCGTTAAACGCTATTTTCTATAAATAAAAATACTATTTGCAACATGATTTGAGTCATTGATTTGACAGTTCTAACTACTACGATTACAAATCTGTTTAAACCATCTATATATATATAAAAAAAAGAACAGACCTATGTATGCAACGAAACACTTGGACTTAATTTACTGGAAGACTATCTATAATATCAAAAAATTTCAAGAAGTTTTTTCAAAAGAAATTTGGATTAATTTAAAAACGGTTTATTATTTTAAAGCCTATAGGCGTAGAAGTTTAAAAAAAAAAGTGGTTCATGTCCCCTCTATCTGCGCCAGTGGTCATATTTTTGGTTCAAATTTTTGGTCATCATTTCAGATTCCATCTAACATATATCACCACCAAATCTGGAATAAATATATTTAATAATGCAAAAGTTATGCGACAAAAATATTTATTAAATATAAATATCAGGAAATAAGCGCTTATGAGAAAATTTTCATAGCACAAAAGACACTTATTTTTCAAAAATCTATCGACTAATCAATTTCCTGTATTTAAAACGGTTACACCCTGTATATAACGGTGGTGGTATAGTCTATGATTTAAACAATTTTTATATCTTTTCGCATATTATGAGTTTTGATTTTAGTGCCTCTGTCAGATAAATCATGTTAAAATCAGCACTGATTATATATTTTTAAAATAATTTATCAGTTGTGTTAATTTTAAATGTCAAATAAAGAAGAAGTGTCTTCTTTTTTAATTGTTTCTTTTAATGGACATAGTGAGTAAAGCTGGCCGAGGTCACCAGGCCGACAGAGCCGTCATATGACTCATATGTTTACATCATATCATAATACTTGAATAAGTACAATAAATGGAAATAAATTTTAACAATAATGTTACATTTTATAAAAATTTGTATAGAACTCACCCTTTTAAGCAGATTTATGAAGTAGTTTGGTTGTCGTCATCACAAAGTGGGGAAGATCTATAGTATAATAGCATCAGTTATGTTTCTACAGCTGTCTCCGTCAGCGATGTTCGCTTTGGTGAAAAAGTATGTTTGTATTTTGAAAATGACCGTTCGACATCTACGGATGTAATATAGGCATAAGTAAAACAATCTGTGAACTCACTTAACGAAGTTGTAGATGCACCATCACAAATTTGTCTTAATTTGCTAAAATCAGGATCTTTCTGTAATACACTCTCGAATTTTTCACTAACGCGATTATTTTTTGCGTCATTTATAGCCTGTAGCTGTGTATTTACGTCGTCCACTATTTGCAGCGATTCCACTAACGACAACGAACTATTTCGCAATTTTTCTATTGCGTCGTGTAGTCCTCTATAATTGTTATTAATAGTTTTTAAATCTGTTTCAAGGGAAACGTCTTGAAAGCTTGTCTGGCTTTCCCTAATAGATGCAGCCTCGTTAGGGTTGAACTGTAGTATCACAGCTTTTATTTGTTGAAAATATTCAGCATAATAAAAAGCCGCTTTCAACCACGTTCCCCAACGTGTAAGAATCGGCTCTGGTGGTTCAGGGATACCAGGACACTGTCTGTGAAATGCTCGAAGCTGTTTAGGAGATTTGAGAAATACTTTTTTGTATTTGCTATTAATGCATCTACCTCTGGAAAACATTTTCGAATCATTTCTGCCACAAGATGTAACGCATGCACTTTACACATAACATGTAAAAACCTACAATTGTCTCTTTGAAGAGAACGGCCTACCACGCGCATTGTCGCGGCACCGTCAGTCACAAACATCAATACTTGACTTGTTGAAAGTTCAAATTTTCCGAATATCTCCAACACCACACGCGTAAGTATTTCGCCAGTACACGCAGCTGGTCTTTTACTAGCTAGTAAAAGTGGAAATGTTGGTTTAAGAGGGTCCAGTACACGTATTATAATATTTAAAATAGAATTTTTTTTACAATCTGTCGTCTTGTCAATACATAACCAGAGCCGTGTATTTTTTAATCCACATTTAATCCTATGTACAATGTCTTCACGAACAGCTGGAATATATCTACGTAATGATGTACGTCTTGGTAAGTTCACCTGGGGATTGTTTTTATTCCAAAACTCCCGAAATGGTTGTTTATCCAGTATGTGTAGCGGAATATTACAGGCTATTAACATTATCAATAAATCAAACAAACTGAGTTGTCAAAGGCATGCCATTTTTTTTATATTGATGTTGCACGGTATTGATATGACGACGACAATCTGTTTTGTGCCAGCACATTAAGTCTTGATTGCAAACTTTACAAATTATTTTGCATCCGTCATAGAATAAATCCGGAAATTCACCGATACATTTATTCACTATGTCCGCGTACGGTCGTTTTGTACCCTTTGGCGCGTTTGACATTATGTATAATTTATAGGTACAACCTCACGCATTAACATTTCAAATAATACTGCAGCGTAAATCACTTCTAAATCGGCACGTGTGACACCAGCGCAAGACCGTGGCTGTACTCCAGCCACCTCGGCCAGCTTTAGTGATAAGAGTATCCCTCTGGCCAACGATACTAGCCGTCAAACATCATTGATGTCTTAGTGACTGATAACGACCTGCAGAGCAGGTACCAAAAGCTGTGACATCTAACCCTGGTGGGTTAAATCATATACTGAATAAGACTTACAGGAAACAACTACTCAGAGGACAAAAGCCCCGACCTACATTGAATTAAACCTGCAAGTCTTGTTTGGTAGCTAAGATCATTTGTCAATTCCTTACTAGACATAGACCGGTCTCGAACTTGTTATGTTCTCGTCAGTATGCCATAAGTAAATCTGGTGGTCAGTGAAACTACCCGTCAGACATCATTGATGTCTTAGTGACTGATAGCGACCTGCAAAGCAGGTACCAAGAGTTGTGACCTCTAACCCTGGTGGACTAAACTATATACTGAATAAGACTTACAGGAAACAACTACTCAGCGGACAAAAGTCTCGACCTGCATTGAATTAAACCTGTAAGAGTTGTTTGGTAGCCAAAATTATTTGTCAAATCCTCACTATACATATACTGGTTTCGAGCTTGTTATGTTCTCGTCAGTATGCCATAAGTAATGGAAAAGTTCGAAATTGGTCTATGTCTAGTGAGGAATTGACTAACGGGCAGTAGCACTGACCACCAGAGGGATACATTTGTCACTTACTATGTCTGTCTTGCTTAGTCTGCTTTAAGATAGCCTAGTTTGTTATTATAACTATTACTTATGGCATACTGACGAGAACATAACAAGTTTGAAACCGGTCTACGTATAGTGAGGAACTGACAAATAATTTTAGCTACCAAACAAAACTTGCAGGTTTAGTTCAATGCAGGTCGGAGGTTTTGTCCGCTGAGTAGTTGTTTCCTGTAAGTCTTATTAAGTTTCTTCTAATATCAAAAACGGTTTCATGAACAGTTAGTTCTTAGTTAGCTGTATATGTTGCATTCTATTTATTAACGATTAATTCTTACATTAGCCTATCATACAAATAATTTATATTTATTACTATACAGGGTGGGACAAAAAAACAAAGAAATTCATTACATTCAAGTGGTTGGGAGATAGTCAATAATAATATAGGAATGAATAGAGTCTGGAAAGTGGCTTCAAAAAATGTACTGTTATACATAGCATTCCATTTAAAAAAAAGCACTTGGTCCTGTAATTTCGTCTTGGCTCGCCCTGTATATTTGAAAATAATTTCCAGTTAGAGACTTTTCATCTAGTTTACTTGCATTTTTATTTAATTTTTAGCTATTGTAGAATTCGAAATAAGTCTGACGTACTATTGCCCCACCCTGTATATCTCGATTTCAAATCTAGATTATTAAATAAATGAATTAGAATAATCAAAATTTACCTTTCAGTTGAGCTGTTTTCTTCTGTTAGTCACGATATATTCAGTGTATCGTGCTACTAGTGACAGATGCATCTAGATGAGTTTCAAACCCTCTAACAGAATCACCCATCTCAAATTCCGGTTCCGAAATCCATTTGCATAAAAAATATTTCCGATATCATTGATACAAAAGATTTATCTTTGGTCAGGGACGTATTAATGAAACAGTGATTTTATTTATTATAATTTACCGAAAATAGAATCAAAAAATTTATTTATTAATCCCAAGAAAGTGGATTTCAAATATCATTTTTTAATTTATTATATTAATTTAATTTCTATAATCTTTTTGTAAATTTAGTAATTCCTAACACTTTACGGTTACTTTTTTTTCTAACTATTATTAAACTTTTATCTACTGGAACATTTGTAAGATGACTTACTATATACGCCAACACGTACTATCAGATGATTTTCAAAGTTATTTACACACAGTTTTTCTAAAAAATATCTAGCATTTATTAATATAAAACTTGAATAATCTGACGATGCATAATAAATGATCAAGACGATAATACCATTTTTATTTAAAAAAATGAGAATCACAAGTCACGTACATTTGTGTAATTTCTTAATAAATTTGTACCCACGTGCAACGCAGGTGTTAAATTTAAAAATACATATTTATTACGTATAACTTAACATCTGTGTCTAGTAAACGTGGAGAAACATGAATACTAATTTTTATAAAACAGCGACAATTTATTTGATTTAAACCATCAGTGAGTTTTAACATGAATGTTGAATATTAAATGAAAAATGAAAATACAAAAGCAATAGTTTATTGAACGTGATGTTTCAAACTTGCAGAAAATGTGCTGTAACATTGTGTCTAAGATACACTAGCACTATGTAGAAAAGTAAATTTGAGCTTTTTTCTGTATTATTCATAATAAATAAAAACGCGAATATCAAACAAAAGGTGCTAAGAGATATGGGCTGGACTAAATACAATATTTATAAGTTTGGGCTTGTCCGTGTAACAAATTTACAGGTGTGAAAAAAAATCTTAAGCATTCGGACTTTATACTGTTTTATTAAACAACAAGGCAACAGCTTAATTTATTAAAACAACACAAAGTCAGAAAGGTCAAGAATTTTTCATCCCTATACGTATCTTACTAAATACAATCGTTTGAATTTGTCATAATCTCTTAATAATTTCAAACACATTCCGAAGTACAGGAATCCTCAAGATAATATACCGAAGGTTGGACTAAAGAAATCAATAGTGTATATATAGTTCATTAAAAACGGAGCCACTCGTTTGCCATTCGCAACTGATCGCCCAAATTAGCAGTTTACGTTTAAAATCCTCAGTCTTATACAGTGTGAGTTTTAAATGCGTGGTTATATTTTAACCCTCAATATATTTCGTCGTGTACAATTGATTGGCACTGTCAAACAATTTTTTTGAACAGAAAAACATTTTAATTTCTGATAATTTTTTCGTCCTCCAGCAATTGACATTTTGATAGTCACTGGATAACTTTGTAAACGCCGTTCACAGAAATAACGTAACTAAAGGCAGTGTTGCCACTGCCAGAGTTCGTCATCACGATTATCCTATAATTGCATGCATTGCATGAATTCCAAATTTCGAATTTTTTAAAAAATTATTACCCTCTTGTCACGGACATTTTGTGAGACGATATTAGACTTATTTAATATTAGTGTAGACGCCGCACCAACACAAATGTAATAGTTTATAAAACATTGAGCTCTTTTTAAGAAAGCATGATATCTGTACACACTGGCCAAAAATAAGAAATAAACTTCAAGGCGGCCAAGGAGCGATTGGTTAGTCCTTTGTGGAAAGCGTCACTTGTCACTTGTAGCTTGCTCTTAAAATAAAAGGTGTTAAAACAAAAGTATCGGTTTATCTATTTTTTCCTTGTAAAATTATATAATCCTGAAACTTTTATATGCAATACTTTTTCTGTGTATTTTAAATTATTATTATTGTCTCTATAGTCTTGTCTTTATAGTTTAAGTTTAATATGGTTCATTTCTAAAAATGAATCAAAGTTGAAAATAATCATTTTAGAAAGACGCATTTACTTTAAAAGAACGAAAAAGCAGATTTGTTTACTTACCTAATACAACAGTTACTACATGAATATATCATATAGGCTTGCTGTTTGGATAGCATTCCATAGCCGCTTTGCTTGTCTAGCATTTTCATCTACTTGAAAATATGCCTTTAACATATCCAGCATTAGAATAATAAAATTAGTCGCTATGGTTAATCACTACTTTTCACAAAATGAACCACCAAAGGAACAAATTATAAATAATAAATTTCGGTAACATAGTAACTCAAAACTTCTAATCACAAATTTAATCACAAAAAACTATAAATAACGGTATTAAACACATTTTTGTAAACGCCAATGCAGACAGGTACGCGAACACTCACGAACTATCAATAACACTGATTTTTACATGGGGTATAGTGTTGCCAGATGTGTGAGATTTTCACATAGGTTATAAATTTCATTATAAATAAATCATGATGCTTCTCAAAAAATTTCTATTGACCTAACTGACGGTTAATTTAGCTAACTGAGCATTGAAAAAACGGGTCTTACCATCGCAACAGAAACAACAGAAAACAGCAAAAAGATTATTATCTATTTGCGCTTGCACAACTAGCACTATTTACGCGAGGTTCCGATTTATAAAGATCTACGTACACAGTATAAAAATCAATTCAGTTTACTCCTTTTTAATGGAAGAACTGACTGAGGTCGGGGCTGACGACCTAAATTTGACTTTTTTTGTTAACTTTTGCTAATATTGGTATAAAATGGTAGATATTTTTAAATAATAGTTTTATTACTTAAGAAAAGTGCAGGTACACGAGGGAAAATAATGGTATAAATACCATGAAAATGGTATGTCTGGCAACACTGATTAGGTGCGTGGTTAGATGTGTGAAGATCATAGGTTACATACGCCACTCTAATATCGCAGTTCACATTATGGCGTGGTTGAATTTTTATCACGTAATGGCCTATCTCGAATAAAGTGCTATTTTCTCAAAGAAATAATTGATCTTTTTTTATAAAAAATAACGTATACCATCCTCCTAACCGTTCAGAGTATTATGGAGGAAAAATGCAAACTGTCAGGTATTACCAGTGTAAAAAGTGACAGAAGTGTGTGAAAATACTCGCAAACTATTTTCCATCAACTGATTATTATGGTGTTGCACCTTCAGTGTTTTACTATTTAGAGACCAATTAAAATAGTAGAGAGCTGATTTATTCCTTGAACCCCTACACATTTCAAATTATTGTAATAGCAGAGGGTAAGTACCAACTTCTTAAAAATAATAATCCTTTTATAAACTTTAAAAAAATGAGATGGGAACATTAAATTCCTCTCGAGATTCACTAAAAAGTTTACTCTTCATCGGAAAATTTAGTTTTAGTTGTACATTCCCTATGAAACGCTTAAAAGGAAATGTTGTTTGGTGCAAGAAAAAAATGTCAAAATTGTACATTTCTCACATTGAAAGGTATTTCAAAATGTTTTCCAATTTTACATGTCTTTCGGAAGTGGTTATAGCAACAAATATTTTATGCTAAAGTAACTTTTAGTTGAAGTGGTTTGTATTAGAATCTCATCGATTTTTGTGAAAATATAATGCTAGGTAACCTCCAGCTTATGTTAACTCACGATTGTAAAATCGCGCCTCGGTGAGAGAATCGCATAAGATATGCGGCAACGTTGCTTCAGTCTATTACATTATTTTAGCTTAGTATATAGAATAAGATAGATTTATTGGGGTTCATGTACTTTCCAGCCTTATTTTAGTTCTTGTTCCTGATCTATCCCATCGTAGATCCAATTCCTTAGCTACGCTACGCTGATGATGGGCAATAACTCCGAAACACGTGTCCGTAGCTGCATAAATGTTTCTTTTTGGGGAATATGGCACTAAACCTTCTTTGTTTTATTTTGAACCTCAATAAATCTATCTTGTTTTATTTGTATGTGCCAGGTGGAAATGAGCAGTACACATAGAGCTCTGTGTGTTGACTGTGCTCATCGAGACCCCAAATGTGGCACATGGGAACATGAAGACACTAATTGAGTACTGTGTACTGTACTTTCCAGCTTTATTTTAGTTCTTGTTCCTGATCTATCCCATCGTAGATTCAATTCCTTAGCTACGCTACGCTGATCAGGGGCAATAACTCCGAAACACGTGTCCGTAGCTGCATAAATGTTTTTTTTGGGAATATGGTACTAAACCTTCTTTGTTTTAGATATAGAATGTTTAACCAGCAGTTCCAAAACAGTTTCACCATATTTTTTTGAAAGTCGATAACTCAGTTACACGTGGGAATTAAAAAAATGTGTCAGAGGGTTTCTACAGATGTCAAGAATCGGTGGTTTAAATATAACTACACACTTGAGCAAACTATAACCTAATAAGACACAATTTGTATCTAGCAGAATGCAGGAGCTTGATCGAACGCTTCCCTATGTAGTAATTTCAGATGAAAGCACAGTATACACATTGGTGGCTGTTACAATGATTTAATATTCTTTACTGCGTAGCGGATCATATGCCAAACATTGTTCTGTGAAAGTAATCAACTTTATGCGGAAGTATCAGGCAAGACCAACTACGGAAGAGGGGAACACGTGCTTAGTTACCTATAAATTATATATGATTCAAAATTAAATTAAGCACCACAGGTAATAAAACTCCCTGTATCCCTGAAGGTACCTCAAGGTACCTTGTGTTGGAGAGGGCTACACATTTAGTGACAACGGACACACACCCAAATATTTCCACTGCCTGGTCATTTCCATGCATGTTAGAACCTCATGTGTTTTGTGTGTATACTAGAGTGTAACGTTTTACCCTTTAAGGCTTGATGACATTTTGTTAGTGTTTCGGACTTAGGATGATCCATCTTCATGCATTTAAATTAAGAGCATTAAATTTGTTTTGGAAATGTGTGATTTGTAACAATACATTTCAAATTTAAAATCATGAAGGTTATTTGCTTAATGCATAAATAATATTTAACTAGTTTTAATATCTTTAAAATTCTATAGCATTGTAGGACAAAATGATACATAAATTCTATTTTAGGACATGCAAATTTTTTCAAACTAACGGATGAAATTAAAACCAGTTAATTGTAACCGTAAATAAAAGACAGCAATTCTGAATTTATCTGTTTGAATATGTGCAATTAAAATCAATTTATTATGCAGAAATCCACTGAAACAATAATAAATTAGTAATAGTAATACAGCAATGTGTAGTTGAACTTTGATTTATGTGTATAAAGACTGGTTTAATTTAAAATAACAAGTTGTTTGATTGGTCGTAGGTTGGAAGATTTAGAAGTTATTACCATGCCATATATTTTAATTGCACGTTTCTCCTTAAAAATATTGAATTATAAGTGCATCGTTTTTCATTCTACATAAATGGTAACAAATAAAATCGTAAGTAATTATCAAGTATAATTGTACAGTTGCTTCTCTATTTTATGTAGTTAGTTAAGTTGATTAAAAATGGCTACAAAAACAAACTGTTTTATTTTAGATAGGTGCTATAACTGTTTTCATAAAATCTGTAGGGTAAAGCAAAAAATTTGTCGGGTATTTATCAAAGTGAGAGAGCATTTATATAAATACAGGGGGGCTATTTAATTATAGCGGGGTATTCTTAATCAAATTATTTCACCTTCATTATTATACTATTATTTTATACGAATGCAGGCCACTGAATCTGCAATCCTTACTCTATAGAATTTACGAAAACACTTATAGTAAGCATTGTTAAACAATTTCAACTACTAAAGTCTTTTTTATTTCCTGCGACACTCCTGACAGCTATTTGGTTCATAAATATAACTGATATAATAATCTCATAATGATGATTTCATCAAATTTTAAATACAAATGGAATACTTTTTGACCTGCGATTATACACCACTTTTTCCTCCGGGACAATCTGAGCCCGGGAAATTTAAAATACTTTATTCTGATTGGTTGTTTTTCGGACTTTTTCACACGATACAACTTTAAGAATGATGCATGAAATAATTTGTAATAAACACATTTATTTAATTTGTACTAGCTCACCTTTTGCATACACTTTTTATATTTCTTTCATTTTGTAAGGATTTTTTCTTACTTCAATTAATTTTTCGTAGCAATTTTAATGTTATCGAAAGTGCAAAGTCCTGCCAGTTAGCAGGACCCACTTGCAGGAGCAACATTTCTAGATTTCTTTGTCACATTATTAACAATAAAATAATTAAAATTCGTTAAAAGTAGTTATTAAATACATAAAGAATGAAAAATGATAAATTCAAATTTAATGAAATAAAACTATTTTGCGAATTTTAGAAAAAATGTTTATTTATGGATTATTTACAAAATATGTCAAATCATAAAAATTGTTTCGCCAACACAGTGGCTTCTTCAGATTCTGTTTTACATATTTTGTAAAAAATATACAAATAAAAATTTTCTGTGACAATCGTAAAACAGTTAAGTTGTATTTCATTCTTTTTGAACATGGTTTTTCACCAAGTAAAGGTCGGAAAATCAATTATTGATAATAAATTCTTCATCGGCAGCTGGTGAATTATATGTTATGCCATATAATAATTGAAGCATTGGACCCATGCTATAGTTTTTAAGATATAAAGAAGTTTTGCAAAGCAAAAAATGGCGAAAAAAAATTCAAAAATGGCCTGCCGACCCAGGTTATTTTGTAGATAATTTGTAAAATATTTTTTCCATAACCCGGAACCAATTTATCAACAGATGATAGATATTGATAAAAAAATACTTTTTTTTTAGTAATGTTATGACATTTTGAAATTTGCAAAATTGATAATGAAAATATGCTTATAAAATTTAAAACTTTGTTAATTTTATAAAAATCCTTCAATGGAGTAAAGAAAATGTTAAATACTATTGGATAAATAAAGTAAAAAAATTATAAGAAATGGCCACTCTCGCTCAGCTGCTGTTTCTGATCAAAATAAGCACTTGTCGGCTCTCTTCGTTTCGGTATTTGTTACTAATTATAAGGTACCAATCAACACCTGTATTTTTTCAAATATGAATTAATAATTCTGTTTCAAAATGTTGAATAAAATTTTAATTTTGGTGTATTTTACTGCAAAAGTTTATTTAATAATAGAAATTATCTCATGTATTAAATTAACATTAGTACGTGCCGGATGAATAGTAGAGTAGTGAATTGCAGCCATAATTTGTGGAGTTTTTAGAAATACATATAATTACACAACCACAGCCTCAGTAATTTATCCACTTGGAGCGTATCTGAAACGGTGCGAGCATTAATAAATTTACAGTTATATTTAATCGTAAAGTTTATGTGGTATGCCTTGGGTGATGAATGATTTTATGCTTACTGTGATGGTGATAAATCCAACAATTCTCCATTGATACGTCAATATTATTAAATTTCCAGTATCATCATGAAACTGCTGCTTCCCTCATGTATATAATTAGCAAGAGTATAGCGCGGTCTGCCTACGGATTTGGACCCTTAAGTGAAGATATAGTAAACAAAAATATGCAAAAAATCGGAAATTTTCCGTAGAATTCAATAAACCAAAATACAAACAACTGGCACCTCGGGGGCCCATAGTAAATTGGGCCCAAAGTTGGCCAAAAACGGTTATTTTCATTTTACTCTGTCATGGTGCCATAAAATGAAGAAAAGTTTTATACAAAAGTTGTAGAACTATTAAATACGGATCGATTTGTGGAAATCCGATGTTAAAAAAATTCGAAAATAAATTATTTATTTGAAAAAAAACCGTTAAAAATCGCGTTTTTTTGGAACGCTCATATCTTCGTGAAAACAAATCATTTTTTCACGAAACTTGGTAAAAGTGTAGCTCCCTACTAACTAAAAAAAATCGTTTTCAAAAAATTTAAAAATATAAACATTTTGCAAAAATTGATTTTTTTGAAAAAATCACGTTTTTTTAAAATCTCGATAGCTCATACACGCTTTCATATTTCTAATCAATTTTGAGTTTTAAGTTTGCTTGAAATGTTGTACTAACATGTTTATTTATTGCGAGCTTTTTAAATTGATCGGTAATATGCGAAAAATCGGTTGAAAAATCGGTTGAAAAATCGTTTTTTTTTTTAACAAAAAAAATCGATTTTTTTTCAAGAAAAAAAAAATTTTTTTTTTTGTTAGCAGCATTGTATAGCTGGTATTTTTTTTTATAAATTTACAAAAAAAAAAATTTTATCTATAACCCTTTGAAGCCGAGATAATTTTTTTTTGAAAAAAAATCTAGTGACGCTATCTTTTAATATTAAGGGCTGAAATTTACAGAGTTTGTAGTTCAATACTTGTATTTTACATAAAAAAATACTACAATGACATATTCGCTCTCTATTCTTTGGAAATTTAATGGCAAGCGGAGCACACCCCGGCTCATACGTTCGTTCGCTCGAGCGGTGTCGTGGGGGTGCGGGACGGTGTTAACGTGGATACATCTGTAAAACTGTATGCTCTTATCATACGTACCGTATCGTAGTTTCAACTGCACACAGAGCGTTCATACGGTTATGTCTCTTGAACGTTATGTTGATTCTTAAAGACATATGAGTTGACAGGTAAATAATAATTGTTAAGCAACATTTTTAGTATAAAAATAAAATATTTATTTTACATGAAAGTTCAAAATATTGACAGTGAATATAAACGTGTACAGTACTTAATTGATCCGTAGTTTTTTTATCGGAGACCCCTCCTCCCCCCTCCTCGTTGTCACTGGTACGTTCTTCGCTGTATGCAGCGAGTACGGAAGAGTCGGCTTCGCTTTCGATCTCATCATCATCATGGACATTGGTCTGTAATTCATCCATCACCACGCAAGACTCATTAAATATATCTTCGTCCAAGTCGTCATCAAGAGCATCTGCCTCCATCGTAGTTATTTCTATATTAGTGAATTTTCTTGATCGCATGTCAAGCACATGCTTGAACACTTCAAACCATGCGTCCTGCAGCTACAGATCTTCGTTTTAAATCCGCTTCCGCATCTGCACGATATCGTTTTAACGATTTCGTCTGGAACCAGCTGATCCGAGCTGTACGTGGGAAGCAGATTAGTGCCGTCGGAAGTCCAACCCCATTGTTCTGGCTCTAGCGAAGTTCCGAGCCACGTTTGCAACTGCAAATAGGAGCGGTAGGCATGTTGAAAAAAAAATTAATTTTTTTTGTTGTTAAAAAAAATCGATTTTTCAACCGACTTTTCGCATATTACCGATCAATTTAAAAAGCTCGCAATAAATAACCATGTTAGTACAACATCTCAAGCAAATTTTAAGCTCAAAATTGACTAGAATTATGAAAGCGTGTATGAGCTATCGAGATTTTAAAAAAACGTGATTTTTTAGAAAAAATCAATTTTTGCAAAATGTTTATAATATTTTAAAATTTTTTTGGAAACGATCTTTTTTAGTTAGTAGGGAGCTACACTTTTACCAAGTTTCGTGAAAAAATGATTTGTTTTCACGAAGATATGAGCGTTTCAAAAAAACGCGATTTTTAACGGTTTCTTCAAATAAATAATTTATTTTTGAATTTTTTGACATCAGATTTCCACAGATCGATCCGTATTTAATAGTTCTACAACTTCTGTATAAAACTTTTTTTCATTTTATGGCACCATGACAGAGTAAAATGGAAGAAACTGTTTTTGGCCAACTTTGGGCCTAATTTACTATGGGCCCCCGAGGTGCCAGTTGTTTGTATTTTGGTTTATTGAATTCTACGGAAAATTTCCGATTTTTTACATATTTTTGTTGACTGTATCTCCGAAGTGAAAAATTAACATGGGGCCAAAAATAGGCAGACTGCACTAGTATTGATAAAGGGCATTTTCCTAAAATATTTAAAATTGGTGTAATTAAACCGCTGCATAAAGAAGGCGATACCACAGAGCTTAGCAACTATCGACCAATATCAGTAATATCTAACGTAGCAAAGATATATGAGAAAATTTTAAAATCTAGATTTGTTAAACTTATAGATAAATATAATACTCTCGGATAGGCAAATGGATTCATGAACGGCAAATCAACGGAAGATGCTATTGCAAACTTAACGCAATATATTTATAATTCCATGGACACTAGTACTCCCTGTCCCTGTATTTTTTTAGATCTCGTAAAAGCGTTTGACACTGTGTATCACAAAATTTTTTTAAGAAAGCTTCAAAATTATGGATTTAGGGGAAACTTATTTAACCTAATAAAAAGTTCTCTTACAGGTCGAACTCAATTTGTGAAAATTGAAGACGAGTTTAGTCATGGTAGAATTATAACGTACGGAGTACCACAGGGAACGGTACTAGGACCAATTTCATTTATATTATATATCAACAGCAAACTTAGAAATTGATGGTAGAATGTTAGGCTTCGCAGACGATACGGCAATTTTATATCGAGCTGACTCCTGGGAAGATTTAAAAGAAAAGAAGGAAACTGATTTAAAAAAAAATTAAAAATTCATTTGATTATAATTTATTGACGATCAATTACAACAAATTTATTATTTACCATTTATTTCATATTCCAACAACTTACCTGACATGGGGTCATTTAATATCGAAAGTAATATTAAAATCCCCGAAGCACCATCAACTAAATAAGGTATTATAATAGATGGACACTTACGATGGAACCTACACATCAAAAGTTTAATAAAAAAAACAAGATATCTACTCTCTAGGTTTATATATTAAAAAAATATCTGGCACAATAACAACTTAAAACTTTGGAATATTAGGAGGAGTAACCGACAATTACCTAAACAGTCTAAATAATACGTCGAAATGGATATTTAAAATTATTTAAGATAAATACTAAACTTACCCCACTCATAATCTTTTCAAGAAAGTGGAATTCTGGACTTAATATATAATATAATTAAACATGTATATAAAAACAAAAATAATATAAAAAACATCGAACACAAATATGACACGACACAGACAAAACAGTTGTTTTAAAACTAGATCAGAAAAAACAATTAATCAAAGAAATTTTACCTACCTCAAAAAAAGAGGTCGAGAACGTGTCTTTCATTTTATTGTATCTGTTACAGTTACCGAGTTACTCTATACAAACATCGAAATTTAACTGATACCTCAGATTGTTAAAAATTTTCCAATTTATGAATACCTTGTAATTTTTAACAATTGTGAGATGCAAACCAGAGGTATATTTACATAACAATAAATAAAACAAATTCATACAAACATTTTTAAATACGACCCTGTTCAAAGACACAAGCCAGCGTAAAAATGCGCCTAATGCCGGCCCAGGCGATTCTGTTAAATGAGATGTCGAGGGTCATTGAACAAATATTTGCCAGGTATCGGACCTCTCTCTCTCTGTAGCCCTTCTGATTGTTAGTTATTCTTGTGTTATCGTTATCAGCTCTCGGATTGCATGATTTACTTGAATGCAATTGACCGAATACGTGTTAATTCATGCTTGCAGCCAACGAATATAATTAAATAATAATAAGCAATGTTCACGAAAAATTTGATATGGGTTAATATTAGTTAAAATGATACATTAGAGCCTTTACTGCCAATATTTGAAATTTACCTGGAAAGTGAAACAATCATAATCATAACAGCAGCCACAGAAACTGCTTGCGTTATTTGAATCCATTAAATTCTGCTGGTTGGACTGACGTCATATGCTCGCAGTTTAGTGGTGAGCAAAAGGTCCATACATACAGCGCTGGCAGAATGAAGCCCATAGTACCATTATTTAGAATGTTATGGTTACATGGTTGATTTCTTTATTACGTGATAATGAAATGGCAGAAGATTTTCAGAAAAACGAGTCAAGCGATTTGCAAATGTTGATATTATTATGGTGTGTACTTGATGGTTTTATAAACAATATAAATTGCACTTTTACATTTAACAAATAACAATTATAGGATACATAGACTAGATAGGTTTTAGGTGCCTACTTATTTTATACACATAATAGTGTTGTGTTGCATACAAAGTGTTTCAGTAATAGTATGTCAAACTTCAATAGGATATACTGTGACACAAAATAAGCAATGAAGTTCTTATGGGCATGTGCCCAAAAATTAACCGTTTCCAAGATACAGGGGTGTAAATAATGGCCAGAAATATATTTTTTATTTTTTCGAAGATATTGAAGAAAAAATCAAAACATGGGATGCAATACAAAGCCACTGAAATTGCAACTGTTTCTAAATGCCATTGTCATTATTGTATTTATCTCTAATAGTTTCTAAAAGAAAAACAAAAAAAAACTCTATCTTATAAACGGTTTATTTCATGTTCATAAGAATTTTTTTGCTTATTTCTTCTTCTGTAAGTTTGACATACTATTTTTGAAAGACCTTGCATACAACACACAGAGCAGTTTTATTATGCTTTGGCTATTGCGAATAAGTTTCTAAAAAAATTAACATATATTTTTTTTATCATTACAGTGATTTTTAATACTGAAAGATCTATCATTTTCAGCTGAAATTAAGTTTGTAGATAGACTTATAAGAAACATGCAATACACGGTTTTAATTCACTACAAATTATACTTTAATTTTAGGGTCTAACAAAATCCAAATTTTGAGACTCAATGTTAGCCAAAATTTTGTTCCAGGAGTGTACAACTTAGCTACACTCTAGAAACAAAAAAATCGATGTTTTACTACTACAACCCCCCTAAATACGCCACTATTGCGCCCCCTTTTAGCGAAGTCCTAAATCGCCACTGTTGCCCCTCCCTCTTTAGCTAAATCCTAAATCCACTACTGCCAGAGCCGACATTATGAAAAAATATTTATGAGTGGAGTGACAATATTGGGCAGATAATTTATTCTGAGCCTTTCACAATATAAATGAATTTTCAGCGAAAGGCACCGAAGTGTAACTCCAAAACATTTAGAACAGATATTAGTAATATAGCTTTATTCTTGTAGGTAGTAGTAGTAGTAGTAGTAGCTACTTATTTTATTGGGTTAATAGGCCTTAATTGGCCCTTTTTTGCCTAGGGACCTCTAGCTTAACGTGGACACCGAACAACAATCGTCAGTAAATGATCGATTTCCCAAAAATCGATTCATATTTCACCATCCTAGGAAGTAGGAAGTAATAAAAAATATTTTAAAAAGTAAAACAGAAAACTTCATCTCTTTCCTATGTACAGCCTAACTTACTATCTCAAAGAGGGCATTGTAAAAATATCCAACTTTACCACAGTGAAACACAACTAAGTAAAGAATAAAATATTTATAATAAAAAGAAACTTTTTAAAAATATTAAAAAATATATCGATCACCAAATAAATGATCGATTCAATAAATAAATCGTTTATATTAAACCGATTTAAAAAATCAGAAATCGGATAAGAATAAATCGATCCTCTAAAATTTCGATTCATTTGGCCCCTATTCCGGGGTCAGTCTGTTGACAGCTTAACGACTGTTAGACGAGTTATCTACCATACATTTAATTGTCGGACTCATTGTTAGCTTAACTTCACTGATAGAATATCGGAAATTAAACGGATATCCATATCTCATCCCCTTCTTGAACGTCATCTGAGAAGACTAGCTGTAAGAAACCGCCCCCAGACGGCAAGAGTTAATACTCAGTTTTTAGAAGAAGCTCATGTGTATATGCTTCCATGGCCTGTACGTTCACCCGATCTCTCACCGGTCGAACATGTCCGGGATCTGATCAGTACAAGACTTGGTAATTTACCCAACCTCCAGACAATGTCAATGATCTTTAGCTTTGTATACACGAAGCTTGGAATGACACTCCAGTACGATATTAATCATCTGATACACAGTACACCTCACCAAGTAAGTGAGTGGATAGACAATCATGATAGGACAACTCATTATTGAAGTACCTTCTCTGTAAAAATTTCAAGTAAATTCCTTTTAATACTGGATGTCTCGGTTTTTATTCAAATCAAAAATTTGTGTTTGGAATTTAACATTGCATAATTTTAATTTCAATGACCTAATCGTTTCAGCAATTAAAAACTGATGATATTTATTTATTATTAAATTCACGATTGTACATCCGTACCTAGCTATTAATTATTACAGGTGCTGCTTCACATCAACTTTGAACACAGCTTGCGTTTCCTAAAAGTCATGACACGAGCGGGGTTATAAACAAACAGAATAATGTACCACCATTGCATGTTGTGTAGGAGTCATACGTACTCATTATTCAGTACATTCATTACCTTGGATACATTACTATCTGTGAGTCTCGTAAAGAAAATGTACTTTCTTCTTAGAATTTAATTAAACTGGCTGAGGATAATAATTACCAATGAATTTACATTTAAATATTTGCAAATGAATATTTGAAATTGTAAAATGCCCTATTTATATTCGTGCTGCGATTTCTTCTTAATACAAATTAGAAATGCATGTAAAGTTGCTCCTAGTTATATATCCTAAAATTTCTGATGTGGCCAGCACATAACTTTCTTATACCTGTATATATCATCCTGATGTAAAAAAATCATTCTATTTAATTCTTCACTTACCTCAAAAAAATTTTAATAGCGTACCTTGAAATGTTTCATTAAAATTTTTAAATAATTAATTATCAGCGTTATTCGATACTGTCAATAATAATTCATGTCATATATTTTAATACTTTCTTCTTATTGACATTGACATTTTTGTAACTAAATTAGACATTTCAAATGTCATATTGCTAAATTTATCCTAACCCCATTTTATGAGGTCAAATGTATAAAAAATTTAAGTTTACATCAGCTTTATTTAGGTCCTTGGAAAATATATTCTATTGGCTTGATATAGTAGACATGATTTATAATCTTTCATTAAGAATATATTTTTTTGTATAAACAAAACAAAAAATGTTTGGATCTCGTGGACCTCCTTTCAGCTGGCCAATTTTGCTCATCATCGAATTTATCGTTGTCTTTGGCCTTTAGAACAAGCTTTATCTCAAAAACTGTGGGTGCTATCACGATACTACAGACATACAGATTTTTTTTCATAAAGTTATGTTTTTCATTATAATTTATCGAGAGTTCATCCAGGAATGCAATAAAAGTTTTTAATTTTTTTTTTTCAGAAATTGTACCTTTTTCCTTCTTTCATTCATTGTGTCTCTTCTGGTGGTACCACATTCACAAATTTAAGGTGTCACCTAAAATGTTGTTGACAATCTTAACTGCCAAATTTGGGAAGTCTCCCATTAGTATTTTTTGAGTTATCGCGATTACACACATACACACACACACACGCACCGACAGACATCGTTCGGAAAATAGTCAGAATGAATCCATTCTGAGGGTTCCAAACGTATAAACCAATCTAAATCGCTGAGGTCGAAAAAAGTTACGATTACTGTACTTCCTTATACTTATTAGGTATAAGAAAGTAAAACCGGAACTCCTAATTACATATTCTAAAAACCCAGAAAAGTTTTGCCATGTTTATTTAACGAATTTTTTGATTAATTTGCAAAATAGTCGCTTAAAACCCAAAGAAACTGTGAGAAAACATTATATTAGTATTTGCTAGAAAAAACATTTGATTTTAGGAAAACTAACAAGTTCGTGTTGAAAAGTCAAAGAATCGGAAACCCACAATTGGTTTGGAACATACTATGGTTAATGGTTAATAATTAATATAATGCCCAAATGGGTGTGGAATATGTAAAAAACTAACTTTGCTCATTTGAAATCTGTCCAGCATTCATTTTCTTTAAAACTATACAAAATTGAAAAATTTGTCGAAATACGAAATACTTTTGTTCTGTAACAAATATTTGCTTTAGCGAGGAGTGTACCTTCTATCTTCATGGATTTGTCAGTAGATAGAATTGCAGATACTGGCATACTGAATGTCCACACACACAGAGAAATATATTTGGGAAGATATTTTGGGTAATTCAGTGATTGGTCCCTCTTTTCGTTAATCCTACATTTTACTTGAATATTTTAGAAAGTACCATTCGTCCGTTACTCATGGATAGTCCGAAAATCAGCAAGATGCAGATGGTTTTCTGATGAATGAAGAGGAACTGATGTGCCGACAAGATGGTGCTCCGCCACATTATATTTTACCGGTTAGGCAATGGTTAAATGCAAGGTATCCAGACAGATGGACAGACAGAAGAAGGTTCGCAAAATGTCCTGCTCGCTGCCCCGATTTATCTCGATTTAATCAAATACCACAATTTTAAAAATTGTAAAAGTTAAAAAGAAAATGCACCTATTATTAAAGTTCTGAGATATCATCCTAAAAAAATGGACAAAGCTGAAAGTTACGTACTCGTATGTCACTTCTGCACAGATGAAGTGGAAACCGCGGATAATATACTTTGCTCATGCAGAATCCTAATCCGCCAAAGAATACAACATTTGCGGTATCCACAATACCTTCCGAAGTGGAAACCATAGCCCCCCTCAATCTAATCTACTATTAAAGTTTTTCCCAAAAACTAGTCATGCTTGTTTTTTTAGCCATAATTTCCCTAAATCTCCAACCGCTTTCAGAAACTGAAGAACTGTTGTATTCGCGATAGAATGAGCTTCAAAATGATGTAGTTCCTCTTTTCAGGGTCCCTGGAAGAGCCCGAAGAAGTGTGCCCGGCTGCCCAGGCTACGACTCAGATGGGTCAATGGACTCTTCTCCTTTCTATTTAATTTTTCAGTTTATGATTCTCGCTCCAAGCACGGGGAGTAGGTGAAGTTAAAACCAGTGGGTCCAATGGAAATACATCCGTTTTGGGAAGCACCATGACTCCCGGAGCAGCCACTCCGTGGCCTCACTGAGAAAAATTTCCTTCTGAAGCAAAACTAGCGAATCGATCAATACAACAAATGGTTATCTCATTAAGAGCGAATAAAAGGTTACAGATTTTTCCAATGCTCAATTCTTCGAAATACTAACGCATAAATATTGCGCTGTTTGAGGCAATTTTTTCCAAAAATTTTGTTGTGACAATACAAATATTAAAAAATTGAAAATCGTATAATTGTTTCTCTAAAAAAAAATTGACCGTCGCGAGCATTTTTTCAAAGAAAAACAAACCGAATTAGTCCAAACTTCACACTTATGAATTTCTTAATTTTACCTCAAACTGTAATTCCTACAAAATTAATTTATAATTATAATCAATAACTTTTTCTGATGATGGTACGTAAGCCAAAACTAGCAAGTATTTTATTAACAAAACATGGTAGAAACCCATAAAAATCCATCAAGGTGAGCTTCTGCAAAGGATAGATTATTGCCTTTTGAAAAAATTATTTGATAAATGATTGATATCAAATCTCACTCTTTATAAGTATCACATCTATTTATTTGATTAATTAAATTCGTAAAAATAAAATGTCTGGGACTTAACTTCTGTAAATGTTGTGTAAAAAAGTCACAATAATGCATTTGATAATTAAAAATTACATTTTTATTTGAAAAAATATTGATAGAATACTTGCTCTGCAGGAAATAATTAGATTTCAGGATCAGGATCAGCCATTCCATTAAGCCCGTGTCCTGGATTGCTGCATGTCACTAATCCTGTGATCCTGCCGTAAATTCGGTTTTATCGCGACAAGCGTTGTTATTCTGTCAGTCGTTAGCCTTAAATTATGCTGGCCAGGACATTGTTCAAATACTAACAAACGTTTTTCTTATACGACCGATACTATTTACTGGTCTGATATTGACAAAATAGTCGCATATTTTACCATTTCACTCAGAGAACAAAGAAAGGTATGATGGAAATAAGAAATTATCGGTGTCAAGCATATATTTCTTCACAAAATGACAAGGAAACTGCTATAGTTTATGATGAAGAGCCAGTCTAAAGTCTCTAAACTTATTTATAGGTAAATGAAATAAGTACTCAAATTATCATAGGTGTGATTCATTTACAAAACTTAAATGCAAGTGACCAGTTTTTGTTCGAACTTTCTATTCAGATCCAGTTTCGTAAGTGATTAGTAAAGCTGGAATGTTGGGATTGAATTCTGTACCCCAGATAGCAGAGTCAGCGTAGGAGATACGGCACGAGTGCAGTGTAGTCACACAGTCTACAGGCATTAATAATAATAATAATAATCATAATAATAGTAGTTGATGCGCCAGCGCGACTCCCGTGAGGCGTCGGAGGCAACGGGAGGACTGACCGGCATCGGGAAACCGAAAAAAAAAAAAATAAATAAATAATAATAATAATATCATTGTCTTAAATACACTGTAGTGTTTAGCCACGTCCTCAATAGTACACAATATAAATAAAGATAGATTACATAAAATTTTCACTTACATACATACATATTTTTTAAGAAAAGCTTAAAGGTTTACATTTACATACATATTTAAAAAAAGAAAAAATAGTTTAAAAGTTAACTAAAAAAAGAAAAATCATTTATATCATAGTAGGCTCTTTCAATTAAATTGTTTTTTATAATCGATTTATATTTTATTAATGGTACCTCTCTCACAATTCTTGATAATTTATTGAATAACTTTATACCAATATATGTTTTGTTTGTATTAGCTAATCTGTGCAGTGGTATGACTAAATTTGATCTCGAACGATTCAAGTGATCATGATATTCCATATTGGTGATGAATTTATCAAGATTACTTCTAACATGAACTAAATTGGAATATATAATTACTGATGGAAGGGTTAATATTTTGAAATTTGTAAACCATGGTTTACAACTATCATAAAGTGCAATACCAGATAATGATCTAATTGCTCTTTTTTTGAACTATGGAAACTTTTTGGAAATGACAAAAGTTCCCCAGTTTATTATGTCATAAGTCATGGTGCTGTGGAATAAAGCGTGATAATTAATTATAGTTGTTGTACGATGGGAAGATGTGGAAGAGATGTGATGACAGAGGACTGGAGGCGTACCGGATCCATGTGGAAGGGATACGATGAGACGGAGAAGTGCCCTCGTTACTTCGTAAACACAATAGCGCAGAAAAAGGCAACAGTGATACACAGTCTTTTTATGTCGCATACATGACTTGCTATTTTTATTCCTTTATGCACACACACATAGCAGGCACTCTAATTAAACTTTTTCTAATACTGTATACTGCTATAAGTTAAGTGCTGGACATATCAGATATTTTATTTTTAGAATGTCCTTTATGCCATTACTGTTTGGCAGATTTTGGTCAAGAACAATATTTAAAGCTTCTATGTCTTTTTTTGCTTGTGTGACTTCGTTATTATAAACATATTTCTTTTTTTTTATACTGTTATTTACTGAACTTATAGGAAAACTTAAATCATGGTAATAATTTTTGAGGTTACAAAAAGTGACCAATGCTAAAATTAGGGTTTTTCCTCTAACAAGTCAGACCACTTCTCATCTCTAAGGAGATTGCTAAATTTTAACCTATTTGCTGTATTTTTGTTTTGTATTGATTTATACTTCTTTACAACAGTATTGTTACTCAGTTTGAATTTTAAAAATTGTGCTTTGTGATCAGACAGACTGAAATCATGAACACTTGAACTTTCTAATATCAAAGTTTAAAAATATATTATCATAACTTTTTGATAAGCCTTGTATTCTAGTATAATCAAAAATCCTTTGTATAAAGCTATAAGATAAAAATATGTTTGATATATTTTGACAATGATATGAATGTTAAAAAAAAATTGCATACATAAGAATAACATTTTAATGTTAGTAACAGACAGGACTGTGTTCATGATGAAGAAGTAGCTAAAAAAATTAAACCTGTCTGGAAGTTTGGTGTACAATCTGGAATTCCGTGGAAATCTTTGGAATTCCTGGGATTCCATGAATTCTTTGTAATTTTCTAGAATTCCCTCAAAATTCTGTGGAGTTCTATGGAATTTCAAGGGAAATTCCTTAGAACTTTTTGGCATTTCTTAGAATTACAATTATTGTTGTAGTCACAAATTAGTTATTTATTACGATTTATATTATAGCACTGTTTTACATTATCCTTGTATTATATTTCTAAATGCAAATAACATGCAGTTACTTTCATGACATATACAATTGTAGACACAAATGGGTGTCATCTACTAAAATCATAATTTTGCCTAAACTTGAATTAATAGCATTGTTTCAAATTTTTTATATCTATTTCGTTTCATCAAAAAACAACTAATAATTCAGTAGATTGAATCTTTATGATATTTGTTTAGCACTATGGACATTTCAACTTATTATTTGGACAAAAATTGTCTCAAATTTTCAGCTCCTTAAATCTGTAATGCCAGAGCATTTCAACATTCCGACGTTACATTGTTATTTCAATAGTCCACCCTTAGATATGGTGTATACTCATCGAGCTTTCTTTTGAAATATGCCTGTACTACTTAACCCTAATGTTATCATTAAGTCCCAGTTCAATTTTTCTCATCAGACTATTTTTTTTTAAAATTGTTTGAATCTCATGAAAAAATCAAAATATAAAAGTAATTTTTCATATCAACACAACTGAGTTGGTTTTGGGATAGCAGATTTTATTAGATCGTGGTGTTGCTCAGGTGCGCAAACATTTTCCATTGGATAAAGAGCAAAACCTATACAAACAACTTGCTATTTTACAGCTTTCTCTGTTTGCCACATTATTTACTCATAGAAATTATGTAGCTTCATAAAAGCTTTTATTTTCCCGGAAATGGCATTGTTGCTGTGGATCTAGTTATATAATATTTATTTTAACAACAAAGGAATATTTTTCCTTATATCGTTGTTAAGCCTCAAAACCTGCTTTGTAATTTTCTGTATGCTTGTCAATATTTGTCCATTATCATTTTTCGGATGGCCAAAAGAAAAGTTGAACTTTAGTAAAAAAAATATTAACATATGATGAAAGTTTCACCATAAAATTGTCGCAAAAAATTTCTGTCCTCGCATTTAATGTACATTTTGCATCTTTGAGTTATATTGAGATGAGGTACAAAAAACATGTTATGGTAATTCTAGTCCGTCAAATGTTTTTATATACTCTTAGTCCTTAGTCGATGTAGCCTGCTTGAGGGATGTTCACAATTTTATTAAGTAAAGTAACAGATTCTCAAGTTTTCAGCTTTTTAATGACCCTAAAACATTTGTCTTCCAAAATTGGTGTAATGAATAAAATGCATCTCTACTCAAATTGTTTATTTATCATAAGTACGGAACGAATATTCTTTCGGGGTCTTTATATTAATTCCACAAACATGACGTGCGACTGGTCTTCTAACAGTACTGTTAAATAAGACAGAATTTTGAAGTCAACGTCCAAATAGTAAATTGTTCAGAATAGCCTTTTTGGCTTCCAAAGTAAATTTTCACGCACCTCAATCTGTATATTTCCTTGCATAACAGTCCCTGTTCTATTTTCAGCTAAGTTGTCCATTTTGAGAATGATGGCCGTGATGATACTATTTTAGAAAAAACGGCAACGTTGGAACGTTGACTTTTATCTATATAAGTTCAGGCAGCGGCTCAGTTTCCAACAACGGGAAAAAGTTCGTGATTGTAAAATTTGTAATTGCTGAACTTTTTTTTCCATTATTGGATTTTTGTACTGTTCTGAGACTTTCCTTGTAAATCAAAAATTTTTTTCTAACGTCTTTTTCTTAAAAATAAAATCATTGCTGCCATCTAAAACTAATTAATTTTCAAGGTAGTTTAATTTATTGTTGATGGTAACCCTTTTATTTACATTTGTTTCAAAAATATTCTCAGGAATTTCACATTTATCAGTGTTTCCTTCTTCATTATGCACTACTAGAGAAACATTTTCATTACTAGATATATTTTGTGACATTCAAGTTTTACCAAAACCCACATTTACACAAGATCGTCGAAAAAGAGGTTTTTCAAATTTGATTTCAGTTTGGGGCCTTCTTTGTAAGCAGTTTGGATACAGTTTTATTTATAAGAAAGGCTGCTTTTATATTGTTTATAGTGCTTATAAACTATTTTCACCCGTCTTTTGTTGTATTAAATAATAACTATTTCTGTCCTAACATGATAATAATGTATGGAAAATATTGTTTATATTTTATCCTAATTTATTTTCAGAATGTATTTATTAAGCTCATGCAATGCCTTTTACAAATGTTGCCATAAACTGTTTTTGTTATAATAAATAATAAAAAATACTGTTTATTTCCATCTGAGAAAAATATATACACCTTTGGAATTCCTTGGAAATCCTAGAATTCTATTGAAATCCATACAATTTCATGGAATCGATGGAATTTCACATAATTCTAGGGAACCCAGAATAGCTGATATGAACAAATAGGAAACTTGGCTGGAAGTTCTTTTTATTACCGTAGAACAAAATTTTCACATTTCTTCATTTTTTGAACTGTCGCATCAAGTGTTTTTTTTTTTGAGTATATGATTCACCCAGATGTTGCCTATCCATCGACCTTCAATATTTGCCGTCCATTTTAAAAAATGGACCGCAGATATAAATTTTTTGGTGGTGTCAGCAAATAACCCCTTGACGGGGCACCACCACACTATGAATTTCAAACTGTTGTTAAGTTATACTGTGGTTGGGGGGGGGGGGGTTATTGGGAACACAAAAATAAGTAATTTCAAAAAGCTTTATGAACATTTGTTTAAAAAATACATATTTTTATAAGAATGTTGTAAGTAAATAAAAGAGTCCTCTTCAACTTACGTAAAAACTCTTCTTATTTTCTCAGTTAATTTTTTTGGGTGGCTTAACTTTGCCAGTTATCATGTTTCTTGAAATAGCATCATTATCTAAAAAGTTGACTTACAAAATTTTTTATTTATCTTCGGGGTCCTACGTAAAAAAATCATTAAAAATGCGTCTTCATCATTCACCACTTCTCACCACTGACCAACAAAGGCGTAAGAGATATAGAACAAAAACCCAGTCGTGGATTGTATATTCGGAATCAGCGTCTTGATTTACCCCTTCTTCATTTTCATAATAATCCAAGGCAGCATTGCTATGAAATCGGAAGCACTATCTTCACATTAACCATTCATAGACTCAATTTCGTGTTAATCAGTTGGACTCCGAGGACGATTCACAACAGACGTACTTAGAGTCATATGTAGCATGTTCTTCTATGGTAATGTTTTTTGCCTTGGCGCTATGTCAACTTCTTTTCTGCTCTCTTCGGTATCAGGATCGCGTAATTCTTCCAACATTTTCAATACAGCTCCCGAAACTGATTCTTCAAGTTATTTTTGTGTGGAAGGTATCCTTTCTTCTTTAGGCCTATGTTATCTAGTGGATAGAGCCCTGTCTTATTGAAGCCAGAACAATATTTTGAGCCCCTTTCTTCAAGTCTTATATGTTATTTATTACAAGAGGGAACCGTCTTTTCTCAAGGCAGCAAAACGGCGACCCTCGTTTTTTCCAGACACCTAGAATTTTCTCCAGTATTTTTGATGGAACTAATTCGCAACGTCTACGGTTGCATAACATGAGTTGAATTAGAGGCAGGCAAATGAATTTTATGGATGTTCCGCGCATTTTTGCAGCACTCTTTCGCGAGAAATGGGAGGGAAGATTGCTCCTACAATAATCTTGGTTCCAACTTTTCGGCAATATGGAAGAATTACTGACATGAACCAGTCTTCGAACGTCACTGAGTCAAACCAACCACTTTTAGTGGGATTGTACCTCGCAAGCAGGAGGTCTCACTTCATTCACGCGTCCCAAAGATGTTCAGCTTTGCAAGACTACATAGCCGGCTCAAATATGTGGCCCAGCTGCCGTACCAGCACACATGATACTAATTGCAGTTTTTGTGGAGATTTTAAGACATGTTCAGGGTATCTTAAATTTCTCGCTTAAAAATAAACTTAGCCCCCGGATTATCCAAAATCAGTTTCATCGTAGTTTATCAACAGTTCTGCAGGATTGATATTTCTTAAATTCATTAGTGACCTTGTGAGATAGAGAGGTACGCTTTGTATGTTCGCAGAATAGCGATTTTAAATTTTATTTTTATGCCCCACTAAAAAGTTTTGACTTGATACAACCTGGCATATTATTGTTTAACTTTTGCTCTCTTCTGCCGCACTTGTCCAAGATAGCTTTTGCTATAGACGTAGATCCACATTATCAAAGGGATAACCCCATTCTGGAAAACAATGTTGAAATTATTCGAATGTCATCTTTTATTTGGTAAAGAAGTTTATGCGGTTTGTGTATTTAGTTTTCTCATTTTGGAAGATATCGCATTCGGCAAATTAGAAAATTTCCGTGCTAGCTTCACTTGCGGGACATGGTGCCATTTTTAGGTGCCCTAAAATGCATTGTAAGACTTTTCGTCTATGAGTGCGATTATAGGAGTAAAATTTTACCATTTCTGACATTGGTCGTTTGTGCTGAACCATTTTGTAAAATTTATTCAATTAAATCATTTTAACCTGTCTCCCAATAACCCCATTCTTTGTTTTCTAATTAACCCCCAATCAATTTTTGTGATAATAAATAAATACCAAAGTAAGCAATTTCCAAGCACGTAGAAATAATTCATTAATAGCTAAACATTTAGTCTGCTCACAGATTATAGAAAACCTTGCCCATAAAGTAACAGAAGTTTTTCACGAATATTTTTTCACTAACTTGCAACCTCTTAAAAACCAGTTGATTAAACGAATTCAAATAAACTCTGTTTACCGCGAGTCGATAACAAAATCTCGAGATGTCCATCTACCACCCAGACTGAAAATATCGAATTTAGACTAGCCATAGATTTTGGTCATAGAATCTTATATTTATTTGTTCCAAAAAACCCATGTGTACCGAAAGTGCTCTACGGTACAACCTTTACCTCATCAAGCGCTTTTCATCGTTGAGCTTTCTCATTAAAGTAAATCGTTGATAATCCAATAATACAACAGCGCTAAATATTTCAAATTTTTCCGATTAAATGCTCTTTTTTGCTAAAGTTACCGGTACTGTTGTTCCGACTGGATCGATAAAATAATGATAATTGTTCAAGTTTTAGTTTGTAATGTATATGTCTGACTTATTTGTGATTTGTTAAATATGCCTGTATGTTTGTGAGTTGTTTGTTTGTAGCCGACTCTTTCAGTTCTAAATTTTGACCACTTTAGCAGACGGAATTGAAACTTTGTACACTTACGAAAGAACCGTGCTAATCAATAATTTGATATTGTTTCTATCATTATTCGCGATCAGGATCGCCAAATTAAATAATTCCTCACGTATCCCACTCATGAGAGCAAGTGGCT
>JANEYF010002509.1:2500-292500 GCA_029963845.1 Rhamnusium bicolor
CCTGTCTCCTTATGTGATGCCTAAAATAAACTCAGACCCGAGTCGCAGGGCTCCTCGGCTCTAAGTCTAGCCAATTCATCGGCCTTCTCGTTGCCTGGAACTCCGGTATGTCCTGGGACTCACATTAGTCTTACTTGTTTATAACTGGCAAGCACTCCTGAATGAGATATCTCGTTCTGGAGGAGCATCTGTTCTGCAAAGTTGCCTCTTCCTTACTTTCTACCTCTAGGATGGCGTAAACCTATGTCTGGAAGACCGTGATATATGATCCTAGAGCAAACCTCTCCTGCACTCCTCTTCTTTTCAGTTATATTGCCGCTCCAGGGGGACGGAGGGACGGTTACACGAGAACCGTCTGTGTAAACATCAGAGAATCCGGAGGGAAGTTAATCTCGCTTCACTCCATCCTTCATACTGGAAGAGTGAGAATGTATTTCCTTTCCAATCTTAGCTGGTCTTTCGCTTCTCTCGCCTTTAGGGGAGAGATGGGGATTTCTCTCTCTGTCAGTCCAGCAATTGCTGCGTGACTGTGAACTCTACCTGAACATCGCCAACTCCCAGAATTCCGCATATTCTCAGATAGGCCGTCACAGCCTCCTTCTTTATGAACGAGGGCTAAGCGTTGGTATGTCCAGCAGAACCTCCAGAGCAGCTGATGGTATCTTCATTGCGCCAATAATCCCTGGGCAATTTAGTCTCTGGACTTTTGTCAGTTTTTGGGATTGATCGCTCTGTCCACGATTAGCCACCAAACCACATCTGTACTGGAGCCTTGATCTGATGACCGCCGTGTACAGCCAATGCATGATCAGTGGGTTGAGGCACCAGTTCCTACCAACCACCCCGTGCAATTGCCAGAAGGTTGCAGTCGGCTCTTTGACAACGTTGTCAATCTGCGGCCCCCATGACAGTTTATTATCAAGGGTCACACCCAGGTATTTGACCTGCGTGATCGCAAGAGATTTACCATCTCTAAATAAGGATTTTGTTTAAAATGTAATAATTGTTTTTGTTTTTGGTTATCATCAACCAGATAGATTTTTGGGTAGTTTGGTACCTATGCATGTAAGTGTGGATGTATGTACTCAATAATTTTCTCGAAATTTTATGAAATTGTTTTCTGATTTAAAATGGATAAATACTTCCTTATTTTACTTTTAATGAGTTTGTATTGAAATATTCCCACTACTTACTAGTTAGTTAATAGTGCTTCCATCTAACGTCAAGATTGTTAAATACTAATACGAACATTACAGGTTTCTATATAATTCACTGAAATTTAACGTTATTTTGTTAGCAAGGCTGTTGATAAAATCTTGGTATTCAGTGCGATTTTTGTGTTCATTCTTATTAATCCTATTATGCGTTTTATGTTTATTACCAACTTATTAAGGTAAATTACCAACTTATTAAGAACTTGCCAAAAATTATTTAATTAATTACTTTTGAGTTGTATTAACATGCTTTTTTCTGAAATCGCTCAAGAATGTCTACTTTCTCAGCGCCATTTCAAATCCCAAAGTACACTATTCTAGTATTTTAGTTCGTTGCTAAACAACCATCATAAAACAGTACGAGAAAGTTACTTTTCCGACCTAAGCCAGAAAAGTAACTCCCGTACAGATATTTATTATGGAATAGCTTTGAATAAGAGGATCATAAAAGGACATAATCATAAGACACCTAGTAAAATCATTCACTGACATTTAAAGCTTCCGTATTTACACGCAAGGTATAATTTCATCTGTGACCCCGTACCTACAATAAACTACCCTCGAAACTACCGTAGAAGATTTAGTATTTTTTCTGTGCTGTAAGTCTGGGATACAGATAAAATTAAACCTTCGTCATTTCTCTCTCAGTTATAATCCAAAACATATTTTTTAATAACTTATTTATTGACCTGTATCCGTCTCTAATCAATGCTGTTAAACATTGGGACTTCGAACTGGAAGTTCTGCCAAATTCTCATTTCGACACGGGGTATATCAGAAAATATATAGCTAAAAAATTTCTGAATGAGAAAGATTATACAATGTAATAATCTTTCATGGAAGGCAATGATTACGCACTTGTTTTCTTTGATGAAAGAAAAAGGTAAACATCCGCCTCTGAAAAGTGGGTAACTTTATTTTTTTTCAGAACGAAAGTTTAAATTTTTTTATTTTATCACACAATTCATCTAGCAGAAAGTTAACGATATTTGGACTACTGAAGAAAATACAATCAAATATCTTCTAACTACTAAACTAAACTTTAATTACTTATGCACATATTTATACAGGGTGTTCCAGAATTATGTAGCCAAACCCTTACAGTAAGTAGATAGGCTCAATATAAAACAAAGACTTATAAATACATATTAAAGGAGTTACATCCTTTCAAAGATGGAGAAAAAAAACATTGTGCTGTAACTCAGAATCCATAACAGATACGTATATCAAAATTTAGTGATTATTTTTTGTTTAGGATCTTACCGATGTCGTACATTTATTTTTAAAATATTTAAATATTAAGTTGATTTTTACTACTATATTAACTTTTATAGATATTAATTTAAATGATGGAAGCGTACTATACTTGATAATATTCATTATACTAGACTAGAAGAAGCCTACAATGAGGGCTACAGTTTTTAGGCTCACCAGTTGGCGCCACTGACGAGTAAGGTCATGTCAAAAGTTATTGTTAGGCGCGGAATAATTTTATAGGCTTTTATTATAATTATTTTGTAGGCCAATAAATAAAAAAACTTGTTAGTTGTGTCTCGGTGTTGTGCGGTTCCATTTTGTTTGGAAACAAAAGGCGGATATGTTTCCGGGGGGACAAAACTCGCCTAAAACTGTGGTTGGTAGCGATTTGCAGTGATAACTTTACTACTTCGAAACATTCGCTTGTTTGTAAGAAACATTTTAATCCTGACGATTATGCGGTACCAAAGGAGCCTACTACAGAAAATCATAAGTAATGATTATGCTCATTCGTTGTTTTCATCATGCTCATGCGTGATATAACCTAATGTTAATGACATGAGACACCTCTGATAGGTACAATAATTTTCCTACTGAGCAAGTAAATTACTACTTTCCCCTTCTGCGATCAGTGTGTTAAATGTTTTTCAGCTAATTTTTATAAAAATCACTAAAAACCCGCGTTAAAGAGCCATAATAAACATTAAAGTTGTGACATTTACCTTACCCTACACTAGCGCCTCTCGTGGACATATACCACGACCAATATTTGACCATGACTTAGGGTTTTGCTTGGCTTTCATAAGCTTTAGAATGATAAATAAAATGATAAAAAAATTAAATTCATCACATATTCATGTGAAAACATAGACCAGAAAATAATATTAAATTTATACTAACACGTACAGGGTGTCGCAGCTAAGATGTCACTTGAAACTTTCTTGGTAATTTTCTAGACAAATTCGTAGTTCAAAAATTAATATGATTTAGTTTTTCCCGAGGAATCCGATGCCGTCAAGAAAGAAACAATTGAACATCAAACAAAAAAGTTATGGCTGAAAAACGATTTTTTCAAAGAAATAAAAATTACGGATTATTATATTTTTTGTTTATAAGGTATTTTTTGGAGTAAATTTCATATATTCAGTTTTTCATTCACTTTCAATTTGGCCGGAAATTTATTTTCTAAAAAGTTTGAATCTCCCAATATATTTTGGTAGCATTCAACAGAGCAAATTTGGCAATTAAGGTTTTCAACAACATTTTTGGTGGTCTATTAAATTTGGTGAATTCTGTACCATCAGAAGAAACACACTGAATGAAAGAAGAAAATGGGTACAATTTCGGGGAAAAAAATTAAAATTTTTTTATTGCATTTCTAGACGAATATCGACAAATTATAATGAAAATATCTGATGTGGGCGGCACATAACTTTCTTATACCAGTATATATAATCCTGATCTAAAAAAAATCATTCTATTTAATTATTCACTTACCTCAATTTAATTTTAAAAGGGTGCCTTGAAAGTTTCATTAAAATTTTTAAATAATTAATTTTCAGCATCATTCGATACTGTCAATAATAATTCATGTTATATTTTAATAATTTCTACTTATTGACATTGACATTTTTGTAACTACATTAAACATTTCAAATGTCAAACTGTTAAATTTATCCTAACCCTATTTTATGAAGCCAAATGTGTAAAATATTTCAGTTTACATCAGCTTTATTTAAGTACTTGGAAAATATATTTTATTAGTTTGATATAATAGATATGATTTACAATATTTCATCAAGAATATATTTTTTTGTAAAGGCAAATACAAAAAAGTTTGGGTCCCGTCGTGGACCTCCTTTCAGATAGCCAATTTTGATCATCACCAAATTTATCATTGTCTTTGGCCTTTAGAACGTGTACCAAATTTGAAAGCTTTATCTCAAAAACTGTGACTGCTATCGCGATACTACAACCATGCCGACAGATTGTTTTCCATAAAGTTATGTTTTTTCATTACAGTTCGTCGAGATTCGTCCAGAATTGCAATAAAAAATTTTAATTTTTTCTCCGAAATTGTACCTTTTTCTTCTTTCATTCATTACCTATATCTCTTCTATTGGTACCACATTCACCAAATTTAATGTGTCACCTAAAATGTTGAAAATCCTAATTGCCAAATTAATATTTTTTTGAGTTATCGCGGATACACACATACATACACACACACATCGACACACTCACCGATAGACATAATTCGGAAAATAGTCAGAATGGATTCAGGAGGGTTCAAAACGTTTATATCAATCAAAATCTCAAAGTCGAAAAAAATCACGATTACTATACTTCCTCCTTATATTAGGTTTAAGAAAGTAAAAACATAATTTTAGGGAAAAAATCTGTCTGCATGTTTATAGTATCACGATAGTAGCCACAGTCTTTGAGATAAAGCTTTCAAATTTGGTACGCATGTTCTAAATTCCAAAGACATCAAATTCAGTGATGAGCAAAATTGCCCAGAGGAGGTCTATTCGACTACAAAAAAAATATATTCTTGATGAAAGATTATAAATCATGTCTGCTATATCAAGCCAATAAATTATATTTTCCATGTACTTAAATAAAGCTGATATAAACCGAAATCTTGTATACATTTGACCTCATAAAATGGGGTTAGGATAAGTTTGGCAGTTTGATATTTTAAATGTTTAATTTAGTTACGTAAATGTCATTGTCAATGAAAAGAAATTATTAAAATATATGATATGAACTATTATTAATATTATCGATAGACGCTGATAATTAACTATTGAAAAATTTTATGAAACATTTCAAGGTACGCTTTTAAAATTTAATTGAGGTAAATGAAGAATTAAATAGCATGATTTTTACTTTCTTATACCTAATATGAGGAAGTATAGTAATCGTGATTTTTTCGACCTCGAGATTTTGATTGATTTATACGTTTTGAACCCTCCTGAATCCATTCTGACTATTTTCCGAATGATGTCTGTCGGTGCGTGTCGGTGCGTGTGTGTGTGTGCGTGCGTGCGTGCGTGTGTGTGCGTGTGCGTGTGCGTGCGTGTGTGTGTGTGTGTGTGTGTGTGTGTGTGTGTGTGTGTGTGTGTGTGTGTGTGTGTGTGTGTGTGTGTGTGTGTGTGTGTGTAGGTGTGTGTGTGTGTATGTGTGTATCCGCGATAATTCAAAAAATACTAATGGGAGACTTCCTAAATTTGGCAGTTAAGATTTTCAACAACATTTTAGGTGACACATTAAATTTGGTGATTATGGTACCACCAGAAGAGACAATGAATGGAAGAAGGAAGAAAGGTACAATTTCGGAAAAAAGAAATAAAAATTTTTATTGCATTTCTGGATGAATCTCAATGAATTATAATGAAAAGACACAACTTTATCGAAAAAAGTCTGTCTGCATGTCTGTAGTATCGCGATAGCAGCCACAATTTTTGAGGTAAAGCTTTAAAATCTGGTACACATGTTCTAAAGGCCAAAGACAATGATAAATTCGGTGATGAGCAAAGTTGGCCAGCTGAAAGGAGATCCACGGGACCCAAATGTTTTTGTATTTGACTACAGAAAGATATATTCTTGATGAAAGATTATGAATCAGGTACTATATCCAGCCAATGAAATATATTTACTATGTACTTAAATAAAGCTGATGTAACTAAAATTGTTTACACATTTGACCTAATAAAATGGGGTTAGGATAAATTTAGCAGTTTGACATTTGAAATGGCTAATTCAGTTACAAAAATGTCAATGTCAATAAGAAGAAATTATTAAAATATATGACATGAATTATTATTGACAGTATCGAAAGACGCTGATAATTATTTAAAAATTTTAATGAAATATTTCAAGGTAGGCTATTAAAATTTAATTGAGGTAAGTGAAGAATTAAATAGAACGATTTTTTTTAGATTAGGATTATACTGGTATAAGAAAGTTATGTGCTGGCCACATCAAATGTTGTAAATAAGTTTGAGTTAAACTTTACATGGTCAGCATTTATTAAGAAGAGATACTACACGACAATATTGACTTGCTATAATTAATTTCTAAACCTTGTATCCTTTATTCTGTTTGCGCTACTTATTTGATTTGAATAATTTGATGTGCAGGGTGTTATTATTTATTTTTTTCATTTATTTCAATTTCTAGAATCTTTTCCAATAGATACTGACCAGGGCAGTGTGACCAATTCATTACAAAAATATGCAACATTATGTATCTACCGTTAGTTAATTTATTATATCAAACCGTTAGCAGACCCATTACTATTTTAACTCTTTACAGCCACATAAAAAATTCAAGGGGTGTCATATTTGGAGTTCTTGGTGATCATTTTATTGGTTCATTTATACCTATCCATTTTCTGAAATGATCATTGAGGTAATTAAATTCAACAATTTCAATAATAACAAAGCCTACTTGTGTTCAATTGTTCTGAGAACGGTTTCATATAAAAATTACGTTATTATTCGTGTTATATAAACCATGAACAGTAGATATGTAATGTTACGTGTTTCTGAAATCAGAAAAAGAAGAGAATTTCGATTCATATATAAAATACCTACACAGTTTTCAATTTAAAGAAAGTGATGTCTTTGTATCTCCTCTAATTTCAAAGCTTTTATTTTTTAAATAGTCTATTAAAAATAAAACATATTACCATGTTTTTGAAATATTTAAAATAAGGAGGGGAGAGTTGAATTTATGGAGGATCACCCTGTACTTACACAATTTATTTAGTTTGATAAATAAGTATAAATTGTTTTGATTCATTTAAAACACATATTAAGAATATACTTTTATTCTTGTAACCGCCAGGGAAAAAACTTGTGTGTATTTTACCGTTAAATACATCCTCCTATACCTACAATTCTCTTTGAGTGAATGTTTATAATAAAATGACTATCAACTTTGGATAATACGGAATTCGCTAAAAAAAAATTCAAGGTAAGATATCGTTTCATATATGCATGCACATCCGAGACATAATCACCTAAAGCCAACCCTGGTTTTACATCATATCCGATTTTATACCAATCCTACCTCTGTTTATTATCCACTTACCATAATATATTTTTGTAAATAAATGTAATTCATTCAGCAATCTGTTTGCGTAACGTTTAAAATGTTCTCATTGTTAAAGGATTATTTTTAAATGTTTTATATAAGTAATTAAGTAGAATTGTTGAAATGGTTATTTTTGTATTAAAAATTAATATCTTTAATAATCCAAAGTAACGAAGTAGGTAAATAAAAAATGTGTACCTAGTAAATTGTGAGGTTTGTAGTTATAAATGCATTTGAATATGTGTGGTTGTCTTATGAAGGGGGATATTGCATTACGAGTGTTAAAGTACCGTAAAAGTCAGTTTTTAGAAATCCAATTATCTGAGTCAAAATAAAATAGGTACTTTTACAACTAGACAAAGCATTTTAATAAACGTAAAAATAACAGATATTCCTTTCACAATGGCCTAAACTCGAATTGTAAAAAAAAATTGTCTCAAGTCTATGTTTGTTTTTAGGGTCAGTCAACGTAAATATTAATTAACATACAGGGTGATCTACCACGAGTGTGCCAAACTTCAGAAGCTGGTAATTTATCAAAAAATAAATGAACTTTCATTAATCAACGTATGTCCTAAAACGCATAATAAAGGGAGCTACAACCCCTTGAAGGGGGTTGCTGAATATCAATTTTTCGATTATAAGTCCGATATGGTGGTGACTAAAAAAATGAAATTTTCATGCATTACGACCCCGATGTAGGTGCATAAAAGTACAAATTTCGTAATTAACAGCTGGCTTTATTGAGGTAGTTTTGAGGGGTGAGGGGTAGTTTTTTACCCTAAACTTTTTTTGACATCACTTCCGGAGCAAAAACTTTTAAATAACATTATTTCCCATGCAATGACTCAGAATAAAGTATTTTTCAAAAATTTCTGTCACTCCAGCCGTTTTTTTGAATAATTTGCGTTGAACGGCAATAAGGTTTTTCATGTGAAATATTCAAAACTTAATTCGATCAATCTTCAAATCAAGTGGCTTGAAGTCACCTATATTTAAAAACAATTGATATTTTTGATTTGTAGTATGATGTCATTTACATTGCTTAAGTGTCATTTCTGATTCTAAATTATTTAAAAATAAAAAATAATAACAATGAATCAGTTTACTACTTATGAATATGTAAACCTTATTGCCGTTCAACGCAAATTATTCAAAAACGGCTGGTGTGACAGAAATTTTGAAAAATACTTTTTTCTGAGTCATTGCATAGGAAATAATTTTATTTAAAAGTTTTGCTTCGGAAGTGATGTCAAAAAAAGTTTAGGGTAAAAAAAACTACCCCTCACCCTCAAAACTACCTCAGTAAAGCAAGCTGTTAATTACGAAATTTGTACTTTTATGCACCTACATCGGGGCCGTAATGCATGAAAATTTCATTTCTTTAATCACCACCATATCGGACTTATAATCGAAAAATTGATATTCATCAACCCCCCTTCAAGGGGTTGTAGCTCCTTTATTATGCGTTTTAGGACATATGTTGATTAATGAAAGTTCATTTATTTTTTGATAAATTACCAGCCTCTGAAGTTTGGCACACTCGTGGTAGATCACCCTGTATAGTCCAAGAAAGAGTGACAATTTTCCTATGTTAAGTTGACAATGATTAGGTAGTGATTGAAAATATTTGGAAGTTGTTCATAATTAAAAACTGAGTATAATGATCCAAAGTTTCAGATTCGACCGATAGGACACAAATTAAAAGACATGTTTAAAAAAGTTGCGCCGCGACTCCAAATTCGTTATATTGTTACATATTAGTTGGCTAATATTTCTAACTACCACTCGCTACATATATGTGTGTAGAGGCATTTATTATAAGTATCTTTTATAATAAATGGTAGAGGTGAGCGTGAAGTATAGTTCGACTTAAAGAACAAACTAATTTTAGTATAAGTGCTTAATTATTTCTATTATCCAATCCCATTTACAATTTATTCTACAAAATAATAAAAACCGCATTTTCTGTTAATGCACCACTAAAGCAAACAAACTTTAGTAAGTGCATAATTTTAATTAAGAAATTTACTTAATTTACTATACCTCTGGTATACAAAATTTTATTTTAATTACTTTTCATATTTTTTCTTGATCACTCGATTAATCAATTATTTTTCTAAATAATTCCTGAATACTAAGCAACAAACTGCCAGACTCAGTAACAGAGCAAGTTGAACATTACAAACTATCTGAAATTTTTTCCATAATACCGGAGTTCGATGGCAATCTTCATCGCTCTACAAACTTTTCTTAATTCATGTATTTACGCCCACTCTATAGCTGTCAGAGATCAAAAGTTATTGTTAACCTTATATATAAAAAATAAATTGCGTGACAAAGCTGCCGAAATTGTAAATTCTCGTAACCCAGCTACATGGGCAGAATTAAAATTTTTATTAGAGTCTCATTTTGGCGACTCGAGAGATCTGTCATCTCTCATTCAGGGTTTACAGCGGAATCATCAAATACATAACGAATCTGCATTAACACTTATAGCGTTTGATTGTGGGTGTCCTACACTCGAAAATGTTAATTTTATGTCATAGGACGTACAAAGAACTTTTAATGAACTATTGTCAGATTCATGACCATAATCGCAATGTAACCTAAATGGTGTACCATAATGTTGGAAATATAATAACAAGGTATTGACAACGGATTTAGTGGTTTTATCTGGAATTGCGTAAGCTTGAGTAAATTTTGTTAATTCGTCGCGAATAGTAAGGGCGTGATTTCGTATGGGGATTCAAATATATTAATATTAATTCTTTCGAATGGCGTTCTCGGAGTTTCAGTGATTACTAATGGGTTGCTAAGATTATCAAGACAAAAGTTTTGATTTTTTTGTAGGTTTCGTAATTTTTTGTTTAGTTTTCGACGTCTTTAATTAATCCGTTGCAATTGTATTGTCCTTTTATTCTTTTAATCGTTTCATTTAAACCGTGATGTAAATTATTTGTACCTGAGTGATTTTGATATAATATGATTGGAATTTGATTTTTATCAGGGCAAATTACTAATTTTAATTTTTTTTTTTTGCAAAAATCAATTATAAAATTTTTAATATTGGCAGGTCTAAGTTATTTTCTACATGATACGTTTGTGTGAGGTCAAATTCGTTTGCTATTTAAATAATGTAAATAATAAAATTTCATTAAGAGATTCTGGGTCGAAAGGTAAAGGAATGATAAAAGTACTTTCATTTCTTGACAGTTTTGCTTAATACAGTGTTAATTTGGATATTATGAAAATATCTTTAATCGTTTTATAATGAAGATTCTGTAATTTACTTTGTTGAAAGAACGTAATAATGTTTTTATTTTCCATGTCTAGTAATTGCTTGTTAGAAAATTGAATTTTGAAATAATCGACAAGTGATTTTTGTTTTCTATAAATTAATAAAGGTGTCGAATTCATGAGCGATTTGTTCGTTTGTAATTTCGTTATCTGTGCTTTCATCACCGTCTATGTCGTCCTCACTTGCGGCTAAAATTTTGGAATTAAATTTAGAACAGTCCAAAAAATGATTTATTTTATTATAGATAAAGCCTCCGCATTTTTATAAATTTTACCGGGCTTATACATAATGTCATCCTCATACTCTTCGAGTTTTAAACGCCAGCGTGCGAATCTACTTCCTAGGTTTTTTATGAAAAATAACCAGGTAAGTGGTCGATGGTCTGTAATTATAGTCTGTTCACTTGAACTTTGTAGTGATGGGCTGGACTTAGTGAGCCCGATTTACAATGGGCAAAGTAGCGAGTGTATTGTAAATTGCTTATTTCCAGGCGTAATAAATATATCATTGTGGGTTATTTATTATCAGGCGTAAAAAATATTTCAAGGCATTAGAATTAAGATAACTGCTTTTTTAGGTTTATTGAATCAGTGGAAAAATATTTCAACAGAGTGTACATACGTAAATTTATTTACAATAACAAGAAATGCATTTTATTGGTTAGCAGTGGAAAGAAACAAAATAACAAAAATAAAATTGACATATTTTCTTTAAAGTTTTAAATAAGAAACTAAAATGACTGATTACGACGAAATAAGAACATCCTAATTTAATAAAAAATTTTGATTTAGCTATAAGAAAGCCAAACGTCTTAAAATTTCCGTCAATTTCTATTTTGTGTACCCATAAGAAATAATGTCGGAAAATAAAATATTTTAAATTCTATCTGCTTTAGAGTGGACCAACTTTTTGCTGCACAATTTTTATACTTCTGCTTTAAACAATGTTATGCTTTTCTCTATCTTAATATAAAGCAATATGCTGCATTTTGAACCGACCTGTGAAAAAAAGTGATTAAAACATATACCATATTATATTGCGTTCATTCATATGAGCACATAAAAAATTGGTTACCTGGGCTCGCAGAGCGACCCTTGGTAGCATTGGCGCGCGGTGCATTATAAATATATTTTATATTTATTTAATATTCACCAAATTTTCTATCTTAAATATAACACATATTATTTTTAGGTAAGGTTAAGGGAATATATTGGTCATTAACAATTAGGTTTAATACTTACATATTAATATTAGTCGTCGAAAATACAATTCAATTTATATTAAAACACAATCTACAAACGTCCAACTACTACCGATGGATATGAAATAATATAAACAATGAAAATTGATTTAACCGCTATCGGAACTTTGCACTTGTGTATATCTGCCTGCCGTCTACATCAATCATCTGCGCGAATTGTGTTCCCTATCCTGGCTAACGCTGCAAAGCTTATGTGAACAGACTTTAATTTGACTTTCTACCAAATGGATATGGCTTAAAGTGTTTAACTGACCAAACTATGGCTAAAAAGCTCGCGCTCTATGGTTGAATACTTATGTTAGTTTCAGCATTGCATAAAATTCAGGAAGCCTTGTGAGAGGACCGAGCCTATCGCAAATGTGCATGCGTCCGTAGTTAATACGAGAGGTTCGCAGAAATTTGGATATATTAAAATAGGTGATGTAGTTAATATTTGTTTGAGATTGTTAAATGAATTTTGGCAATTATTATCAAAGTTGAAGG
This sequence comes from Rhamnusium bicolor, assembly GCA_029963845.1. Taxonomy (NCBI): domain Eukaryota; kingdom Metazoa; phylum Arthropoda; class Insecta; order Coleoptera; family Cerambycidae; genus Rhamnusium; species Rhamnusium bicolor. The sequence continues at coordinate 15,120 of JANEYF010002509.1, forward strand.
GGATTTTTTTTGTAAAAGTTTTGTCATTGATTTAGTGATTTTAGAAAAGTTTGGAATGAATCTGCGATAATAGCTCGTAAGTCCTAAAAATTATTTAATGTCTTTGGTTTTTTTAGTTGTGGGAAGTTCAAAATTATGTCAACCTTTATCGGGTTAAGTTTTATACCGTCTATTATTATTAAATGTCCTAAATATGCGACTTCCTTGCGTAGAAATTCGCATTTGTCGGGTCATATCTTTAAATTAGCTTTTTGAAGGCGTTTGAATAAATGATAATATCGTCCATGTAGACAAGACATCTTTTGTTTTAGATTCCAAGTAGAATGTTGTCCATTACTCTTTGAAACGTTGATGGAATATTCTTTAGTCCAGAAAGCATGCGCGCGAAATCATAATGGCCATTTTCAACTGTGAAAGTCGTTTTTTGAATATCTTCAAAATTGATTTCAATTTGGTGAAATGTCGATGCCAAATTTAAAGTGGTAAATATTGACATTTTCCGAGCTGATCTAAAAGGTCTGATATATTAGATAGAGGATATTTATCACCGACTGTTACTTCGTTGAGTTTTCGATAATCAACTACAACGCGCATTTCTTGTGTGCTAGAAGCATACATCTTTTTGGGAACTACCCAAGCACCAGGGTGACATTGATTGATTTAATTTCCTCTTTATGAATTTGGAGATACAGATAAGATTTTGTAAAATTGGTTTAGAATTATTATTAGTGTCAATCGCGTGTTTAATTTCGTCGTGAAAGTCAGATTATCTCTTTCTAAGTAGAATATGTCTTGGAAGTCTAAACAAAGCTGCATTATTATTTCTGCCTCTTCTTCGTTTAGATGATCCAAATATAATTTATTTTTTATTTGGAAAGTTCTGTCCGTCTGTATATGGGGGCCAACATTTTGTCCAAATTGTAAATGTAAACTTTGTGGGGTTCATTAGATATAAAAAAAATTAAAACTGATTCATTGATAATTAACTTTTGATCGGTTATGCCTTGAATTACAATATTCTTGGGATATCTGTCTGATTTACAAGTGTTTGGTTTGAAAATTGATATTACAACACATGTATCTATCAAAATTTTGAAAATATTGTTAGAGTCCTTAATATAATACAAGTTTTTTGAATTTACCATGTGAAGAGTTGTTCTTTGTTCGGGTCCTGTAGATTCATGTTTTGTATTTGGTGGGATATTTGTTTGATTTGTGTTGGAGAATCCGTGGAAAGTATTCCATGGATTCTCCAATACAAATCAAACAAATATCCCACCGGAGCTGTTCGAAAATCCTGAGGATTAGCAGGATAATCTTCACATAAATTTTGAGAAATAGCCATATGATTATCATACATATCTTGAAAATTAGCAGTATGATTATCATACAAATCCTGAGAATTAGCAGTATAATTCTCTTGTACATTTTGCTCGTTAACAGAAAAATCGAAATTTGATTGGTAATTTTAAGAATAATAATTTTTGAACTGTTGATTATTTCGGTAGGATCACATTCTTGCTGATTGTAATAATCGTTAAAATTTACATGGTGTGTCGTTTGTGGGTTAGGACGATAAAAGTTACTATTTTGTTGATTGAAAGTTCTGTTTTGAAAATTTGAATTAGGCCTTATTACTGAGGGTCTAATTTGTTGAGACGGGCCTAGCTGTTGAAAATTTTGTTGTGGAGTAAAATTTCTTTGAGCATTTCGGTTGGGGAAATTTTGATAACTTGGTCTTGGTTGATTAACGAACGTAGGTCTGAAATTTTGATTTTGCGGAGCAAATTGTTGCCTCATACGGCACTCATTAAAGGAGTGTCCATTTCGTTTACAATAAGAACAGAATTGTTAATTGTTAAAATTGGGTCACTGGAAGATTTTGGATTGGTTTATTTACGTTTGTATTTGTAAATTTTTGGGATTCGAAATGTGATAATTGAAGTTCTCTTTTGACACGGTTTTTCGCTTCAAGCATATTTAGAGGGTTTCCGGCCTTTACGGTTTGTCCAATTTTTGATTCTAATCCGGTTAGTAATGTAGTTAACGTCATATTTTCAACTAAATTAAATTGCGAGGTTTTTTTCTCAAGAGTGATATATTGTTTTTGCACAGCGGCGTGCATTTTTCCGTTGTGAGTTTGCAATCTCGAAATGAAAGTTAAAGCGGCCTCGTTCGGCAATTGATGAACACGCTGTAAATCTTGGATTAATGCGGTTAAATCGCGTGGATTGCCAAAATGAGCATCTAGTAATGCTTTGATTTCGTCTCATGAATTTGGATTTCGTGAGTTTACTAGTTCTGCGACTTTACCGCGAAGTTTATTCTCTATGTGCAAGGTTAATAAATTACGTCGATCGTCTACAGACATGCCCTGGGCATGAATGCAGGCATTTATAAAAGTTTGTAAAAAACTGGATACCTATCATTAAATTCTGGTATAATCGAGAAAATTTCACTTAATTTGTAGGGTTTGATGCAAGTACTTTCAGTTATGAGAGACATGTTGCTCAGTATTTAGATTTTATCGAAATCAAATAAAATAAAGTAAAATAAAATAAAAAGATTAAAAATAATGTTTAGTTTGCTCTAAAAATATGTTTTCGTAATATCAATATTGATTGTGGTAGATATTTAGTTTGCAATATAATATAGGACTTGGATAATAGAAATAAATATGCATTTATATTAAAGTTAGTTTGGTCTTCAAGTCGAACTGTACTTCACACCTCTACATACTGAAAACATATTGACATGGTAGCCGAGTAGGTAAAGCGCTTATAGCTATTTACTCGCTACCGAATATCGATGGTTCGAATCCATCCTGGAGCAAGTTGGAAATTTTATTTGTAACTTGTTTCGGATTAAGATGGGGGAGAACTGTCGATGCCCTAGATGTGGTTCGGACTCCACAATAAACTGTAGGACCCTCGTCTCTCTTTACTCAACACAAAATCCTAGGATTTTCTGGGAGTTACTTCGAAGATTTAAGTGACGGTTAAGGAAGCATTTTAAGACAAACATTTAAGTTAGAAATATCAGACCCAAATAATATGTAAAAATATGAACGCGTTTGGTCTTCAAGTCAAACTGTACTTCACGCTCACCTCTACACACGTATATGTAGCGAGCAAATAAAGTTAGAAACATCATAGCCAAATAATATGTAAAAATATTAAAAAATAAAAATGAAAAAAAAATAACAAAATTGTTTGTCACCATAAAAATAAACGATAATACGGGATGATTTTTTAATGGTTTTATGTAAGTATTTTCTTCTTGAGGTTCTTCCGTTAAGGGATTTGGTTTCGCCAACATAGTGAGAAAGGGCTCTTTGTTCTCGTAGACTCACTTTCACTAGTTAGGTTCCTACTGCAGATATTCTCCTTGTTCTAATGTGTTGCACTACCAGTTAGTCTTCTTATTCTACGATGTTAAACGAATCCTATCATTCCTATCGACCTTATTATACATTCTTCATGCAAGAGATTGATAAAAATGGTACTTTTGTTTAGTTATGAATTTTTTACGGCGAAATTATAGATTTTACAATAAGATATCAAGGGATCAGATTTATTAGTTATTAAAAAGACCCTCTTTTTGCACAAATTTTTTTTGGTTTACGATAAATAATCTCCAAGATATCTTAACTTTAATTCTACTAAAATATCGATGAAATTGAAATTTTTTTTCGCGGAGCTGTCACATTTGAATTTATGGTTGAAAATTTTTTTTCCGGAAAACTTCTTCACAATGCTTAGAATATTCACAAATTTTTTGGACTCGTTTCAATAGTTATAAAATATACATAATGAATTATATGAACTAAGAACGTCAATACAGCTGTTCCCCGCGCACCACGGGTTTTGATTACACAACATTTAACGCGACCCACGGCTAAATTATAAAAGATAAATATATACCGTCGCAGACTTTTTTTTTGGAGAATTTTGTCCTCTACAACTTTGGTCCTATAACATTTTAATGAATCTGTTACGGTTCTCTTTCTCTCGCGTTTTGGGTGAAGGGTTGGAGCGCACTTTTTTTAAAATGTTTTTTAATTTTCTTTGCATATTTGTCCGGTCGGTCGCATCTGAATCTTTGGATCATTATACTCAGTTTTTAATTCTGAACAAGTACAAAATATTTTCAATCATTACCTAATTAATTATCAGCTTCTCACCTCATTTTCTTAGACTGCTAACCATTGCACAAATGGAAAATCATGCCCACCGCATGTTGCATGGCCAGACTCTTACTTGAAAGACTATAGATAAAATGTTAGGTGGCTTCTTCCTATGAGATGTGCTGTGTCTGCATTTTGTTTATGATAAGAGAGATGACCGCTGATGTAATTCGCGTTCGTTTCAAATCCAGCATTACCTGTAAAATTGTAAGAAACCCTCAAAGTAGTAAAGTAGTAAACTACTTTCTGATTCTATCATTGGCATAAAGTAATTTGTACAAAAAATGTTATAGGATGTTACACAGTTAGGGTGGGTTTGTTTCCCTGAAGAGCGGAGGTCTCTGCGTCAACGTAAATTATCGCCAGTATCGTATTTGTAGTTTGTGACACAAGTAGATAGCTCATAAGTTATCGCATATCGTTTTCTCTGGACTTTATTGTGAATTGGGTGGTGTCACTTTTTATACTTTTATTAGTTGTTTAATGTGTACTTTAAGTGCCGTAACCATGTCAGAACCGGTGACAATAACACAATTGATGCTGCATGAAATAATGATGCAGTACAGTTACGAAGAACAAATTGATCGTGTATTAGGATATATAAATGAGATATTTGTAACAAATGGAAATATTCGATGCTTAGAAAAGTATCTAATATACATGGACATGAATTATGTCCATCGTATCGTAACGTGCTAGAAGCCAAAAATAATGCATATTCTCCAGGTATCATTAGAGAAAATGTACCTATGCTAAGTTCAATTACAGAATCTGTTGAATAAGACTTGCAAGAATATTCTAATGATGACTGAAATGCCAGAAACATATAAAACTACAATTAATTTGCAAGTGGGGTTTTGACGGAAATTCAGGATTTTTAATTTATAAATAAATCCCAGAATCCACGGACAAGAGTGAAGGAAGCATTTTTTAACTTTTTTATTACCGCCTCGACTGATGGAGGACGACACTGAAAACGTATTGTGGAAAAATTCGCGGCCATCATCTATTCGATTTTTCAGGCCTATTAGATTATAATGGCTTCATGAGACAGATGCGATTTCGAAGCGTGAGGAAACCTAATGATCAGATCTCTAATTTGGATCCATTCATTTGTTCAATTAATTTTTCTTTAGCCCTTACAATAGTTTACGCAAAGCGGATACTCACGCGATGAAGTGTTACATATTATGCAATGCAATTAAATGAAATAAAAACTTTACAATCAGAAATGTACAAATTTAGATTATAAAAACCTTTAATTTGATATGCAACACACCCCTATCTCACGTAGTAGGAAAATCCACTATGGCTGCCAGACGTCATATTGGAATATCGGTATTCGAGTTTATGCCCAAAAAGTGCCTAACCTGCCTGGGAATATCGCCCCCAAATTTCAATAAAAATTCCAAACGGCCCAAAAAATAGTAGAGGGGAAGTGACTTTAGGACTTCACTCTATATAAAGTTATTTAATACAGGTTAAAGAAAAAGAATATTTTCTATACATGAACTTGAAAAAAGATAATTATGAATTGAATAACAAATAACAAGATTTAAAAATGCATATATTACATACATGTTTTTGAACATAAGCCAAAATATACAAACTGAGAAATATAATACTAAAAAAATACAATTAGTTAATCCCTTAAACACGAAAGATTAAAATAAGGATGAAACAAATATTTGAACGTTTGTGTCGACATTTTTAAAAAGCAACCACTTGACGCCAAAATTATTTTTAATTTAAAATTTTAATCATTGCATAACATATGAAGGGCTCATCGTATTTTGATCAGTTCTCGCACAAATGTGGACGGAGGGGAAATTGTCCAATAATAATAATAATAATAATAATAAGCTCCAAGTGCTGTACCCAGGCTACTCGGTAAAATCGTCGTCCTTATAATCAGTGTACTCGGAGGGATAAAGCCTACGCTGCTCTCGGAATTGAAGATCATACCGGCCTGCCAAAAATCAGCCGAGTGGCTGGTAGGCCAAATGCAGAAGGCGGTCATTCTGGGTTCTCTCCGTCTGCTTAGGGCACACGATTCTGGTATCTACAGTCACTAACCCTGCGGGATGTGGGGAGTGGCTGTAATTGATGCGCCGGCGCGACTCCCGTGAGGCGTCGGAGGCCACGGGAGGACTGACCGGCATTGGGAAATCGAAAAAAAAAAAAAAAAATAATAAAACGATACGCGTTGCACCCTGGGCAGGCAGAGGCTAACCACCTGGTACCCCTTCTACTTCTGGTTACAACTTACAGAAGACAGGCCCCTCTACAATCGACCTCAGTCGGATGGAGGTCAATGACAGATGGGACAATGCAATTGTACATGGACGCTTTAAGTGGACGAGGGAACTAAAGGACGACTTGCTGACCTGCCGCGAGAGTAGCGAACCTGAGCAAAGGAGATACATGGCGCGATTGCATGCACTTTGGTGCGAAATGCACCCAGAGCATCGCGCCTTCTCTCAACAACACCTGAGGGGATCAAGTATCCTTCTTGCGCAGGACAGGTTACATAAGGGCACCCCGTCAGCTAGAAGAACTGTCAGCCGCAGTCCCAACGCGACAATTACCAGCTGATGGGAAACATCCTTTAGAATTCACCGCTGTAGACTTAAGGACGAGAATTAGCCTTAACACCAGGGCTAACCCAAGCCACAAGACCTGGCTAGAATGGACGCGGTCATCGATGAGGAACTTCCAGAAGATGCAGACATCTGGCAAATCAACTATGCCGTGAAAAACGCCGCGAAGCAACTCGTCTTCCGTGAGAGGTCAACCAATCACGGGGTCGAGGAAAGCCAAGCGGCGTGTACAAAAAATCGAGGGCAAGATACAGTCGGCCAGACAACACGCTTCTCGGATCCACAGTGTGGTGGAATACAAGATGAGTGGTAGAGTTTTTACTTCCAGAATCCGGCGCATACCAGCCGGATTAAGACGTCAACACCATACTCTAAATCTGACATCTAGCAACACTGTCTAGTTAGGATCCGAGCGCTCATGGCTATAAAGAAAACGTTGAAGAGGTGGGTGAGGAGTATGATGGAGTAAAACAATTTGTTCCGTACGAATCCTTCCCGCCTGTTTCAAGAGCGACAGCGTGTTGTAGATAATTCGCCTACTGTAGAAGATGTCGAAACCTTCTGGAAAGTAATCTACGAAACGACGCGTCCATTCAATAGCGACACTCCAGCAATTGCACACTTCGAGGCTCTGTGCTTCAGACATCTTGGAGAGCCGGAAGAAATATGCCCGGCAATCAGTACAGAAGAAGTCCAACAAGCGCTTGTTGGTATCAAGAACTTTGCCGCCCCGGGACCAAACGGCATTAATAACTGATGGTGGAAGAAATTTCCTTCCAGTCACAGCCGTCTGGCGCGAGTTTTCAACTCATGGTTGAACGAGGGGCAGCAGATTCCGGACTGCTTCGTCGAGGGACATCTGTACTTATCCCCAAAAAGGGGGATCTTTCCGACCCGAAGAATTAGGCCGATCACTTGCCTCAACTCCTGCTACAAGATATTCACACGTATCTTGTATGCTAGGACACTGAGGTCTGTTGATCCAGTTTTCCAGCACATACACGAACAGCGTGGTGCCAAGAAGGGCATGGCAGGTTGCAAGGACAGCCTGCTGATATACCGCTGTATTACACAAGATCCTGTGCAATACAAGCGGAATCTATCGATGGCTTGGATTGATTACCGCAAGGCATTTGATACAACATCGCATGAGCTATTGTTGTACTTGCTCGAATGTCTTGCAGTACCAGCACCACTAGTGAAATGTATAGAACAGCTGCTGCCGCTCTGGAAGACCCGCTTCACCATAACATCAGGTGCACAGCGGATCACGACAGAGCAGGTGGCATTTAGGAGAGGAGTTTTCCAGGGTGACTCCCTGAGTCCTCTCCTCTTCTGCATCTCACTGCTGCCGTTGTCTGTTGCGCTCCGCCAAACCCGCGGATATCAATGTGGACCACCCAGCGACCGGAGGCATAAGGTCACCCATCTATTTTATATGGATGACTTTAAACTTTATGCCTCCAGAGAGCGCGAACTACAAAATGCTCTTAGAGTGATCGAAGAATATACGCGGGCAATTGTTATGGCGTTCGGCTTGGAGATATGTGCAGTCGTCCACCTCAAGAGAGGACGATGCGGGGAATTCCATGAGGATGCGCAGCTCGCAGACGGAAGCATCCTAAGACATCTGGATGCCGGAGAGACCTATACATATCTGGGTGTGCAACAAAGGCACATCCTGGATGTAACACAAATAAAGGATTCTCTGCACGACAAGTACAGACACCGTCTCTGAAAGATTTGGTCTTCCGAATTTTCGGGAAGAACAAGGTGTCTGCAATTAATATGTTTGACGTTCCTGTTCTGCTCTACTCCTTCGAAGTAGTAAAGTGGAGGGTAGATGAGCTGCGCCAATTAGACAGAGATACCCGCACGATGATGAATATTCACAGAAGTATTCATCCCTCTTGCGGTTTGTAAAACATCACGAAACTGTAGGATTGGAAGCAGGATTGTTCAAGGCAGCAAAAAAGAGCAGCAGATGAACTCGGTCTCACATTTGACATCAGGCGAGGTTCCTGATATCAACTGCAGGACCTACCATCAGGCACTGGGTTTATCGACCAGGCTAACATTCACCTTTTTAAGGTCAGCCTGGCTTAAGTCAGAGACCGAGGGATTCATTATGGCCTGCCAAGATGGTGTTATCAACACCTTGGTCTACCGTAGCCGCGTGTGGCGTGTAGAGGTTCCTGACATTAACTGCAGGACCTGCCCGCCGGAATCGCTCATGCACTTACTATCTGCATGTCCCATATATGCGATTTCGACCTGCATCCACCGACATAACGCGGCGTCACAAGTGCTATACTACCATCTAAGGCACTCGTACGGGGTAGACCACACACCAGGGCTGCCTTACGTCCCAGGAGATATTGAGTCCGTTGTCTAGAACGAGAAATGCTAATCCAAGCCAACAAGTCTGACATAGTCCTCCTCGACCATCAACTCTGGGTGATGTATGTCATCGAGTTCTCTGCACCTGCGGAGAAAAACATCATCTTGAGAGAGGGGAGAAACGACCAAATATCGCGATCTCCGGTACGAGCTCCAAGTGCTGTACCCAGGCTACTCGGTAAAAATGGTCGTCCTAATAATCAGTGTACTCGGAGGGATAAAGCCTACGCTGCTCTCAGAATTGAAGATCATACCGGCCTGCCAAAAATCAGCCGAATGGCTGGCAGGCCAAGTGCAGAAGGCGCTCATTCTGGGTTCTCTCTATCTGCTTAGGGCACATGATTCTGGTATCTACAGTCACTAACCGTGCGGGATGTGGGGGTGGCTGTAGTTAATGTGCCGGCGCGACTCCCGTGAGGTGTCGGAGGCCACGGGAGTACTGTCCGGCATCGGATAATCCGAAATAAATAAATAAATAAATAAATACGCTAAAACTTTGTAATACTTACATATATCTTTTAGTATTTCTATGATCGAAAACAATATTCATAGAAAAAAAAATTATTTAAATTAAATCATTAAATTAATTACTAATTAATTGTTCAAATTTAACTTGGAGACCGACGCCTCTAATTTTCAAAAAAAATTATTTCTTTCCAAATGCAACATGATATTTTAAAAACCAGAAAACATATAAATGGGAGCTGTTTTCCAAAAATTTTTATAACTTTCTTCATAATAAAATCACAAATATGATTTTTTGCGTTCAATGTAGTGAAATATTCATTAAGCGACACACTTTTTTATCTAAATCTAAAGAAATTAATATATACAACCAATGAAAAAAGTCTTTAAAATTATAAAAAAATGTGTCACACATGCTTTGGTTTTTATGATACGAATTTTCACTAAAACCTAGCACTGACTACACATATTGGAAAAGATAAAAATATGAGTATATTACCAATTAATGAGTGGCCGGCGGCGATTACTACACGTATGGGGCTAGCCCAACGTCAACAATTTCAAGGTTGAGTCTAACGAGTGAGCGGCCGCACTCCACAGATCAGTCTGCAGTTTGGCATTAGTTGTGGTAGGATGTATAGGGTGATTCCTATAACGTTCTCACCCCAATTTGTTGGTTTGTCTTTGAAAATAAATTAAAAATGTTTAATGTATCTTATAGAATTTTTCCAAGGATTTCGAAAATTTCAACAAAAAAACGTCAAAAAAGTCAAATAGAAGCGGGAAAAAAGATTTAAATTCTCTTTCCAAAAATATAACATAAGATATATATTTACTTTCATATTTAGTAAAATGCTAATAATAATTGAAATAATTTAACACAGAGTTGGCTTTGAATGTTTTTAAACTGTCGCTTAAATAGTTTGTGTTGTAACTCTTTACGTTGATTAAAAGTTAAAAATGCCTTTCTCAGCAGAAGGAAAAAAAGATATATTATATTATTTAATAAATGATCATAACTCTTATGCTGCTCATATTAACTATACCGCTCACTATCCTGACAGGCAAGTACCGCATCGCACTTATTTTGAAAAATTAACTTGACCATTTGAGGAAATTGGATCAGTGCACAATAAAGAAAATAGAAATAAACATAAAATGCGTTAAATATTACACTTAATTTTGAGAAAAATCCGTCCCCTTCGATTCGTGATGCTGCTCGAAATTTAAATATATCATAAGTCCACAGATGTTCCATTATGCACTTCCTGGAGTAGATAAATGTTCTAACTGGGCATTTAACATCTTTACAACTTCTTGGTCCATAACTGTAGACGAAGCTCCAATGATTTGTTCCTCACATCTCGCAATCCATGTGACTGATTCGTAGGTGCCAATTGCTTCGCCTTCTTTGAACGTCACTGAGTGTGTATTTAGGTTAACCACTCTAATCGATATCTTGTCTGTAGTCTGTGTTAAAGTCCTTGCCAGGATCACATTGTCTTGTCATTTTAATTGAGTCATCCTTCTCAACGAGGCCAAAGTGGTATGACACAGAATTTTCCTCCAGGACTGCCTTAATTACTTTCTCTGTTCGTGCAGGAATTTTTACGGTCCTCGAAGTTAGTAGCCTAATATTATGAAATTTTTCATCTGCCGTTGAAAGAATAATTTCATTTCCAATCCTGAGAACTCGTTCTCCAACGTCAAGTACAAATCCATATTTTCCATAACGTCTAATGCTAAAATGAAGTCATCTGTACTGTCAGCTACGGTAACTTGATGTTTAAAACATAAGTGACCAATCTGCAGCTCCATGTCGACTTCCCCATGAACCGCCGCCCTATCTCTCGTAGCTGTCCGGATGACTAATCCATTCTGTCCTTTATTTACTTTGAAACCCGTTATGAATCCTGCCTGTACTATTGATGACGGAGCTCCGGTGTCGATTGTGAACACACATTTCTTCTTATTTACATAACCCTCCAATAACAGACTACTTTGAACTCTTCTTGGTCAGCGCAGCCCCCAAATTGCCAGCCATCTTTAGTTTTCCTGTGGCTCCTCAACCACAGCAGCATTTACCCTTTCCGGGCTGCGTTGACGACAGTTTCTCTTGATATGGCCCACTTTGCCACACCTATAACAACCGATGCCTCCATTCGGCCTCCCACTACTTTGTTGTTGGTCTTGTCTCTGCTGGGAGTTCGATTTTGTCAGTAGTTTGGTCATCATCTTGTGTAGATTAGATATCAGGGTTTGTGTTGTATTGTCTGGCTTGTCTTCCTCCACACTCACAGCTCGTACTTTCTGATTTGATTGTGTGGTATCCTTATAGGCAGCCTCAATCTCCAGTGCATGTACTAAAGCCTCACTACTAAGCTTATGCCTGGCCAACTTAAGAATTCGCTTAACTTCATGGTCCCTTACTCCATCAATAAATGTACCAACTGCTAACTGTTGTTGAAATTCCATTAATGCATCAGGATAGGCTAGATGGGCTAATCTTTCTATCGCAGCCTCGAACTTCTGGAGGCTTTCTCCACCTCGTTGTCTGCGTGATTTGAGCTGAGCCTGATATACTTGGGCGAGATGTTGGTCGCCATATCTTAGTTCTAACGCTGCCTCCAAAATGTTAAAGTTTTGTTGCTGTGCGGCAGGAATTGTTTGGAGCAGGTCCAATGCTTGGTCCCTTAGTGCTAATACCAATGCTGTTGCCTTTTCCTCATCCTTCCAGTTATTGGAACGCGCAGCTGCCTCAAATTGTCTCTTATAAGTTGACCATGAACTTTGACCGTCGAATGAAGGTGGTTGTAACCTAACACCAGACGACAATACTAATTGGCCACCCTTCTCTCTTAATTGTTGTTTGAGTCGGGCTACTTCTCCTCTGACTTCGGTTAGTTCCCCTTCAACTTGTCTGACTTTTTCTTTAACTTCACTGACTTGTTCTTCCACTTCACCGACTTTTCCTATAACATTGACTTTAAATTTTTCAGTGAGAGAGAAAATGGCTGCCTGCTGTTCCTCTAAGCTTCTTTTTATATTTCCGTTTTCCTCCAATTGTCTTATTTCCAAGCCCTCCATCATTTTTCTTAAGTCTTCTTTTTCTTCCTGGCGTTTTCTCTCTTGAGCTTCCATAATTTTTTCTCTGTTCCTCTTTCTCTTCTTGTCGTATTCTTTCTTGTTCTCCTTTTTCATCCTGCCGCCATCTTTCTTGTTCTTCATTTTCTTTCTGTCGTCTTCTCTCTTGTTCTTCTTTGTCTTCCTGTCATATTCTCTCTTGTTCTTCTTTGTCTTCCTGTCGTCTTCTTTCTTGATCTTCCATAATTTTTCTCTGTTCGTCCATTCGTTGTAACAATGATGCAAGCATGTCCTGTGTTTGCTTCTCCACCATACTTCTTGTTCTTGGCATTAACTCACGACACGTAAATCAATTTCAGAATAAAGTTTATTATACTATAAAGTCCGTAAAATGTTGATATCACGTCTATTTTAATAATGAAATGTTCCAGAAAAACCTCGAGACAGCACTAGAAAGTCTTATTTAGAGTCTATACTTCTTTTGTGTTGACAGAATTCACTTATCTCCACTAATTGTCCATTGGAATGTTCAAGAATTTTCACGAAATATCACTAATAAGTCTTGTTTTGAGTCTATAACACGTTTCCGTTAACACAGTTTACGTATCTTCTGTGGTTTCCAAATCGAATGTTCTAGAATTGTCACTAAAAGTCACTTATAGACTTGTTTTTAAGTCTACAACACGTTCCCGCCGACACAATTCACGTATCTCCTGTAGTTTCCAAATAGAATGTTCTAGAATTTTCCCGAAATTGCACTAGTAGTCCTTTTTCTCAGCCTACAACACATTATTACTAGTGGCACTCGCGTATTTGCAATTATTTCTAAATTGATGTTCTAGAAACTTCTCGAAAATCCACTTTAAAGTCACTATTCAGTCCAGAAATAGTCCTCCAAACACTGACCAGTAGCTTAATTTTCCGTGTTACCACTAATTTCTGAGAAGAACACTGGAGAACCTTTTCGAATATTCCAGAAATTTCTCTTCCAATCCACTTCCGACACCAAATTGTTACGTGTTTGCTATCCCCACATTCCACACAAACACCTATACCCGTAGATTCGTTGATTGAAAGTTCAGGTAACACTTACTCACTACTTTATTTACTAATTAACAATTAACAACAATAGATTAATTACTGTCTTAACCATAATCACACTTGACCACTTATAAGTCTCTTTCTTATTTCTTCTTTACTCGTTCACGTTCAACTTAAGATTGAGTCTCGGCCCACTCTTATTTATACATCCATTCACACGGTCTAGGGCATTCCAGAATATTCCCGGCCGTTCGCGTTCAATTCCAGTCTCATCTAACCAGTCTACACAGTCCAGTGGCGTAACAATATATAAACGATATACTATTTGTGGCGAAAATAATGGAACATTTTGAACAGTGCCTTTATAAATATAAATGTCTTAACGAACAGTTAAAATATTTGATGTTACTTGCTTGAGTTGATGTTATTTCCTTTGTTAAATTTAAATAAAATTTAATTTATTCTTATAAATTATTTCAATTATTATCATCAGTATTTTACTAAATATAAAGGTAAATATATATGTTATGTTATATTTTTTGGAAAGAGAATTTAAATCTTTTTTCAAAATTGTTAAAATATACAGGACGTTCTATTTAAAAAAACATTGCTTGGTTTTTTCCCACTTTTATTTGATTTTCAATTATTTTTTTTGGTGAAATTTTCGAAATTCCTTAAAAAGTACTATAAGTTACGTTAAACATTTTTTAATTTATTTTCAAAGACAAACCAAAAAATTGGGGTGAGAACGTTATGGGAATCACCCTATACAATTCTATCATCTGGAAGAAATTTTATTTACGTTTCTTTTTTTGATAAAAGCATACCTCTGTTAGCTCCTCCGTGGTTTTACTGTATACCATGGTTCATGGTTCCCCTACACACATCTGAATTTACTTACAGTTACGCCTATTATCGGATACATTTGTATCCTAGTATTTAAACCAACAACCATCCGTTAATAATTGTTAGTTTAGATACCTCAACACAAACAAAACATGGTGTGCATTATCAAAGAGAATAAATTCTCTTTGGCATTATTTATGATTAACCACTAACTTATGATGACAAATCTTGTACGAAATTTGAGAAAACTAGGGTTAAAATATCATATGCTGCTAAAAATGGACTAAATGAGAGTGGTAAACGAATTTTACAAAGAGATACCTACGATTTAATCCTACAAGGATTAGGATTAGGATAATATAGTAAACAGCTCATGTATCTGCTTTCAAACTAAAAAAAAAAAAATACAGTAAATACCTCATTATCTTTTATTTTATATGTAGTTCTAGAGATATGACGTTATATTTTTGTTAAAGACGCATTTTTTTTTTTTTTTTTGGAAATTGACGTCTAATTCCTTGTGAATTAAAAAGTTGGGTTCTAGTCAAAAATTACGTAAATGGTTATTTCGTGTAGAGAACTTTCTTAACAAGAATATCGATTTGAGGTAATCGTACATTTGTTCGCATCGTGCGCATCGGACGCGTCGCACAAACCGTATTATTTTTGCCAACATGGCATAAGTATATTCTTCGGATTTGCTTTACGTATTTATGGAATTAATAGTCAAATCACGCATTATTACACTTCAAGCTCAGTTTTGTTTTTGTGGACGAAATGAGCAGTTCAAAAGGAGATAGTAATCATCGTATCTGTAGACAGTCGTACAGATTTTTTTCAGATTTTTAAATCAAATATAATGTAAAACATTTTTATTTTAACAATGTGCGATTGACCACGCTGCCAACCATATATGTTGAATATAGACACCTAGATAGATTTTAACAATTGGTAACTTAGGTATGGTTTATTATGATAGTAATCTAAAATAGTTTCTTTATATTTGTAGAGAGCTCATTAATTTCTGTCAGTTTTTAACATTATCAATTAATCAGTTACGTAATGATGAAAAATATATTTGATATTAATACCCAAAATTACGGTTCGCTAATATATTAGCTGATATTGGTTTTCCTTAAAGCAACTCCCTTCTGTATTTGGCACTCATTCAATGCCAACATGCATCGATTTTGAATCGTGTTACTTATATCTTATATCTGTGTATCTACGTACCAATTTAAAATCGGCGCCTGTCTTCTCGACGGCGGCGCCTTAACTTTATATCGAACCATCAGCCGTCAGTTGGCAAAATCTACTATTCATCGGCCAAGTCGGTGTCCAAAACACACCTCACCTAAACATGATTTTTAATAATTTTGTAAGATATTTTATATCTAAAGTTTTAAGAAGTTTCCTTTGGATCACAAGATAACAACTAAAGTACTGGTAAATCACATACTTTTTAATTAATTTAATAATACAATATTAATAGCTACATGAATGGTTTAATAATATTTTTTTGCGTTCATTTAAAAAATGATCATACATTATTTGAAGTTCTGAGGTAACAAAAAATGCAACACTTGTTTTTATTATCAATAATTCTTACAGGGTTTAATCGATGGCAAAAGCGGTTATGGTCCATTTAAATGAGGGAGGTATACTGGAAATTTGCTTGATTAAAAACTTGAATTCTAGCCAGAGCTGAGCGAGATTTCTAGAAATACAATGCACAATTTAGCTTCAAATCAATTCGATGATCTGGAATCATTTATTTCAGTCGCCTTTTTAAAGCATAGCTTATTATAAGTTTCTTACTTGTTTTTTTAATTAATTCACAATAGGCATGATATAATTTGATTTTTTTTAATTTAGATTTACAATGTTTGATTTAAAATTAAAAATATTGATATCAACTCAAACTTGTGGTTTGCAAACTTTTTTGTAACAAAACTTCTAATCACTTCTTTTTTTAATTTTGATTTCAAATGAATCCCGAATTCATATATGTATTTTTCTTATTTACTTAGACATTACCAGTATATCAGAGGGTGCGACAAATCGGGTAGCACTGGGTAGAAACGGGCACATATTTGTTTATTTAAATGTGGGAACCATTGGTTCCGAACCTATCAAAGTATTGCTTTTTCAGCAATAGTTGGATTGGCTGAATGTTCCCATTAGTGTAGTTAACCCTGTTTGCAGATGATTGTGGCTATTTAAAAACTGACAGCGGTAAATTGTCATAGGTTGATGAAATTTTAAAAGTGAATAAGACAAATTTTTTCAATTCAAATTTTAAACCTAAATTTGAAATTTAGCGATGATCCACCAATTTTTTCATGATACCACTGAACGTTTCAAGTTTCAAAATACAATATTCCAATTCTGTGGGGAGTTGGCAAGTAATTTTAACTAAATAATTGTTTTATACGTTTTTAAGAAGTTTATTTCATTCTTGAAGTATTCCAATAGTATGAAAAAAATATGGCACTCTACAAAAAATTTTAAATGGACACTTATAGTATAGTTATGGAACACCCTGTTTATTTATTCCAGTTATAACTATTATAACATTTCTTACATCAGATTCTGGTTTATTTTCCTCTAAATTTATTTTGAAAAAAATTAAAACAAATTTTTTAAGGTTTATAATTTTTTTAAAGAGATTTGACACGAAACAATCGACATTTGTAATTTCTTACATAATTAATGAATACACCAGTTTACAGAGTTTTATACCCAAAGATGAAAAGAGTTGAATTTGTATGATTTCAATTCACTCAATTCGAATCTGCAGCCAGAACAAAAATAGCAAGTCGCATTTTTTGAAATGAAATCAGAAGTTACAAAAAAAAATTATAGTATGGAAAAATTAAAAATGACTTATTTTATTCTCTTTTTTATAAGTGTTTGTATTACTTTCTCACACGATAGACCAACAGTAGTACTCCAACGTATTTTCGTCCCAAAAATCTTGATAGCGTTGCTCAAAATAGTTGCATGATGAAAACGTTCACCATGTTCATGGCTCATACTTCCTTAA
Organism: Rhamnusium bicolor; assembly: GCA_029963845.1. NCBI lineage: Eukaryota > Metazoa > Arthropoda > Insecta > Coleoptera > Cerambycidae > Rhamnusium > Rhamnusium bicolor. The sequence goes on from JANEYF010002509.1 coordinate 32,788, forward strand.
ATTCTCAGGAAAAAGATCAAGATGGGAATGTAAGGACTACATTTTCGGCGACATATTGATTCCTATTTTATGGTATTTAACTTATAAATTAGAAACGATTTGTTTATAGTTCTCATGTTTTTCATTTACCAAGAATATTCAAATTGTCAATTTGAGATCTCCAAACGACTTTTTCGATACTGATTAAACGGGTCTCAACGTTTAACCTTTAAGAACTCTCCTTATTTGTGGACCTACAAATATACCTTCCTTGTCCTTAGCTTCAGATAGAGCGGTTTTTTTTTATATTTTAATGACTTTCCTGCTCTGTCTAGCGCCTTACACAATTCTTCATAAGTCCCAATTTGATATGAAGTCAAGGCAAAACAACGTTCTTCGGATCAATTTAAGACATGTTTCTTAATGTTCGTTTTGCCTGTGGTTTATTCATTTCTGACAGGTCAAACGTTCTTTATGTTGCCTGGTTCTAACGACGACAACATGGAATAAAAAAACCTAACGTGATAAAAAATATCTGAACTTCTACTACATCTATGTTCAGTGGGTGCACCAGAAGTAAAAAAAATATTAGTCTCTGATTAAAAAAAAATAATAAATTTGTGTAACTAGTGTTATCATAATAAATTACAGAATACAGACACTGAATCAAGAATTTTTACACTCGTACCCTCGTCATTGGTCATCCAAATTTAAAAAATGTTTGTATCAACGTAAAGGGCCTGAAAATATCTTCAAAATATGGGGTCAATCAACGCCGTAAGGCATTTGAAATTTTCGGCTTAATAGACGTCGCGACGAATTTTAAACTAATTACACAGGCCTGCAAAATAAAACTTATGGTGGGGGGGTTTTTATATTCTAATGTAATTCTTTATGACTGTTTCATGCCGAATCCAAAAATGACTTGCATTTTGCTCTATCACGCAAGGTTTTTTCACAAAGTAAAAATACATGAACGGTTTTCTAATAAAATATATTAAAATAATGCATTACACTAAAATACTCATTTTTAATTATAAAATTTAAATCAAAATTTACAAGTACCTACAAGAAGATAATATTACAAAAAGTTGTTAACATTTTTACATGTCTCTTTGCCAATGAAAACGCTTTCTTTTACTTTCAAATGAATGCTTAGTTGAAGCCCGTTTATGTGAAGTTTCACCTTCAGAAGATTCTCTCTTTAAACACCAACAATAGTCAGCCATCATGGCGACGTTCCATCTTCCTTGATATCTCATCTCCGTCTGTTTAATGTCCTGGTGAAACCTTTCACCTTGTTCTTCACTCACCGCCCCGAGATTTTCTGGAAAATAGTCAAGATGGGAATGAAGAACATGAAGTTTCAAACTCATATTGCACCCCAATGTTTTATAATTTTCTAACATATCGTTGACTATATTCTTGAAATCAGGATCTCTGTTATTACCTAAGAACTTTTGAACTACATTTTTGAAGCCAACCCATGCAGCCTTTTCTTTATCATTCATTGTTGAGTCAAACACTCTGTCTTTCATTAACTCTCTAATTTGTAGCCCAACAAAAATACCTTCCTTAAGCTTGGCTTCTGATAAACTAGGAAACTTTGAACATAAATACTTGAAGCAGTTACAGTTTTTGTCGAGAGCTTTAACAAATTGCTTCATTAGCCCCAACTTAATGTGTAACGGAGGCAGAAGAACTTTTTTCGGATCGACCAAACTTTCTTGTACAATATTTTTTGAACTAGGTACTAAATTAATTCTACGTGGCCATTCTTTCTTTTGCCAATGTTCACCTCGTGCTCTACTGTTCCAGAAACAGGGCATATTAGTATAGCCAGACTGTTGGCCTAAGAGCATACCTAAGATTTTAACATCTCCACATAACATCCAGTTGTGGTCTGCATATTTCACCTTTTCAAGTAGGAGTTTCAAATCTTCATATTTTTCTTTTAAATGAACAGAGTGTGCAACCGGGACTGATGCGTATATATTACCATTATGCAACAATACACCCTTTAAACTCCTTTTAAATGAGTCTATGAACAACCTCCAGTCATTTGGTTGATAAATAGATGCTCCTAACTTGCTAACCAATCCTGGAACATCATGGAAGTAAACAAGGGATCCCTCTTGATCAAAGTATTCTAAAAATTCAGTTTCACGTTTTATATACCATGAGAATGTCGTTCCTGGAAGAAGTGAATTCTTTTCACTCAGTCTAGATCCCAAAAGTTCAGCAGACTCTTTTGAAAGTCCTAAGTCACGAATTAAATCGTTTAGTTCATTCTGAGTAAAAAGCTGAGGTTGAGTACTTTGTAATGAAAAGTCTTCATCCGAGTCTTCAATTTCTAATTGCGAATCAGAATCAGACGACAAAAGAGTATAATTCTCTGGTACAGCAGGTACAGGTACATCTGGCCCATGCGCTACTGGCCTTATTGCTGATGGAAGGTTCGGATAAAATATTTTTTTCTTATTTTTAGTATTAAAGCCACTTACGTCACACAAGCAAAAGTAACAATCTTCTGCATGATTGCTGGGTTCCCGCCACATCATTGGTATGCCGAAAGGTAAGGATTTCTTTTTATTTTGAGTCCACTTCTGTAACGATTCAACACATGTATAACAAGCTCTGTGTGGCGCCCATGTTTTGTCTTGGTCTCCAAGCTTTACACCAAAGTACGCATGATAACTTCTTTTCACGAATTCCGTAATATTTCTTTGTCTTTTTTTAACTGTATATGAACCACAAATGTAACAAAACACATCGGCGCTGTTTTTACAATGTCTTGAGGACATGATGAATTTTTAATAACTTTATCACGCTATTATATACTGTAAGCACACGTTCAACCACAGTTAACTTACTACTGACTGCTGTATGTGCTTTTCGAATACTATGTGTATATTCTGGTTCTAACTAGAAACGTTTGGATTAAAAGACAGTGGTTCTTAACAATTTTATTTTAAAAAGATATGTATTAATTATTAATAATGTCGTTATGTATGTTTAGAGTAAACAGTGCATGATACACGAAAACTAATAATACTGCAGAGTTCAAAGCGACTTACTTACTCTAAAAATGTAAAAAAATTGTAGACCCCTAAAACCATGCAGGCCTGTGTTATCTAAAATTGTACTTATTAGCAATTATTAATAATAGAAATCTTGACATTCATTTCTGTTCCCACAATACTACCGTCAAAAGTAACAGTTCGGTAGACAATGATTTTAAAAACTATAAAAATAATTAAACTTGGTCCGTAATTAATTATGAACTGAAATTTTGTGAAACTGCTTTTGGAACTACATATAGAAGTTCTACAGAATATAATATCAAAAGGATGTATTAGAGACATAAGGGTGTTTCTTGGTTAAAAGAAATGTTATTTAGGTTATACATTTTAATTTTTGCGATATCAATTTCCAAACATCTTGTATACAATACAGCGCGCTCCCCCTCTGGCGTGTTATTTTTCTCACTCTTAATAAATTAGGAACTATATAGTGCATGGATGTTTTAATTCACCACAAATAAAAATTTAGTTTTAATGTCGAACAAAATCCAAATTTTGCGATCCAGTGGTAGCCATAATTTAGTTTCAGGGGCTGTACAGTGTACAACACACCCTAGAAAGAAGGAAAAATTTGATGTTTTGCCAAGCAGCATTTTAAACTTGTAGCAATGGCGTGCAATGCGTTCTGGATATAGTCGTAACAACAATTATCCAACCCGCTTTTGCACCAAATTTGGTGGATAAAGTCAGGGTCGCTACAATATCGGCATGCAAGCCCCCCGTAGGCCCAGAACCCTAGAACATTATTTGTGCACTTACACTTTCGCGCATTAAACAACACTTAAATTATTTGTTCATTTAAACATTATAACAATGATGCTAGTGATAGTGCAGAAGCCGCTCACCCGTAGCCACTAATACGTTTGTCGGTTTATAAATATTTACCAAAGTTTGTAAATATTTGACGAAGTTTACAAATATTTGTCGATATAACTTGAGGAACATCTGCATATTTCAGCAATACAATAATGTCATATTTCCCACTATATTAGCGTTATTCGGTTTTTACCAACAAAATGTGGAACGATGAGACAATTATTGTAACAGCTGCCTATGTTGTAATTTTACTTTTAAAGCATAGTCATAGATTCCGATGACTTGACCTGACCTAGTTTACTAAATCAATGCAAATGGTGATATCATCCGATATCATCGAAAGTTTGAATTATAATAGCTATGGTCCAAGAACTACGAAATGAGAGTAGTTTCAAAAATTTTACTTTCTTCAGATTTTGAAAAATGCTGAAATATTTCCGAAGTGAATACAAATTACAGAACACAATATCCGTACAAGAAAAGGTGATTTTTAGCAAAAGTTTCACTTATTTCGGAGGAGATTCGTGTAGAAGAGCTATAGAGAAACATTTGTTGTCGATATGCCTTTTCTTTATTGTAGTCTATAGCGAAAACATAAACTTTGTTAGCGATCATATCGGCGCCAAATGTTTCTTTGGTAGATATATTCTTAAATTTAAATAGGACTGACCCAATGTTGATCTAAGTGTTTTTCAACGGTTCCTTATAGGGTTTTTCAGTTTTCATTCTCCGCACATTAAATGATTTTCCCTCGGTATTTTTAACAGTGTACACCAGTAAATTTTCTAAACAGTTTACACACTGGAATAATGGCGTAAAATGTATATGGTCATTGTATATATAAAACAAATTTTGAGTCTAATAGAAGTTGTCGATATATAAATTAAATGCGATAAAACAGATTTCCCAAATATCCCAAAAGAGTACAACACGGCCGGAAAGATCATTGGTCAAGTTACCAAGTTTTCTCCAAATTTACCCAATGCATATCTTACTACGTGTAATTTTTGGCGTTTCGATAGAAATTCATTGGCATGTGACAACAATAATTTATCACGATACACTTACAACTAAGTGTATCATGCAATTTACAAATAATGACTGACAAATGAATGGCATTTTTGGAGCCAAAAATAAAATCAGATTGAAACAAAAATCAAACCGTGCGAAATTGTTTAGGCGCGATAGTACCTACATTGATACAGCTTCAGACATTGACGTTTTAGGGTAATTACTTGTCATAAAAGTAGTACTGCTAAAGTGGTAACATAGACCTGAAAAAAAAACTAAAAAAATTATGAAAAATATAATAAACAATAATAAATTAACGCCATTGTGATTGCACTTGTCACATTTATAATTTCAATGAGAGCAGCGGGCACGTAAAACTTAATGTGCACTGCCCTTTTCTACTCGGTAAGATATATCTCATATCTCATCATGAATGATTTATTAATTCTTGTCTTAATTTTTAGGCAAAAATAATCATTTTAAAAAATTGTCGGTGTATGGTGTGAGGTCGTTTATAATTTTTTGGGATATTTTTACTCTGTATTTTTTTACAGTTCATGTTTACGAGTATACTCGAAAAGAGAGGCTTTTTGAAACCTAGACCTGTATACTTTCTTATACCTCATACAAGGAAGTATAGTAATCTTGATTTTTATGACCTCGTGATTTTGATTGGTTGATGTGTGTGTGTGTGTGTGTGTGTGTGTGTGTGTGTGTGTGTGTGCGTGTGCGTGTGCGTGTGTGTGTGTGTGTGTGTGGGTGTGTGTGTGCGTGTGGGTGTGTGCGCGTGTGCGTGTGTGTGCGTGTGTGTGCAATGCTAAATTTTGCTCAAAATGTTAGTATTGTCTTAAGAATACTACTGACTAATCCAATATCAGTAGCAAGTGGAGAAAGAAGTTTTTCCAAATTAAAATTAATCAAAACCTTTTTACGCTCAACTACTACGCAAAATCGACTAAACGGCTTGGCCATTTTAGCAATTAAACATGAAATTTCTGATCAAATAAACTTAAGAGGTAATAAAAAAATTTGCAGAATTAAAAGTGAGAAAAAATATTCTTCTGATTATAACTCAAACAAACAATGTATTACTGTGGTTCTATGTATCTACCTTTTGTTTTCTATTTAGGTTTTAGGTATAAGTGAGAAAAGAATCTAAATCATAATAGCGGTAAAATTGCACACTGTATGTTTAAAACTAAGTAAATATTTTCAAAATATAACAACTAGGTATCTATAGGTACTGCACTGCTCTATTTTATTTTAATTTATACTGTGTTGTACCAAATGTTAAGTTTTAATACTTGTTTCTTTTTAAATATACCTTTTTTACTACAAATTAACACCATCTTCTATTAAGAAAAAAATAACTTTAAAAGGGGCGGCAATTTGCTCGCAGAAAAACCTATGTCGTCATCTATTACGATGAAAACAGTCAGAAGCAGCAAATTCTCCATTTTCTTCTTGAAAAATAAGTTAAAGGGAAAACGAATTATAAACAATTCTCAGTTTTACCTTATCACAGAAATAACCACATTTAATAAAGATATTATATTTTCTTCAACTTGAAAGGCAATTACCACATCCATTCGAGCTACCAACTGCCAGTTTGAACCTATTGGTCAATTAATTGCTGGGTTATGAGTGCTTGAATCGGTTTAATATTCGATTTCCTTGACCAACTAATAATTTTTTCATTAGCGAACAGTTACCAATCGATCCAATATCAAATAGTTCATTAACGGACATACCTATACCCATCCTAAATCTCTACGCAGTATGTGCTTCTTCGCCTATACTTGAGGCACCTGTGCTTGAGGTTTAATAATTGCATATTCCAACGTGGTTTCGTGATTGCCTTATCTCCTTGTATATCACTAAGCTGTAAATTAATTGATATCATTTTCACAATATTAATGACAACTTACATTTCAAAATCATTGTGTCAAGATGACATGTGTGGAATTGTAAAAATAACTAGTAATAAGAAAGCGAAAAGCCTAGTTAGCTGGGTACTATAAAAGTGGTCACGGCCAATTTGTCGAAGTAGACAGTCAATACTCGCATAACTTTAACATACGGATGGTGGAGCATTGTATGGTAACTTTCTGCAAGATAGCTTTTCATGAAATTGAAATTACAATATAATCAATGGGTCAGGTAAATTGTTTTATTAGTTGTAATTTATAATCTGTACCCGCAAACCCTATAGAACATCTGCATCAGTCACCCTACTAGTTCAATTTATTTCAGTTCAGTTCATTTTTTGAGTAGACACAATAAATATAACCTATTTGCATGAAAATTGTCACACTGATGGATATTTGCAAATAGTATACAGGGTGTCTCAAAAAAGAAGCATTCGCAGCCCACGCCGTGACGTTAGAGAGCAATCTTTTATTTAAAAATGTTTGTTTTCGAAATATTTGAATTTAATGAAGGGTTATGTATAAGACAGAATTTGAAAAAAAAATAAATAACAAAAAAATAAAAAGAAATGAGGAAAACTAATAAATTTGGAATTTTGTAGTTATGGTAAGGACTTAAAGAGTTTGTCCAAAAATCGGTAACGCCATAATGATAGTGTTTTATACGAAAAAGCGCGTTATACTCTCTAATTTGTGTAATATTGGCTGTTAGTGGATTATTCATCAGTTTGAATTTATAAAACTTTTGAGAAGTATTCCTGATGAAGTCCACTATAGGTTCAATGTTGCTAAAAATTTGGCGTAATTCCCTTAAGGGGGTGTATCGTGTTGAGTTATCTATGAGGCGAAGGAATTCATTTTCCAGTATCTGTAGTTTGTGTAATATTGTTGCGGCCGCAGAACACCAAACCGGCGCGCGGCGCTGCGTACGTCAGGGCTGGTCTTACTATGGTTGTGTAAATTAATTTTTTAATAGTCCTACTCAGTCTACTATTCTTTGCAAAGAGCGGGTATAGACTTCTCGACAAGGATTAGACTTTGCATATAGTTTGTTAATGTGCTTCCGAAATGTTAATGCCTTATCCTAAACAACCCCTAAATATTGTACGTCCTGTTTCGTCTGAATTTGGGTTCTTCCAACCGAAAGAGGCGTAATGATTTTAATCTTAGTAACATTTTTAGTAAATACTGTCACTTCCGACTTTTTGACATTCACCTTCACCTTCCAGCAGCTATAATACTATAATACTTCACCTTCCAGCAGCTATAGTACCATGTATGCCTTCAGTAATTGACCAGCTGCCTGCGCACGGTGGCTATGACAGTACATGGCCGTGTCGTCAGCGGACATCAGCTTGGTATTAGGGAATTCAGGAAAAGCTGTAACGTATAGATTATATAATTTTGGCGCAAATACTGAACCCTACAGAACGCTGGTCTGTATGTTCCGTAATGTTGATAGTGTGTTGTTGATTCTTACTCGCAAGCCAGGAAAGTTATACCGGTGCAGTTTATAAATGATGCTCGGTAACCAGACGATATCGAAAGCTTTCTTAATATCTAAAAGTACCATGGCGGTACTTTTACCGACAATCTTTTCAGCACTCCTACAGCACTTACCCACCCAGTGCTGTAGCAGGATACCATTGATAATATGTACAAGCTGTACTGTACCTCTCCTCGGCAGATTTTTTAGAAACTTATGATCGATTCCATCTTTGCCCGGTGCCTTGTTATTCGTTAATGTCTTGATTAGCGGACGCAGTTCAGTGGGATTGGTTATTACTTGCAAAAATTGTTGCGTCGGTGGAATTTAGACGTCATGCCCGTAGTTTTGATTAACTAAATTTTTAATGCGATCATGCTTTAAATCGTTTACATAATTTTGATTTTGTATGTTTTCAAAGTGGTCTACTAAATGATTGGCCTTTTGTCCGTCCTTCAGGTAAGTTGTTTAGCGACCGTTAGTGTTTTCTAACAGGGCGGGAACGATCTCTCTTGTATTTTTACGACGCTTTGTCAGTTTCCACAACGATCTCTTCACTCCATTTCCGATTTTTTTCGGTGTTATTGCAGCCTGTGCATATCCACCTTGGCGCCTGCATCCCAGCCTCGCTGCCAACGTCGTCTGAGTCTTTTCTTGTCATATGTAGTCTGGTTGATCGTATTCTCTAGTTGGTCATGGTACGGGTCAACCGTTATGGTCTCAGCAACCCCCTTTTGGCCTCCTGGGTATGCTGGTGAAAGGGTCCACCTGATCTTCCAGGTCACCGATACAATTAATATTACTGTTTATTTCAAGTCGGTTATCAATGAATTGTCAAAAATTATGCTAATTTACATTTTTATATAAAGTTATTCTAATCGCGGCGTCTTCCCTTGATATACACCGTTACCGGTAGCGAGAAGTTCATTATAGCCTTATTAATAACAAATTTCAAGGGTAGATGAAGTTGTACCGTTGTTTGGAAAGTGGAGTGTTCGGATTTCCAGGGATCATTATGATTATTGACGTAGTCAAACAGAGTGTTGCCATTTACATTGTTACTTTAGCAATTCCACACTCGATGTCTGGCATTCAAGTCGCCCATGACCAGACTGCGTGGATCGGCGATCACTAAACTCTCAAGACAGCCCGCTGTGGAGCCGTTTAAAGGTTTATTATATACGGCGGTGATGTGTATGCCGCCGTCCAACTTTATACTCACGTTCTCGATACTGGTGTTTTGTAACGTACGATGAGTATGTACAATGTTGGACTTAATAAGATAGCCATTCCACCACTTCTGCCACCGTCTATCTCACGCCAAATGATGGTATACCCATGAACGCGCAGCTTATCTCGTTTCGTCAATTTGGTTTCATTTAGGAGCATAATATAAATTTTTTGCCTCGTCAGAAAGTTGATTAAATACAGAATTTAGTTACCAATGCCGCTTTCCAAAAAGCGATTATAAATTTAGCAGACATTGTTCGAAATATCTACTATAAAACGATAGAAAACCTCGAACTTTTCGATTTCAGAGTACCATTAAACAACTTACCATTAAGGATTTTCACATGTCGCAGCATTTGCTCTAATTTCATTAAAGACGATAATTTCGTATAACTCTTGTTATAAGTGTCCAAGACTACCCATGCCTGAAAAAAGAGGTATTATGTTCATTATTTGGCCTCACCAGAGCGCTGGGAAATTGTCAAGGTCTGACAAATCTTCATTTAAAGTTGACGTTGCCCCTCTATTTTCCAAATTTCATGGATTATTTATTTTCCTTCTAATGGTAGATTTTGCAATTAACGTTTTTAACTGTATGTCCTTCCCCACAATTTACACATTTTCCTTTCTGGGACATTCTCTTGTAAAATGTCTACCTGCACATTTTAGGCAATTCAGTAGCACTCTACAGTTGGCTGTAGTTTTTTTCCATGTTTGACAGCGGTAACACTGGATAATAAGTTTGTTATTGATATGTGGTTCACAGATCGCCACTGTATACTCGAGGAATTTTACTTTTTGTGCTAAGATTTAATATGTCTGATTCTGTAAATAATAAAAAGATACAGTGGAAAACGAGCCCCCTCATCTTGAATACATTTTTTACTGGAACTACGTGATCTTGATACAATCCCCTTAATACGAAAGCATGTGTCTTATCCTTTTTATGTGTATATGCATGATACTCAATTTGTTCCAATTTGTCCATCATTAAAATAGGCCAGACATTTTTCCCAATCTTTATCTGAATCTATATATAGAGTGGGCAAATTTCGATGTTTGTATAGGGTACCTCGGTAACTGTAAGAGATACAAAAAAATGTAAGACACATTCTCGATCTCTTTTTTTGAGACAAATTCACTGGCGAAAACAAAAATTTGCTATCATCTTTTGTTTTCGAGTTATAAACAAAAGTTCGATTTTCGTCTTTTAGACACATGTCAATATCTTGGTGGTTTATAAAATTATAAAAAAACAACTTTTACATACTTGAGGCACTTTTTCCTGTATAATACAGTGACGTCGAGAAAATTTAAAAAAAGGTGCAATTTCGAGTTATTGCAGAAAGTCAATACCAAGACCAAGAAATGAAATATTTATATCTAATTTTATAATACATTACAATTACAAAGTAAAAATTCAAATTAAAGTAAATATTCAAATTGATGTCCGTTATGTTCGATAAATTACATCTCTTCATAACACTGAACTGCATTATAAATATGAAGATTTGAAATGGAATTCACAGTCTATAAAATTTTGTGCGAGTTCATTTAAGTCGGTACGGGTTTTCTTGTATAATTTGTCTCTAATGTGACCTCAAAAAAAAATCCAGTGGCGTTAAGTCAGGTGATCGTGATGGCCATCTCACTGGTCCGTTACTTCCCATCCAGTTATTTCCAAAATTGATATTTAATAATTCGGAAACGGTTCTGATATTATGAAGTGGTGCACTATCTTGTTGGAAGAACTGATTTCTTGCCTCAATTAAGGGTAGATTGTCCATAAATTCCTCAATAATTTTCTGGTTTGAGATTTCGTAGTACTTACTGTCGACCATTAAGATTTTCTTAATATGTGATATGTTAAAACACAATTGTCACGTAGAGCACACCAAACACTAAAACCAAATTGTCCCTGAGATTGTACGTTAACGGTACGGTGAGGGTTCATATCAGACCAATAGTGCTCGTTATGCCTGTTGAAAATTCCTGCACTGCTAATGTAGGCTTCATCTGTCCAAACCACATTTCTAGGGAAGAATGGATCTTGATGACTTTTTTGACAATACCATATGCAGAATTCCAATCGTCGCTGAAGATCAGTTGGTTGCAGGTGATGTTGTTTCGTGATTGTATAAGGCCTGAATTTGTATGTCTTCAAACTACCCAAAGCTTGATGTCTTGAAATCCCAGAATCAGCTTCAATTTGATAACTTGCAGGAGGATTTGTAACCGCCATTCCAATTACAGTTATAGAAGTTTCTTCAGCATCTTCAATGTTGTAATTTTTTGGTCTTGGCTTGTCGAAGGACCCACAATTAACAATATTTTGTTTTAACCTCTTAAAAATAGCTTTATTAGGTTGTCTTCTTTCTGGATAGCGTTTGAAATCCGGTTGCAATACCATAATTGTTATTACTTTGAATAAAGCATTCTAGCATATCATATTTCTTGTAATTTTCGTAAGACATCTTCACTTTTACGATTAAATGGGGTATAAGCTACGTAAACCAAATCAGTAGATCAAAATGAATTTTTTCACAAAATTCCTTTTAAAAATGTTCATTTGTTGAAAGAGACATTTAAATAAATAACTTTTTACTTTGGAAAAGAATGATCTAAGGGCAAATGTTTATATGACAATATATTTTTAAATTTGGACAAGAATTACGCTCCTTTATTTATGACATTCCATTATGTTACATCCTGTATTAAAGAAATATTTAAAAACAATCAACAGATTCTAATTATTAAACTATTCCACAAGGAACAGTTTTAGGTCCGTATTTATTTTTATTTTATATAAATGATATGCTAGAATTAGATATAAGTGGCGACACCATATGCTGATGATATCGCATTAATATTTCATGGCACAGATTGGTGTGACGTTGTTAAGAACAGTGACAAGGGATTGTATAAATTCAAATGCTGGATGGACAATAATCTGTTAAGCCTTAATTACTCAAAAACAAAGTTTGTTACTTTTAGTAACAATTCGAAAATGCTACCTGGAATTGACACTTTAAAATATCATGTAAATGCATCGAACTATATCTACGAACAGATATAGTTCAACGTGTAAATGTGACTTATTGAACTGCACTTGTCAAAATATAAATCATAATCCTACAGACGTGAAATATCTTTTAAATGGAATAGTTATGCCGAATACCTTACCACAAAATTAAGAAAACTTTTTTGTGTTCTATAAATTACGTAATATTCTTCCATTTAATATATTAAAAATGGCATATAATAGTCCGGTCAAAGTAGTCAAAAAAAATAGTAGTAAGTTTACAATAATTCGCATAGAGCTGACAATTGGTACAGATCTTGGGAACACTATTGCAAATAAAATGCCAAAAATCCCCATCGATCCCACGTCTGCTAAAAAAGTTATTGAAGATCAAATGTCAAAGATATTGGTTTTTTGCATTTTTCTGATAAACGGTAAGTTTTATCATAAAAATAGGTCAGACAAAAGTTGTAGATCATGAAATTGTCTACAAAAATTGTTCTTATACTTTTTTATTAAGAATCACCATTCCTGAGATATCATCATCTGAAACATCGAAAACAATAATATGCACGCTTAACCGCCGAAATACATCATCGGATGTTTAATGTAAGTAAAAATATTGGTTTGTGTAACTTATACATACAAATTATACGATTGTGAAAATATACACATAAAAGAAACTCAGTCCCTAACTTCATTTGTCCGTATAACCTTGAGCAACATCTGTCTACTACTCTATTGTCCGGGAGGCGACGGTCGTATACCTGCATTATTTTCTGGAAGGCATAAACGAAATACTTTTAGTGTTGAACGTTCCTTTGCAGTGAATACACGTGCTTATTTATAATATTTCTGATTACAATTTGGGCCGTTTAATAATTAGACAACATCGTCTAACTACAAAAACATCTTCATTTTCTGATGTCGTTTTTGATCAATTTATGACAGTTTCAACAAACCAACAACTGCGAATATTTTAGTGAAACAAGCTGATGTCCTCATAATTGAAACAGCGGTAGGACAATCCAATACAGCAAATACAACTATCGTTGTTGGTGAAGATGTTGATTTATTAGTACTACTGACTGCACGAACTTCAATTAATAAGATTATTTGCTTTTTGAAACCGGGGAAAACTCAACAACCAACAGAAATATAATCATCGAAAAGTTTATCTACTTATCCAAAATGTCAAAATCATTCTTATGGTTACGTGCAATAACTGGCTGCGATACTACATCAGCATTTTTCAAAAGGGGTAAAACAACAGTATTTAAATTGTTCGAAAAACATGATTTAATTGATTGCGGTAATGTATTTAAAAATATTGACTCTTCCCCACAAGACATGATCACAAACGGGATTCACTTTCTTCTTGCTCTATGTGGAGCATGGAGCTCCGAAAAAAATTGATTGTTTAGACAAGTATAGATATTTAAATTTGTAAAAAATACACGGAACAAGAAAAGAGTACAACTATTTTGTCTTCCTCCAACATCTGCTTCTGCTCATCAACACATATCGAGTATACTATCAAGCTCAAGTGTGGCTAGGTAATCAACTGAACCCAGAAGACTGAGATTGGAAATTAATAGATAATACTTTGGAGCCAATTCAAACTTTACCCCCACCTGCTCCGGAAAGACTTCTTAACACTATTTTTTGCAATTGCAAAAAAGGTTGTAGTGCAAAATGTGGCTGTAAAAAAAGTCGAATTATTTTGTTCACCAGTATGTACCAATTGTCAAGGCCAGTTTTGCTCCAATGTTGAATCAAATGCAACAGATGAAGATTTTTATGATATCAATGAGGAGACAACTGATGTATCTTTTTCAGAACAATTTTCAGATATCCAGCAAGAAGAACAAGAAGAAGAAGAAAGTGAAGAAGACATTACTGTTGAAATAGCATTTGAAGATTATCAGTCAGACTAACATTTTCCCGTTCAACAATAATTCGAGCCACTTAAATCATTTCCAATAGTACCATTTTTTATTTAATAGAATATTTTTAACAAAACTCATTCACAATAGATCGTGGAGTATGCCTATCGCATATTAGGTAGAATGCGACTTCTTCAACTTTTAGAATCGCGATTTCTCAGGAATGGTGATTCTTAGGAAAAAACGTATAAGAACAATTTCTGTAGATAATTTCATGATCTATAACTTTTATCTGACCTATTTTTATGATAAAACTTATCGTTTACTAGAAAAATGCAAAAAAAGCAATAATTTTGACCTTTGACCTTGAATAACTTTTTTAGCAGACGTGGGATCGATGGGGATTTTTAATATTTTATTTGTAATAGTGTTCCCAAGATCTGTACCAATTTTCAGCTCTATGCGAATTATTGTAAATTGAAATGTCTACTTTGACCGGATTATAAATCTTTAGTAAATAAAAAAATCAAAAAATTACTCAAAAATTGATACTTAAAGTTATACTTCACAAAAATATATAGTAATGTATTTCGGTAACTGGATTATATATTTTTAATATAGCCAAATATATTTATAAAAACAGGAAATTAAGAATAGTAATTAATCACACATACAATACAAGACAAAAATAACATAAAGCTGTTAGTATACCACGACCTAACTCAAGTTTATACAAAAAATATGTTAACTTCACTGGTCCAAAAATTTATAATATTATTCCTGAAATTATCAAACACATTCATAACTGTAACCTATTTTGTAAAAAATTATCAATATTTGTTATACAAAATTTTAATTTATTCGAGGAAATATTTTTATAATTAAAGTAATTTTGTATGCTTATAACAATCATACCATGTTTTTTAATTTTTAGTTTTTTAGTTTAGTTAGTATAAATAAATCATAACCCATAACAAATGTAAAATACTCTAATATCTGTCAAAGCACAAATCGATTTGATTTGACATACATTATATGGGTGATACCTAAAAAATTAAAATATTCCCCCTGTTGACCTTTTATTTGTATTTAAATATTTGTTCAAGTGTTGCCAACAATGTTCCCTTTGAAAAAATGATTCAGATATCTCATCGAAATAGAGATTAGATTAGACATTTGCCAGTATAAATAAACCCACAGGTTCATGTAAAATGTATTAATGAAGCAAATTAGTGTGTAACGATAAACTTTTTGGTTCCAGAACCCGTTCGAATGGAATGGGACTCGATGAATTTAAAGTAAGGGTGCCTTCGTTGTTATGGATACCCTTGTTGATATCTGGTGCACTATTGTTTTTCGTAGATGTCTTCCAACTTCAGTATTACTCCAGAGTACCCGTAAAAGAATTTTCCTTGGACCAAAAATATCTCACTGGCTTTACTATAAACACTCCTGGTTGCAGGATACCTTATATGGACCCATTTGACGAACACATTAAAAAATTTATAGAAACCCCTGAGGTGCCAAAATGTAACAAAGGAATTCCAGCTTTATTCTATTCAAATTTAACATCAATAGTTTTGAATTACTCTTCTTTGCCATCTTATAATGTTACAGTTAGTGAGCTAAAATGTTGCTACAAAGCCTTTTGGAGAGTAGAACCAAAGAACGATGAACATGATAACAAAATTGATTATAGCGAGAACTGTATTAAATTCAGTGAAAGTGTTAATATCGCCGATGAGTTTATACAAGTTGTGTGTACCTACGATAATTCGATCAAATACAAAGACATGTTTTCTTTTGTGCCGTTGAAAGATACCAGTGCGAAAGTTACAATTAACCCTCGACCTCTTAATGTTCTTATGATAGGCTTAGATGCCGTGTCTAGACTAAACTTACACAGACAGATGCCTAAGACTGTACATTTTCTTCAAGAAATAGAAGCTGTAGAACTTTTAGGTTACAATAAAGTTGCTGACAATACATTTCCTAACTTAATGCCAGTTTTAACAGGAATGACCGAAAACGAGTTGACGAGTAGTTGTTGGCCGTCTACTAAACATTATTTTGATAAATGCCATTTTATTTGGAAGGATTATAAAGAAAAAGGATATGTAACAGCTTACGGAGAAGATTCTTCTTGGATGGGTCTTTTTAATTACCAAAGAAGAGGTTTTCAAAAACAACCCACCGACTACGCTTACAACTATTTTAACAGAAACAGTGAAAAAGAAATTGGAAATTGTCATAAAATGAATGTGTATCAATGTGAAGGTGCTAGATACGTTTACAATGATTTGTTAGATTACATAAAAAAATTTAGTGTTACTATGGACAAAAACAACTTACCATATTTTGCATTTTTCTGGGGTGCTAGCTTATCTCATGATTATTTAAACAAACCAAGGCTAGGAGATGACAATTATTATAATTTCTTCAAAAGTCTTCAAGACGAAGGCCACCTAAATAACACAGTTTTGATTTTTATGAGTGACCACGGTATAAGATGGGGGGTATACGACAAACGTATCAAGGTAGAATGGAAGAAAGACTGCCTTTTGTGATAATATCTCTACCAAAATGGTACAGAATACAATACCAAAGAGCTTACAAAACTTTGGAGAGAAATGTTCGAAGACTTACAACTCCATTTGATTTACATGAAACCTTAAGAGATTTGTTGCATCCTTTCAATTTAACTGATGAATATGTTGATAGAGAAGATCGTAAATCGAGGGGTTACAGTTTCTTTAGTGAAATTCCTAGCAAGAGGACGTGTGAAGACGCCGCCATCGAAAGCCATTGGTGTACCTGCCAACAAAGTTTGGAAATAGATCAAAATTCTACAGTTGTTGTTGAGGTTGCAGATTATGCTGTCGAATACATAAATTTCGAATTGGAAGGTTATGCCCAATGTGCAAATTTGTCTTTAGAGGAAGTTTTGAACGCCCGACTTATGACTCATAGTAATAATAGTATTGTAGCTGAAAATACAATAAAAGATTACATGCTCACAATAAGGACTTCACCAGGAGATGGAATTTTCGAGGTGACTATAAGGCGTTCCGTCAATCCAAACAAACTTGGTGTTATGGGCACTATTAGCAGACTAAATTTATATGGGAAACAAAGTTCGTGTATTACTGATTTTCATCTGAAACTTTATTGTTACTGCAAAAAATTGTTATAAAGGGTTTTAGTGCGCTACTAAAACATGTTATGTTATGAAATGCCAAGTTATTTCCGAAGTCATGTATGTTACTCATATAGTTTTATATATGTAGAAATATGCCTAATTGTAGACTGCGATCTCTGAAGCATAATTGTTGCTATTGTTTTTTTATTTTATTTTTATAGTTTTTATAGGATTTATATTTTATATTGTAGTTATGTTTATAAAAGTAGATTAATATAATTTTCTAAACATACTGTGTATGAGGTGATCATTTTCAAGAACAAGTTCAAGATAAAACTATTAACGGCAAGATCAAGTACAGGATAACACAAAATACTGTAGTTTTTTTGTTTAAATTCATTTAACTAACTTAAATTTGATAGTTTTTCAGCGATAATAGCCCAAAGGATGCTGAGATCACAAAAAATCTGATTCACTATTATTTAGTTAATCAATAAACTCTGAGCGGAAAGTTTAAGGGCTGACCTTTCACACGTTTTTTTTTGTTTTACTCCACACTGTCCATGAATTGATTAATGACGAAGTCCTAGTTTTTGGTTTTGCATATATGAACATTCTAATGTAATTAAAATATTTAATTTGCTTACAGATAATCAGTTATTGCTTTCATCAACATTCCTCCAAAATTTCAACAATGCTTTATGGACCAAATATTAATCTCTCACAAATGTAAATTAGCAAATACTAATTTCCTATCTACTTGTATTTTGTATTGATTTTAACTAAACCGTTTTAGCATTTTCATTAAGATACACAACATTAAACGAACTTAGCCGAATTTTATTTGACAAAAGTCCATATTAAGATTTAATGAAATAAATTTAACTACTTTATATACTTTTTTTGCCTCTTTCTATATTTTTTACAAAATATGTAGACATAATACAATTGTTTCGTCAGATGTAAGTGCTAGACTGACATACAGTGCATGGATCCAAGAGACATAAATCTAATTTTCAATAAATTAATTTAATCATTTAAAAAAAGATAAAAAGAGAAACTCGCACTCCCGTAACATTTAGAAATGAAATAAATTATATATTTTTTTTCAAGTTGATCATTACAATTAATTTGTTGACTTATTAATATCCAAAGATTATTATAACATTGATTTAAATCTTTTATTTTCTAAATATAAGATATTAATATTCTTATTGAAAATTATCTTCTAATCTGGTTAGTGGTTATCTTTAAAATGTGATTAACGTAAGTGGAATCTTCTTTTTTATTTCTCAGTCTAGTATTTACATCGGAAGAAATCACTGTGGCGATATAATTGCCATGTAACATGGCATCTGTCTGTGTAAGTTTAATCTAGACACGGCACCCAAGCCTATCATGGCATTTTGTTAAAATATAGAAAGAGTGTGAGAATCATAAAACGGTTTATTTTGTTCCGTGTTAAAACAGATTTATTTATTATCACCTTGGGAACTAAACGCTTTATTATAAAGTAAATTTTCTTGTATTTATTATGCTTTTTGCAGGTATATTTTTGTAAATGTCTTTTGTCCCAAATCAAATTAATAAAAGCAACATTTTATCCGGCTTCTTTAAAGAGGTCGTTGGTAGATATAACAAAACAACTCACCTTACTCAGTTTCCTGAAAAAGTATGCTTTGCTGTCACACATTTACTAGACCTGTTTTTCTTATTTTGCTGCACAGAGTCTAATACAGTTTGTCGGTATATTTTGAGCACCATGTATATGTTTTAAATATTACATTCCACCGTAATATCCTCAAAAATACCAAAAACTACTGTTAGAATACTTTTTTTATTTTTTGAAATAAAAACAATAGGACTCAAAATAGATATTGTGTGGCTACATGAAATTGAACCAGCCTAGTAATTACAATTATTTCAGAAATATAGCAAGTTCTATAACTTTTATGTTTTTATTCACTAATAGTTTATGGGAATAAATGAGAGCGCCAGATCTGGACTTTCGGCAACCCTTTAAAATTTTTGAGGTAGGTATTTATTATCATCGGTATAGGAATATTTGTGAACCAATTCGTGAAATTTAGATAACTAAGCAAAATAATGCATTTTGTGTTACGTTGTGTTGCATAAGGTAAGTTATGAAAAGGAACGTTAAATTATATAGAGTGTCCCATAATTAAGTACTTTCCTTCAAAGGGGTGATAGAACTATAAAAAAAAACAAGTTGAGTTTATAAAGTTATGGCGAAAATTCACCCCACCTTCTCTGTAACTGCCCCAGCAAATAATGATATTTAAATAAAAATTTGACAAAATATGTAACAATATGAAATCAATAAATGGTCCAAATTTAATTTTTGCAACTTAAGACGTTTTGAATTTATTAACAAATTACTATGTTGTACTTACCCCAAGGGTTGTAGCTCCCTTATGAACTATAATTTAAGCCAAATGTTTATATACAAAAGTCAACCTATTTTCTATCTATCACCACCTTGAAGGAAGATACTTATTTATGGGACACTGCATAATGTTTTCAGCATTCTATTCTATATATGCTTATATCAAATATCCGTCTAAAACAAATTCTCTATATGACCATTCGGCATTTCAAAATTGTTTGCCTTGAATGGTTCATCTAAGAATTCTCTGATACCTAATTATTTATTGATGACTGATATATTATATTTTGGTTGACTCATTTATTTAAATGAATACCAAGGGGCTATTTCAAAATAGAAATCGAAATATTACGTTATTGATTTTCTTACTGAAATGTATTGAATATTCTATATTCCTAATAAGAACCCTAAAAATACGAATAGTTCATTTTTTTTTATTACTAAATACAATTTATTATTTATCAAATAAACATTTATATAAAAGCCTTTTATAACTTTTTTTAAAGTAACACTGACGTAGTTTTCCACGGAATACATATGCTGCACCCGACCCGCGTTTCGCCATAACCAAGTTGACATCATGAAGATGATTAAGGCTAACCTTATGCTAACAATGTATCCTATTTATACCTAAACTATTGCTACGCTTCAGTGTATCGTGATTTAATAACCAATAGAACGGACTATATAAGATTGGCCCTCTACCACTATTCATACTACTTTTACATTTTGTAATTTCCAAGTTGTCAAATGCATCCAACTGTCTAGCATTTGTTACATTGCTAATAAATCTTAAATTGCTACTGTCTATTTTATGGTTGTTCTTAAACTCATGTCGGGCAACACTAGACTTATCTGTCCTATCATATTTGGGATGAGCCATATGTTCCTTGAATCTACTTTGAATTGATCGTCTAGTTTGTCCAACATCCTTTTGATTACAGTCCTTATAGTTAATTTCGAAAATCCCCTAATTTTAGTTTGTTTCAATTTTGTCTTTCGGATTGCCTAAAAGTCTAAGTAACAAATACACAGTAAAAGAGACACAATTAAGAAAACCTACAGTTACAATAGCCAACATCGATAAAGATGTTAAATAAGAAGAAATCGCATATATGGGGCATGCAGATAGTAAGTGCATGAGCGATTCCGGCGCCTGATGGCAGGTCCTGCAGTTGATATCAGGAACCTCTACACGCCACACGCGGCTACGGTAGACCAAGGTGTTGATAACACCATCTTGGTAAGCCATAATGAATCCCTCGGTCTCCGACCTAAGCCCTGCTGACCTTAGAAAGGCGAAGGTCAGCCTGGTCGATAAACATAGTGTTTCTATGTTCTTATAGAAGACACAATGCTGGGGTTTATCGACGTGCTGCCGAAACAGATTTTCCTGTTCGGCGGCTCTAATTCGTGCTTTCAGACGATTTGGCTGAAGTTTGGTGACTGACTCAACATCAGCACCTCGCCGGCCTCCTCGCCTGATGTCAAATGCGAGACCTAGTTCATCTGTGGCTCTTTTTGCTACCTTGAACAATCCTGCTCCCACTCCTACAGTTTCGTGATGTTTTACGAACCGCAAGAGAGGATCTGAGCTCCTGAGTATGTTACATGCCATACTCAGTACTACTCTGCCATGCGTACACTTCAGGCTCAAGAGTCCTCGCCCCCCCCCCCCTTGACGTGGGAAGTACACACGAGGAACGGACGATCTAGGATGAATACTTCTGTAAATATTCATCATCTTGCGGGTATCCCTATCTAATTGGCGCAGCTCCTCTACTGTCCACTTTACTACTCCGAAGGAGTAGAGCAGAATTATTATTATTATTATTATATTTATTTCCCGATGGATGAACCACTGTTATATCTATATCTTTAAAAATCTTACCAACACCACGGATAAATCGTTGATCGTATGGAATCTATGCAAATTTCGGATTTTCTCTTTAATTTTGAAAGGTCGAGGAATCTCTGTTTCTTTAAATTTACGTTTCCTAATTATTTTATTAATAGAACTTACAGAATATCTATTACTCGCATCAATATCCTTAATCAATGCCTTTTCTTTTTCAAACCTTTCCTTATTGAGGTGGAAGCTTAGTAGGCGATGAACTAGAAAATTAAAACTCGCCATTTTGTGTTGAGCACAATGTTGAGGGTCCTTCGGGATATATCTTAGAGTACTGGTATGTTTTCTGTATATATCTAATTTTAACTTATTTTTACTGTTTCTAATTATTAATACATCTTGGCTACGCCAACTTGGTTGGCGAAACACGTGTAGAGTGGAGTATTTTGGTGTTTTGTGGAAAACTGCGTGTGTTATCTTCACATCGTAGGTTTCAACCCACATTAAGTTTATAAAATAAAACAAATAACGTCTGAACTAACATTAACATAAAAGTAAGGTTTTTATAAGAATAATATGCGTATTTAAAAATGACAAATAACAGAAAAATTTCAAAAACTTTGTCAAATGTTTATGTTGGGTTTGGCTTTGATTTTATTATTTGAGATGTGATTGTGAACTATTTATCATTGTCTCCTGTATACACACGGAGAAAAATTATTAGCTATGAGTACTCAAATGTTTTATTATTGCTATACAGATAGCAATTAAAATCACTAGACATAGTGGGAGGGGTTTAGTTGCAGAAACCAAACTTAATGTAATTACAGGAAAAGATTTTGTCCTAATTACCAAAGTTTGTTTTTTGTTACACAAAGATTGCAGTGGCTATTAATTCAATTTTCGTAGGCACAGCAGTTGCAAAAACCAAATTTTGATTACAGCGAAATGTTTCTTTGTGAGAAACTCTCATTTCTACTAAGCAACTTAGACAAGCGTCAGCAGTGGTAAAGATAAATGGTTGTACAAGTAATTAAACGGAGATAACCTTTGGACAGTTATTTGTATCATATATACCTAAATGAACTACTTACTCTTGATTGCTCAGGTACCTATTATATGACACGGTAATATTTGTAGGAGCTTCGTGAAAGAAATTAAAAAATAACATAACCAACACTACCAGCAGAAAGTTAAACATTGGTTCAATAATAATTTATTAAAATCTAGAGAAAACAGTGGGAACATGTGGCCGTGGACCATAGAAAGTACAGATCACACCAAATATTTGGGAATTTATATGACAATTTTGTTTTAAAAATTGTCATATACAAGAACTAGCCAAAAAACTAAGACCATGTACTTGGTTAAGCACTTTGTAGAAAACAAAATCTATTAGCTGCGTATTATATAAGCTCTTGTACAATCGTTGTTTATGGGCTATTCGGGCTATTACGGAACTTCAATAGAAGCATTAGAAATAGAAAAGCGAATTAAGAAATAACCGTACAGATTTAAACAAATGGTTCATATTGTGGAAAACAAAATCTATTACCTGTGTATTAAGCTCTGGTACAATCGTTGTTTATGGGCTATTCGGGCTATTACGGAACTTCAATAGAAGCATTAGAAATAGAAAAGCGAATTAAAAAATAACCGTACAGATTTAAACAAATGGTTCATATTGTGGAAAACAAAATCTATTACCTGTGTATTAAGCTCTGGTACAATCGTTGTTTTGGGGAAGAGTTGAGGGTTGAAGAGGGCCATAAGTACAAAACACATGTGTCCACGGTTTGCATCCTTTGTGCGGGCCTCACCCATGATTCCTTCTACTTGTTACATTTCTTCACCCAGTGAATCTTCTATCCTCGATTATTTTATATTCCTTGGTAGGGGAGTTTCACGCAGGTAGCTATAGTTGCCTAAGGGCCTTAGTAGCACCAAATATTTCTGAAATATGTATAATACACTGCTCAGGGGGCGTGCGGTGAGTTTTGATACAGGGGAAGCAGTTTGTGATATAGGGTGATGGGTAGTGCGAAGCCCCAAGCGAAGCGAGGCGAAATTTTTTTTAAGAAAGGGGTGAATCTTCGGTATAATCATTTTAAAGCAAATGTCGAAAGCCGCAAAGTTATGATATCTAGAAAAAAAGTACACTTGTAGGAGCGCCACTCCTCAATAAACATAAAACATAAAAACACCACAATAATTAGACAACCCCCGATTCCAAAGCCGAAGCTGCACGGGCGAGGGTTACACTTATGAAAAAAACGCAGACACACAACCATACCCACCGACATTGCCAGTGCCGGTGGCGGGGATCGAACCCGCAGCGAAATAGAGAGTTTGTTCAGTCACACTTGCCATCGTGCACTCTCTAGCCAACTATAAATCGAGCCGGCTAGTTAAGTAGTTAACATGCACATACCTACCTATTTATAATGTAGTTTAATCCGCCTCTCCTTTTTTGCGCAGTCGGAAATAATTTCGTTGTAAAAGTTTGAATTTTGGGACATCTTCACAAAGTCCCTTTCTATTGTCAACAGGGACAATTTTGAAAGCCGCTCTTCACTGGTTGAATTTCTTGAAAAAGTTTTTATTCTTTTTAAGGTCGAAAAACTGTGTTCAACCGAAGCACTAGTTGCAGGTATCGTCAAAACTAACTTGCACAATTTCAACACTTCATAATAGGCCTGATCCAAACTATTTTCTTTTATAAAGATAATCAGTTCGTTGGCGTTATGTTTCTGACTAATATCTTCTGTAGCATAAATAACTGAAAGTTCCAATCGTAACCCAACTATATCAAAAAAAATCCCTAGTTATCACTCAATGAGTGAAGTGCGTTTCGTAGAAACTGTTTATTTTTAAATTCATTAAAATTACACAATTCTAAAAATTGTATATCACTAAAAATTTTTAATGAATGCTCAATTCGTGATTTTCCAAATGTTTTTTTTTAGAACCGCTCCCAAATGAGTTTCACACTTACCATGCCTCTTTGTCACTTTGTGAATGTTGCTTAAATCTGAAGAGTCATTTTTATTCCAAACACCTTTTTTAATTTATGAAAAGTACACATGGCCAACAAAACAATTTACACAAATTTTCACAACCCGTTAACCACTGATTAGCACTGTACATTTCAATATTAAAATACCTATAGCATGATTTAACTTTCGTTTTTAAAAGTTTTAAATCAGGTGTTGGTCTCCCGTTTCTAATAATATCCAGTTTATCTTGAAACGAATATGTTGAAAATCCCTTTTTCAACAAATTGCACACCGTACAAACGCAAATAATATTTTCCACAGTGCTAGGACCAGCTTCCACATTGAATAAGCAATTCTAAAACTGCTTATACGCGCACTAATGTTCAACGTTTTAAAATCACTTGTCGCCACACCACAGGTTTAGAAACACCAAAAAAGTTTTTACAAATATAGCACAAAAGCTGAGAATAATACTAGGAAGATTAATATTAAGTATAATATTAAAATCGATATTAAAATCTATAAAACAAGACGAACTATACTACTATGCTATACGGCTCAGATATCAAAATTATGATGTGGGGACGGGATGCAATTCAAGAAGTTGCTTATGACTATGAGTTATATCGAGGTCGCGCGAGCTCGTGTTGGCTCGATTAATCGAGTGCGTCATCATTACGGTTTTATCGTGCAACATTATCTCAGCTGTTGAAATGCAGGGCCGTGTCTATTGAAATTGGGTAAAAGTAAATTTTAATGATTAATATATGTGATAAATAATAATTAGGTTCTATTTATGTGTTTGTTTTTTAATAATCCCAAGGGGAGCACTGCTTCCCTTGCTTCCATGGACCGACCGCCCCTGACACTGCTAAAGTATGAAATATTTTCACAATATTGCAAAAAATTTAAGAAATATTTTAGAAATATATCAATAATTAATAAATATACAACAGATTATATTTAAGAAATATTTACTAATAAATATATGATACAAGCACAAGCTATATGAGCAATATTTAGGAAATAATAAAAAAAAATATATTAAGTATTTCAAAAATATTTAAGTAATATTTAAAACTAGATACATAATTCGAAATATATCAAAAATATTTCAAAAATATATCAATATCATATCATATATAAAAAAAACTGTCGCAAACAATAATTATACAA
The DNA here is from genome assembly GCA_029963845.1 of Rhamnusium bicolor. Taxonomy (NCBI): domain Eukaryota; kingdom Metazoa; phylum Arthropoda; class Insecta; order Coleoptera; family Cerambycidae; genus Rhamnusium; species Rhamnusium bicolor. Next base: position 58,799 of record JANEYF010002509.1, read on the forward strand.
CATTAAAATTGTTATTGCAGAATTGTTTGGTGCTATTGGGATGGTAATATTGTCTGTCTCCCTCTAAACACGAGGTCTTTCAATTGCAACCACAACTGAGCGACTGGCTTCTTGTCAGTGGGTTCCTTTGTGGCGTTGTCCTAAGGCCAATCCTTTCAACTCAGCAATCATGTCGAAGAGACCATAAGTCCGAAACACATGTGTCCACGGTTTGCATCCTTTGTGCGGGATTCATCCATGAAGACTTCTACTTGTTAAATAACCTTACGTCATAATTTTGAGCAAATATTTACAGACTACCGGATATAATCTATTTGACTAAAAATGAATTACTAACCAGTAAAACTAACAATGATTATAGGGCACGTTTTAAATACAACAAAAATCTGATGTTACCAAAAGAGCAAGTTACCATAAGGCCAGTGGAATTTTCAGTAGGTTGGGCATAAGTTCATTTTAAAGAATTTTAAGTACAAAATTATGCTCTTGACGAAATGAAGACAAATTGTTTATTTACGTGACGAAATTTAAGGATTGTTTGAAGAGAAAGCTCTAAATATCTTAAATGATAACAGAATATATTTTTTTACTGTTAAATTTTAATCACTCACAAAACAGAGATTTGACAGTTCCACTATACATCCATGCCCTAGCTAGGATTCGAACCTGGGACCCCTTCCTAACGTATAAGAACTGAGCCAGTAATTAAACATTCACCCACTTCGTTCGGAGAGAGTGTTGTCTGAGAAATATAATTTTCACAGTTTCATCGTGCCGTACACATAATAGCATTTACCAAATCTTGACCATTAGAATATAAAAAATTAGTTTTTCAGCATAATAATACCCGACCTTATATTATTAATGTACCAAGAAGGTAGATGAATCTGATGCCGAAGTTGTGATCAAATTTGTGATGTTATTTGTGATGGCCATAGTTGTTTTTTGACGTAATTTTATTGATCAGCGCAAGATTTTAAAATTTGGTCATCCAGTTGTAAAAAAGTCCTGTACTGTTTGCAACATGTCAGCATCATTTTTTAGAGAGTTTGCGGTATCTTGAATTCGCCTCCATAACCCATTTTCTGTATTTAGTGTGAAATACACCATAAAAAAAATAGTCACACAGAGTTATGTCAGGAGGACGTGGTGGCTAGTTTACCGGAGCATCATGTACTCTACCGATACATTCTTTTTTTCTGCCGAACAAAAAGGATTTAGTAAAAACTTTGCATAGACCAATTGAAAGAAGTTAATAAATTTTCCACATTCGTGTTTGTTGTTGTAGGTATCTTAGATTTATGACATCATATGGGCTATATTGCAACCCAAAGGATACAGCTGGTACCACATGATTGTATAGGTACTTACTACATGTAACTAATGTTTTTCGCACTGTCATTCCTCCCCATTGTTAAAGATTCCACACAGTACTTGCTTAAAACTAATGTATGTTCTAACTATTAAATAATTGTGATTCTCAAATTTTTTGAATATTAGATACTTATGTAAGTAATTTTTAATATTAAACGTACAGTACTTATAAAATTAGAATATTTGCTTCAAATTGTTTGAATATAGATACCTACTCATAGTGTTTAAAAAAGTTTATCTAGAAATCTTTATCAACAACTTACAAATATGTTCTATCAGGTTTCTCAGAATTTAACGCACTAAATAAATTTTCATTAACGTTCCTGTCTTTAAAAAGATATTGTTACGTATTTGATATCCAAACAAACACCTATACTCGTACATTCGTTGATTGAAAGTCTAGGTAACACTTACTACTTTATTTACTAATTAACAATTAACAACAATAAATTAATTACTGTCTTAATTATAGTCACAATTGAACACTTATAAGCCTCTTTCGTATTTCTTTTTTACTCCTCCACGTTCAACTTAAAACTGATTCTCGGCCCACCGTGCGTTTTATTTATACATCCATTCACACGGTCTAGAGCATTCCAGAATATTCCCGACCGTTCGCGTACAATTCCAGTTTCATTTAACCAGTCTAGACAGTCCAGTGGTGTAACACTGTCCCCTCCTTAAGCCTTAACGTCCCGATCAGGCAATTCATTGTTCCCTGCATACTTGGCTAGTCTCTCTGTATGCACCACCTTTATTACAATTCGCTCAAAAGAAGCCATGGAGTTATATTGCTTATTTCTTATTTGTGGCCCCATTCTTGCCGCGCAAACTTCACATTGGCGGCATCAAGCCTCCACATCTTGAAGACTGTTTACCCAGTAGAAACGTTCTCTGACTTTTGTCAAGGTTTTGTTGATGACAAAATGTCCACCAGTCGTTCCATTATGCACATGCTGAAGTACATTTGCTACGTGACACCTGGAAATTACCAATTTCAAAGTAACTTTTCTCCCATTTGGACTTTCCCACGCTCTCTTCAGCAGTCCATCCTCTACTCTAAGGGTGTCCCATTGTGCTCATAATGCCCTTAGCCCCACTGATTTATTTGAATTGTCCTTCCAATCGGGTCGAGTTCCTCTTTCTTTCCATTTCAGAATAGGATCCGGAACATCAATCTTAACGGTTTTCATTATTTGTACCTTTTGCTGTTTTTCCTCACGGTGGCAAGGCTTGCAATTTTTCTAACACGGTCAAGCACCAGCTCGCCAGTTTTCTTGCGGCTTCTCCATTACTGAGACATTTACTCTCTCAGTGCTGCGCTGACGACACTTACTCTTAATATGGCCCACTCTGCTACACTTATAGCAGCCTCCTCCACTCATTTGATTCAGTGGCATTAGCAACTCGCGTTACACGTCTGAATGTACTTTAATAATTTGGTCAGAAATGTTACGAAGTTGTTCATGTCGGACCTGTAACATGAGACGAAGTCCGGTATCTGCTTTTGCCGAAACCACTACGGCATAAATTTCGTTTAATTGAAAATAATAACTGTCACGGACAGCGTATAGCTTACGGAGCTGTTTGTTTTGTGCCATTTCTTATATAAAATTACGAAATTCTACACAGAAATGATAGAAATAAAGATATTTTAAGAAACTGAATCCACTTAATACGTAAACAAATGTCAAATCAACAAATGTCAAGATAAATTCTTCTTCCTCCTATTTTGACAAACGACACGGTCGCTACCTTTTTTCGCGCGAAGTGAAGGAAAACTAACCTATAAGCCGCCTAAGTTGTAATAATAATTATTATCAATAGAGTTATTTATACGGATTAATTACATCCGGCTCGAAGGACCAATTAAATGTTTGTGACGAATATTAACGTATAAAGCAAATTTTAACTTACTATTAAGTGGAGGGCTGAAACGTTTAACATTATCATTACTGCAACTTGCTACTTCGGTCAGTCCTAAGTTTTAGTTTGCCACACATTGTTTGTAACACGCATTGCACGACGTGATTGACAGACAGTTGCTGCGAAACTGATTCGGTAGTCGTAAGGTTTAAGGAGCGAAAAGATGGGATTGGAGGATTTGGTGATTAAGTTGCCAATTGCCCAATACTGCGCGGTAACAAAACAAAATCAAACAGTAATATATTTAAATTTAACCACGCATTATTGCGACTTATTCTGGCAAACAATAAAAGATTATGTAAACAAATGAATAGCGAGCAGCGAACAAATGTGGTTTTTCAAACATTTGTTGGGGTTGGTCGGAGGCCCAATATCTACAGTTTTGCTTGTTAACATTTCCTGATAAATAAAAATGTGCTCCATCAGACATAATGAGATTGTTTAAGATATCAGCATTCTCATCAACTATGTTGACAAATTGAGTACGAAACTCTAATCTTGTTTGAGAATCTGCTGGCAGAAGTTTTTGCACAATTTGAATTTTGCAAGGATGCATTCCAAGATCCTTATAAAGAATTCATCTGATACTGCGATTGGGTAACTGCATCACCTGTGCATGTTTGAGTGCAAAACATTTTGGACTTCTTTGTATAGCTAAGCGCACCCTTTTAATGATATCGGGTGTACGAACTGTTCTGCGATTCCTGGGATTCGATTTAACAGTACCGTTTTTTTGAAAATGTTAGTATTAGTTCAAAATCGTTCAAAAACCTACATCAAAAAAAATTTTTCTTGCAATATGCATTGTAGCAGAATTTTGCATTATACTTTTTTTTTAATAAAAAAATTACGTGATTCAAAGGTAGACTACATATTTTATTGGTGTCATCAGTCACATTCTGAACAACTGTTCTTAATAACATTTTGCAGTACTATTATGAATGGATAAAGCGCTAAATACACGCGTTACGATAAAACTGAGCGATTTATCTGCACAAACATCTGCGAAGATTTATCTACGTTATTTACATTGTAAGTGCTATATCAGCGTCAGAGTTAACAACGAAGATCTGCTTGTGCAGATAAGTTGCTCAGTTTTGTAGTAGAAGCCTTAAGATACTTGGCACTTGACGAACAAATATGAATGATTTGAAAACATCGAAAATATATTTAAAATTAGTCAAGCCAAGCAGCGCTTAATCACAAAATATTATATCAAATTGATATTCAAAAATTGTTAGTAACTTCCATCTCTTATATCATCAATCCTGGGACACACTGTGTATATATAAAATAACAAAGGGTAGTCTTGACTAACTAGTTACGAAAAAATATGTATCAGAAAACATAATCTTCTTCTTCTTCTTCTTTTCTGGCGTTACAGCCCATTGTGAGCCTTAGCCTCCTCTAGAACTTCCTTCCAGCTATCCCTGTCTAACGCGCGCCTTCTCCATGCTCCTATCCCAATGTTTTTCAGGTCCATATCAACATTGTCTATGAACCTTGTTCGGGGTCTTCCTCTCCTGCGTTGGCCTACTGGTTTGCCGAGCATTGTTTTCCTGGCCGGTTCACTGTCCTTCATTCTCATGACATAACCCACCCATCACAGCCGTCCAAGTTTGACTGTTTTTACGATGTCGGGGTCTTTAAACAGCCTATACAGCTCGAAGTTATATCTTCTTCTCCACCCCCCGTTTTCATTTATAGCTCCGTAGAATCTTCTCAGGATTTTCCTTTCAAAGCAACCAAGGATGGCTTCATCGCTCTTAGTGAGCGACCATGTTTCCGAACCGTATGTTAGCACTGGTCTTATGAGTGTTTTATAAAGAGTTGCCCTTCGTGCTTCGAGATATGTTCTGTGAACTGAGCTGTGGAGCTAATCCGAAATAACATCGGTTGGCCATAATAACCCTGCGCTTTACTTCCACTGTTGTATCGCTTTGGCTATTGACTAACGATCCGAGGTATACAAACTCCTTCACAGACTCTATCTCATCGTTTTCGATATTTAGGGCGCGTTGTCTCTCTCTTGCTGGTTGTGCTGCCGCCAGCATGTATTTTGTTTTGTTAACATTTATTATCAGCCCCATCTCACTTGCTGCATGTTTCAGTGCAATATATGTCTCTGTTACTGCTGCCTCGGTAATACCAATAATATCTATATCATCTGCATAGGCCAGTATTTGGGTGGATTTGTTGTATATTGTCCCCGTCGTAGTAACACCCGCTGAACGTACAACTTTCTCGAGAGCGAGGTTAAATAATATGCAGGAGAGTGCGTCTCCTTGTCGCAACCCGTTGGTGGTTTCGAACGGTTCAAATAAGTCACCGCCAACTCGTACCCTGCATTTCACTTTTTCCAGTGTTAATTGTGTCAGATTTACCAAGTGATTTGGTATATTTAATTGTCTCATTGCTGAATATAGTTCCTTCCTCTTAATAGTGTCGTAAGCGACTTTGAAGTCAACAAATATGTGGTGGGTGCTTATTCCATACTCCTGTGTTTTTTTCTAAAATTTGTCTTAGCGTAGATATTTGATGTATGGTTGACTTCCCTCCTCTAAAGCCAGCTTGGTATTTTCCTACTTCTCTCTCCGCATAGGGTCGTATGCGTTTACCAAGTATTACTGAAAATACCTTATATGCAGCATTTAATAGGGTAATGCCTCTATAGTTTGAGCATTCGAGGACGTCGCCTTTTTTGTAGATAGTGCAAATTATGCCTATCTTCCACTCATCCGGGAGTATCTTTTGTGTCCAGATTTCTGATAAAAGCTTATATATGGCCACGATTAGTTCCTCACTACCAGCTTTAAGAAGCTCTGCAGGGAGATTGTCACTTCCCGGGGACTTGTGGTTCGCCAGCTTCTTAATGGCCTCCCTAACTTCGTCCATCGATGGTGGTAGTTGATGGTCCTCATTATTTCCTGGGTCTTCGTTGGGATTTTCCATTTCCGGTGGCACATTTCCTGCATTTAGTAAGGTGTTAAAGTGTTCCACCCAACGGTCTAGTACCTCGCGCCTAGTGCTTAGAAGATCTCCTTGTGCGCTTTTACATTGTGTAGTTTGTGCTTTGTAGCTTCTTCTTGTAAAATTTGACTTTTGTAAAACTGCTTATATTCTTGTTCTCTGTTGAGATTCTCTATTTCCTGTAGCTCGCGATTCAAGTCTTCCTTTTTTTTGATTCATGGATTCGCTTTTCTTCCCTTCTTCTCTCCTGGTATTCCTCTACAGTTAATCTTGTTCTTCGAGTCTGCATTTTTCTATACGCTTCATTTTTTTTCTGTTACTTCCGCACATTCTTCATCGAACCAGTGATTCCTAGGCGTTCCACGATCCTTGCCAAGTACCTCTTCTGCTGTAGCCATTATGCCTTGTTTGAGTTTGGTCCAATAGGTATCTATTTGATGATGGTGGTTCTCGTTCTCGCTTATATTGATTATTCTATCATTCAGTATATTAGCAAAATGTTCCGCCACGCCATGATCATGGAGTTTTTGCACGTTATACTTGCTCGTTATCTACCTGACCTCTTTTTTTGCATTTGATATTCTTGCTCTCATGGTGCTAATAACTAGGTAGTGATCTGAATCGATGTTGGCGCCTCTGTAACTTCTGCAGTCAGTGACATTAGAGCCATGTATGGAGTCAATTAAAATGTGATCTATCTGGTTCTTGGTTCTGCCATCCGGAGATGTCCAAGTTGCTTTATGTATATGTATAATCACCACTCTTTGTTTTCGAGATCAATTACAGATGGCAAGTTGCGTAAAAACTGATGGAATCAGCACTTTCACATGTTGGCAAAACCATTTCACTAAAACTCTAAATAGAGAAACGCCTCAAAATTTTGATCCTATTTTTTTACCGTGTAGCGGACTTTCCCGAAACGCGATAATAAATACTTATTTTTGTAACCGGGATTTCACAATAAACATACCCTCCTTACCTCCAGACTAACACAAAAAAGATAGTCTAATAACAAGTCTCGAAGGGTACACATACTTCTCGCAACTGTAAATTTCATAACTTGTTTTGTTTTTGATAATAAATAACTTCTGACTTAAAATTTTATTTACTAGCTAGCATCAGCACTACAGAAAATTTTAAGCGGTTTCAATTTTCTGCTTAAAAACGTAAAGTATTAAGATTTTTTTGTCGCTTAAATAATTGAAAAACCTGACAATTGTTCGACGAAATTAGATCCTTAGAATCTTAACTTCTAGCAAATTTTACTTTTCACCAAAAATTGGATTTTATACGACTACCATTTACAATTTAAAAAATCATTAATGGTTTCTACGTTAAGATGTGTTTTTCTATGCTTCTGTGAACCCCCAATAAACCCATAACTTTGAAAAATGATTCAGTAAATAAAACTTTACTGAGTCAAATTTTTAAAGTCAGTGTTGTAAATAAAATTGAAATAACTCATATTTACAAAAATTGCTCAAGATGTTTAAGTGGCGCAAAAATTCTGAAGAATAATAAATAAGGTGAAATTTTACTTTTTTTGAGCTTAAAATTTTCGAAATATTTTTCACGATTTAACCTCTTCAATAACATATTTGTGCGGTAAAAAAAAAGAGTAAAAATTTTGAGGCGTCCGTGTAATCAGAGTTTTTGTGAAATAGTTTTGACGACATAGGAAATTGAAGCGCTGAATTCATTGGTTTTTAGAGCACATCGCCATCTGTAATTGGGGAGCAAATTTTCAAACGGGAACTATCCCCATGGTTGATAAACAAAACGGTTGTCGCATTTAATAAAATTATGGTGGGGGACACGTCAATGACGTCACAAAGGTCTTTTTCGTATTTCGTTTGAAGTGTTTATTTTTGCATTTGTGTTATTTCAAGTTTTTAATATTGTTTTTTTTTTCGATTTCCGAATACTTTATAAACAAAGTTAAAAACTTAAAATAACACAAATGCAAAAAATAAACACTTTGAACGAAAAGCGAAAATGCCCTTTGTGACGTCATTGATGTTTCCCCCACCATAATTTTATTAAATGCGACACCGTATTGTTTATGATCCGTGAACTATTCCATTCCGCTACCGAGTAAAATGCACAGGGTTCTAGGGTTAATGAAGTTATTCACGTGTTACATTTTTAAAAATTTAAAATAATTCATTAGATTCCTCTTCTCAAATTTTGCTTAATGAAATAGTATCCTTTTGAAAATTTATTCCTCAATCTCTCGAGGAATAAGGGGGGTGATCATGATTTCTCAGTCACGTTGTATATTATTGAGGCTGCAGTTTTAAAATATGAATCATTTTTATACATACATACATATCTCAAAATGTGAAGCATGTATGATATTTCTTCTTTCGCCAATGAATTCTACTCAAAAAAGAGCCTTAAGAAGATTTTCTTTGTTTTCATCCGACCCCAGTAACTGAGATACATAGGACAGCCAAAAGTGACAATTTTTAAAAAAGCTCTATGTAATTTGGAAGTGGAAAAAAAATAGATGATCAGTTTGCGCCATTGCTTGTTTTCCAAAAATCGAGCCCAGAACACCGAGATCATTTTTTTTCTGTCTCTCAATTCTAGAGGATCCAAATCCCATTAAGGTTGGTTCTCCCTGTACTTACTATACATTATCTGAAATTATACTGACTAATAATTCCTCAATTTCAGTGGAAGTCAAATTTAAATATAATTTGTTCAGAAAAATACTTTAGTTTATTACTATTAAGAATTATTTGGTTCTGGTAAAAATGCCACCAATGTCGGCAATGCATTTATTACCATATTACGAAATTATGACAACTCATTGTCATATTTTCCATGTTTCAAATTTTTAAATAAATGTGATTAATATAATGCATAAATATTCTGTGGATTAGTTTGTAATTATTACACCACGTGTAGCTTTTGTAACGAATACCTACATAAGTGCATTTTTACAGTAAATATTCATAAATATTTTTTTTATTAAAAACATGTTAGAATGAACGGCCGCGGCGGTCAATTGACTGTCAATTATCGGTCAAACAAAAAAATTTTGAGTAACCGAAATTTAGTGCCTTAAAATAATTTTTTTAAATTATTTTTTGTAGATTATGTTACAAGCATAACATTTTGGGAAATGCACTCATGCATGGGTTAATGACAGTTTATCGTCCCCTTTCCGATTAAATATAAATAAATGTTTAGGATTTAAGATTTATGTACTTATAAACATATATGATCATTTTATTATAATTTCATTTATTATAATAATTCGACCATTGTGCTTTAAATTTATTAATTATATTATCGGCTGGGTGTTTGAGGAACAGTGGGACCTTTTTCATCCAAACTATTGGGGTTCAAAACCGACCTGGAAATCGATTGAAGTATAGTGGATGAGCGGACCTGTTTGCGTCACCATCTTTCGAAAGGGATGTAAAATTATAGGTTTCGTGTATCTATGATATGAGCATGTTAAAGATCCTCACCCCACGGCAAAGTGGGGTTTGGCAAAATGTCCCAGGTTGGTGGTGTCAGTGCTTTTGCTTACACAAGTACTGATGAGCTTATGCCCTTGCGTCGGTGATTGGCCTTGGTAGCGAAAAGAGGCTGACGTTAAATAGCGTTAAAAAAATAATTGTAATAAAACTGCTATGATTTCAACTATTTTTGTAGTAACAAAAAATATGCTACAAATTAAAAAATCGCCGTATATACTTATAAATTATACATAGTTGTTAGACCCGTGCACCGCCCCCCCAGATTTGTGCGCCCTAGGTTAGCTCGTTGATCATATGTAAAGTTCGGTTGTAACCCAACCGATATGTAAACAGAAAATTTCGCGTCTTAAAATGACATTTTCATCTGTAATCAAATTTTGTAGATTATGGAGAGACCAATCATATAATGATTTGCACAACTGATAAAACATAATTAACCGTTCATTTTACTATCATTTATAGATAATGAGTACCACTTTCTCTCTTATGTAACGAATAAAATCTAAAGCTAAATTATTACTTATTCCCAGTATGCATGCGTGATTACAAACGTTCTGGAGATTTATAAAATATATCGGCATACGAACTATTTATGTAAACGTATATAAATTCTCTTCAAAACGAAATTTTTCGATGTCAGATGGATCAAAAAAGACTAAAGATTAAGTTTACAAAGGACGTTACGTAGAGGTTTATAAAACTAATATAACTTGCAAAAATGAGAGTACTTATGAAAAATTTTATCGAACGCTGGCTGACAGAAATGCAAAAAGACATTTTGTTTCTAAAAAATGTTTATAATTACAAAAATCGTACAATTAACGGTGCAAAAGGTATCTGTAAATTGTTTTTATTACTTTGAACAAGATGTCAGGTTATATTAGTTTCATAAACCTCAAAGTAAATGTATTTTGTAAACTCTATATTTAGCCTTTTTTTGCCATCTGATATCGGAAAATAACGTCTTGAAGAGAATTTTATACGTTCCATAAATAGTTATTATGACTACCTAATTTAGAATTCTCCCCAGAACGGCCGAGGTTGCTTCACACAACTCCGCCATTTTTTAAGACCAGCTCGAAGAGAACGTACTTACTGTCGCCGGCATTGTGATGCTGGCAAAAATAAAATGAATAAAAATGTGAATTTAGAAGATCTTGGTTAATCTAATTATACTATTTTGTTTAAAACTACTAATAAAGTAATCACTTATATGTTAACAGGTTAAATCACTCTAATTTGTGTATCCAAGAAAAAACATTTTTCTAAAAACTCATCATTTTTGGGGCGCGCTTGTTTTCCAGCCTACAATGTTCATATTTTACCATTAACTTCTTAAAACCTAATAAAATATCACAATATTATGTCGCGTTGCAAAGTGCATGAGAATTAAAAACCATGCCGTCCGTCGGCAGGCAAGAAAACTCCGTTAGGAGGATTATCAGGACATCATAAGAAGCAAGAGCCTGTTATCCATACGGCTTGCAACAGATTATCAAGATATACATTGCATATACTGTAAACCACCATAATGAATGTATAAAAAAAGTATTCATTGTGAAATCTATAAGAAGTAATATTTCACATCTTAAAAAGTGATATAAAACCATTGTTTTAGAAATTAACACTTCCTTGTGGAGGTCATATCTAAGAGTTATTTTGGGGTTGACATTCATAAATCTAACGGAAGTTAATAATCCTCACACAAGAAGTTACAAAAGAAGTATTAACTTAAAAAAAACTTCTTTAACAATACTTATAGAAGTAACATGTTATGCGTTCCCTCCGTATAACCCGTTCATCAAGTAAACAGCTAGACTGTATATGGTGCAGCTGCGGTAAAAAAAAAAATTTAAAATTTAGATTGGAAACCTTTATGTTACGGCAGCTTATTTATTAATTTAACATTTTTTAAATTTTACTATATATGTTATCTTAGTAACATAAATTAGTCACTGGGTAAACTAGATAATATAATTAAAATAATCTTTCAAATTTTAATCAAAGTTGTAAAGGCGATTCAAGTTATTAAAATTTTGATAACATCAGGAATAGACTATAATGTGATTTTAAGAATTTTAGTATTCCGCCTGCTTTGTTGGTAAGAGCATTTTCGCATTAAAGTCCAAGTTTGTTAGCACTATAAAAAGAATTTGGTAAATTTAATGGCGGCTTATGATAAAAATCTGGTATGTGTTGTGTAATATAAATCTGGTATCTGTTGTGTAGTGCAGCAGTACAGCTGTAATGCAGCATGCAGTTCTGCAGCACTTATTAATTAGCCGCCACTGAGCGTAAGGTAATATTAATAATAATCGAAGGTAATGTTGTATTCTACTATTCAATATTATCAACAATACATATCCAGTTGACGTCTGTGTCTCTTTCCAAAAAATGTACAGAACGTCTATGAAGATATACCCAGTTAGCAGAAGTTCTTTTTGATAGTTGAAATCCTTTTGTGATTTCTGTGTGAGGATTATTAACTTCCGTTAGATTTATGAATGTAATCAGCAACAAAATACCTCTTAGATATGACGTCCAGAAGTAACTGTTCATTTCTAAAATAATGGTGTTATATCATTACACTTAAGCACTTTTTAAAAAAAGATTGAATATTATCTCTTATAGATTTCACAATGAATACTTTTTTTACGCATTCTTAATGGTGGTGTACAGTGTACAGTATATGCAATACGTATTTCTTGATAATCTATTGCAGGCCGTATGGATGACACCTCTTACGCTTTTTGTTGTCTGGATAATAGTGCGGAGAATTTGGGAAATGCGATTATTTACTTTCATAAAATGGCATACCAAATAAAATATTCATATTTTCTTGGTTTTTCAATATTACTAACCGAAAAATTTTAACAGCGATTTAAACCGACGGGGGTGTGCTACGCCGCCATTAAAATTTCTTTGGGTCAAGATAAAACATTGTTAGAGTACGTGTTTTAATATTAAGTATTAAGGTGTACATGTAGAGTTTTACTATATTTTTCAAAAAAAATCTATTAAATGAAAATATCGATTTAGAAATTCGTTATTACAAACTGAAAATATTTTAAATAATAAATAAATGTGTAACTATCACAAAATGAGGATTTTATTATAATAATGTTTTCTACATTTAACAGTACAAATATAAGTAAGTACTTTGTGGTATAATTTTTCCGTAGATAATTTACGCCAAGATATTTTAGTTACCGTGTAGAAAAAACGAGTTAGTCAAATAGATGCAGCCTAACATACTGGTATTTAATACCAAATATAAACAATAACTAATAATTTTTAGTTTAAAAAGAAAGACAAATATTTTTCGAGATACAGGATGTATCTCGAAAACAAAAACTCCAATGGAAAATTTATACTCGTACTATATAAAAAATAACATTATTTTGTTGACATCTAACAGTTGTTAACGTTATCAGTAATAAAACTGAATCACCCTGTACATACAGGATGAATGGTAGACCGGCGTATTCCTTTGAGGGCGTGTTAGTTGAGCTCATTTGCAATTGATTTAACCATTATATCCATTATGCAAAACCCAATAGTTTTTGAGATATTTTAATATAGTTTTTACAACAAGTGAAGGTTTTAGCTCTTGTATTTGTATCTTATCAAAAGATTTAACGTAATTTTTGTTACATAATTTGTACTGTGTAAACTAGTAATTAAAATATCTCAAAACTATCGAATTTTGCATATTAAATATTACGGTTAAATCAATTACAAATAAGCTCGCCATTAACACCCCTTCAAAATAATACGTCGATCTACCAATAATTATACCCTCATATGTGTGCTCGCAGAATATTCTACGACTTGCAAAAATTCTTTCTATGATGGTAATTTTTTTTCTAATGGCAGGAATAAAATTCTGCTAGATCCAATATATATTTATGCTACGTTTACAAAGTGAGATTACCAGGATAAAAAGGAGTATTTGCTGTCATTACTAGGTATTTATTATTTATACAGTGTAAGCTATAGTGGTCGTGGATGACATGATGACAATTTATACTCTACACCTAATACAACGTTAATTTCTTTGCAAATGTGGTTGTAAGTCGCAAAATTGCTTGGATTACTTCTAAATCACCCCTAAATACGCTACTGTTGCGTTACCCCTTGGACAAATCGTAAATCCGCCACTGTATAGCCAGTGCTTCACACGGGATCGATTGGGGTTCTCAGCCAACTCTAGGAGTTTTTTTTGTTTTCTTTTTTTTAATTTTTATTAATTTATTTATTATTAACAATTTATAATTAAATTTAATATACAAAATTCTATATAATGTGAATAAGTATCAGAAATTAATTATTTAATCTGCAAAATAATTTTCTGATCGGCAAAATTGAACAGAAAATTATAAATTATAATTTTTGGTGATTTGCTAAACCAAATTTTTTGCTGGCAAAAATATTTTAGAGATCAAAGAATTACTTGTAATCGAATAATTCATTAATCGGTTAATAAATTACCTATGTATATTAGAATTGTTTCAATACTACAATTTTTTATATGAATTTATTGCCTATGTAACCAATAATTATAAGAATCTCGATGGCTCAGTGGTTAAGCTTCAGGCTATAATGATAAATTAAACGAACTCAAATTTTTTCTAACCCACCATGAAATTGATATAATGGTAGCAACCGAAATTAAATTAAATGTTACACGTAATATTAAAATAAATATTTATAATATTTAGAGGAAAGACAGGCTAAATAAGAGAGGAGGAGGTGTGGCAATACTCACTAAAAAGAGTATACAGCACAAACTCCTCCAAAACTACAATAGTAGCATTGAAAATATTGTAATAAAATTGAGCGGACACCGTCATCGTGGCCACTGTAACCGTCACTTTTATGGGGCCACCCTGTAACTTTTGTTTTCTAGCTCACCCAATATAAACATGATTATTTCCAATATTAGAAATCTAGGGTATGCAACCCAAAATACTATTCCTTGTACGTCTGGTGGCAGTAATAAATAGAAGTTCTAAATTACTATTTATTAATGGATAAATAAAAGATAATAACAATTTATTAAAAAATATAGGAAATAATTGATTTGTATTATGTCCAGTAATTTGTTATTTTCTCCTAGCTAATAAATTAGTTGTGGTCACCATAGAGAGGGGCTAGCTGACTTTCTTTCACCGTCTTGTCTTTAGATTAGAGAAATAAGGTATAAATAATGTAGTAAATATTTGATATTCTTAAATTACATTTACTAAATTAATTTTATGTTATCCATAAAATGCTGATATTATTCTTCCTGACTTGTCTGTTCACGATCAATTTGCAATGACGTCACATTTAGTAATTAAGTATTCTCGATATAATATTCCTAAATTGTACTGTGATGTCACTGCAAACTTATCGTAAAAAGCTGAGAGTATAAAAATAATATAATAATAATTTCCAGACCACAATTTAAATACTTAAGTACAAATTTTTTTGGGTTATTAGGTCCAATGTAATTAAAACACTATTGTATTAACTTGCCGACGTTTCGGTATAATTTATTACCATCCTCAGGGCACTGTAAGATATAAATAAGTTGATTGTAAGTTATTCTATACCTATATGGGTGATAAATTCTAATCCAAACTAATAGTGAGGAAATAATATTGAACAGTTAATTAATTATTCTATAACAGATTGTAGAAAACATGTACTTATTTTAGGCACTTCAATTATTATTTAGAATTAGTTATAGGTTAGTGATACATAAAAATTATAAACAAATACTCACATTAAAATTTAGTGTTTCTCGTGTATAAAAAACATAATGGCAGGAACATACTTGGTAACTATAATATTGCGTTTATTGAAAAAATACTCGGTATACTGGTGCATATAGAAATGAAAAATTTTTATATATTTCTTGAAATATGTGTTATTCTCGTCGAGGCTGTGACACTAATGAGATTATTTTTTAGCACTGTTAAACTTACTATAGATAAGGGATGAATAAGTGTTTGGGAACTAAAATGTTTGTTTATATAATAAGTAAACAAGCTTAAAGTAGAAAGGAACGAAAAGATGTAAATAGGTTGATAATTTTAAAATATCTAATGTATTATAAAGTCTTCATTTTATTAATTAGATTGAAATAACAAGCGTTTAAATTTTCAATGTCTTTTCTTGAATTTACTGATTCGAATTTTTTAATGTTTATCATTTCTTGAAATTTTCTTTTTTCTAGATTAGATTGTTTACCTATCACTGCGGTTTCGTCAAAGTTAAATTCATGATTTAAAAATTTACAATGTTCTACCAAAGATGTGATATTAAGCTTATTTTTGTTTTTGATATCTCTCATATGTTCTTTTTTCCTTGTTTTTAGATACCTACTTGTTTGACCTATATAACTTTTATTACAATTTTTACATGGTATTTTATATATTAAATTCGATTGTAAGTCTGTTGGTGTTTTAGTTTTTAATTTGGTAAAAAAGTTCTTTTTGATCGTATTTTCACTTTTAAAAGCTATATTTATTTTGTTTGACATAAGGACCTTTCTTAACTTTTCCGAAAGATTTCTTACATATGGCAGTTTATAATAAAATGTTGGTTCTGTTAGTAAAGGTCTAATTGGTCGACTATTATTATTGTTATTCTGTAATATTCTATTGATTAATGATATCGGAAAATTATTTTTGATAAGATACATTTTAATTAGTTGTAAGTTTTTTTCATGAAATTGGGGACTGGATAAATTTATGGCTCTGTGTTTTAAATTCTTAATTATATTAAGTTTAGTTTTAATCGAATGTTGGGAATTGAAATTTAAAAATCTTTCTGAAAAGGTTGGTTTATGGTACCAATCAATAAGTATTCTATTCTCAGGTGTTCTTATAATTTCTGTGTCTAAAAATGAAATTTTGTTGTTCTTCTCAATTTCAATTGTAAATCTTAACTTTTCATGAAAGCTGTTAAAGACGTACAAAAGTTCTTCGACTTTATCTTTAGGTATAACTAAGAAAATATCATCAACATACCTTTTGAAAATAGGAACATTGAAAGTCAATTTATTTAAACAAATTTCCTGTAACTGTGACATAACTAGGTCCGAACAAACCGGAGACATACAATTTCCCATTCCTAGCCCATAAATTTGTTTGAAAAATTCTCCATTAAAATTAAAATAGTTATTATCAGTGCAAAATTGATATATTTCCAAAAATATTTCCAAAGAGATCTCTGTATTTTCTTCAATTAAATGCCATCTATCTTTGATAATGTTCTTTGTCAAATCTATAGGTATATTTGTAAATAACGATTCTACATCTAATGACACTAAAATGTGATTATTCGGTATACTTTCCCTTAATAAACTCCGCAAATTCGAAAGAGTTTTTAATATATTTTTCATCCTTTAAAAATGCAAAATCTAAAAGTTCACTAATATATTTTGATAATTTATAAATTGGGGAACCTATGAAACTAACTATGGGTCTAAGTGGTAAATTCTGTTTATGAATTTTCGGTGTAAAATACATTTTTGGAAAAATACCTGAATTGCTTTTTAAAGTTTTTGCCTGTTTTTTATCAATGAAATTGTTATTTGTTAATTTATCTATTAATTTATTGGTTTTATTTTGAATAGTGACTGTTGGATCTTGGGTTAATTTTTGATAAACGGATTGGTTATTGAGTAAATTATAGGCTTTATTCATGTATTCTTCTTTTTGTAGAACCACAGTAGTGTTACCTTTATCTGCCTTTGTAATAATTATATTATCGTAATTGTTTTTAAGAAATAGTTTGGTATCTTTTACATCTTTAAGTAGATTCTTGTTGTTATTTTTGCTATTAGAAATATTGTTTTTATTGGTGAAATTTGTTACTATGTTAATAACCTTATTTCTCTTTTCATTTCGTTCCTCTTCTAATTTTCCGATATCATTAATCAATAGAATATTACAGAATAACAATAATAATAGTCGACCAATTAGACCTTTACTAACAGAACCAACATTTTATTATAAACTGCCATATGTAAGAAATCTTTCGGAAAAGTTAAGAAAGGTCCTTATGTCAAACAAAATAAATATAGCTTTTAAAAGTGAAAATACGATCAAAAAGAACTTTTTTACCAAATTAAAAACTAAAACACCAACAGACTTACAA
This sequence comes from Rhamnusium bicolor, assembly GCA_029963845.1. NCBI lineage: Eukaryota > Metazoa > Arthropoda > Insecta > Coleoptera > Cerambycidae > Rhamnusium > Rhamnusium bicolor. The sequence continues at coordinate 76,714 of JANEYF010002509.1, forward strand.
TCGAATTTAATATATAAAATACCATGTAAAAATTGTAATAAAAGTTATATAGGTCAAACAAGTAGGTATCTAAAAACAAGGAAAAAAGAACATATGAGAGATATCAAAAACAAAAATAAGCTTAATATCACATCTTTGGTAGAACATTGTAAATTTTTAAATCATGAATTTAACTTTGACGAAACCGCAGTGATAGGTAAACAATCTAATCTAGAAAAAAGAAAATTTCAAGAAATGATAAACATTAAAAAAATTCGAATCAGTAAATTCAAGAAAAGACATTGAAAATTTAAATGCTTGTTATTTCAATCTAATTAATAAAATGAAGACTTTATAATACATTAGATATTTTAAAATTATCAACCTATTTACATCTTTTCGTTCCTTTCTACTTTAAGCTTGTTTACTTATTATATAAACAAACATTTTAGTTCCCAAACACTTATTCATCCCTTATCTATAGTAAGTTTAACAGTGCTAAAAAATAATCTCATTAGTGTCACAGCCTCGACGAGAATAACACATATTTCAAGAAATATATAAAAATTTTTCATTTCTATATGCACCAGTATACCGAGTATTTTTTTCAATAAACGCAATATTATAGTTACCAAGTATGTTCCTGCCATTATGTTTTTTATACACGAGAAACACTAAATTTTAATGTGAGTATTTGTTTATAATTTTTATGTATCACTAACCTGTAACTAATTCTAAATAATAATTGAAGTGCCTAAAATAAGTACATGTTTTCTACAATCTGTTATAGAATAATTAATTAACTGTTCAATATTATTTCCTCACTATTAGTTTGGATTAGAATTTATCACCCATATAGGTATAGAATAACTTACAATCAACTTATTTATATCTTACAGTGCCCTGAGGATGGTAATAAATTATACCGAAACGTCGGCAAGTTAATACAATAGTGTTTTAATTACATTGGACCTAATAACCCAAAAAAATTTGTACTTAAGTATAAAAATAATGTAGTTTTATACTCAAAGGTAAAAAAGACTACACTATGTATCACGCCAATGGTGGCCAGTTAGAAAAAGAATACGAGCGATGGCTGAGAAGTAGGATGAAATGAGATGGAATAAAAGACACCTGGCCAACGTAAAGACGCAGGCTCAGTCTATGCCTCAGCAGCCACATACTATACACTCACACTTTTACGTTCATCTCGCTTATTCAATCAATCTTTGGCAACATTTGGCCAAGGCGTTTTGCACACGGCTACCGTGCAAATGTGAAACATATCGTATGCTCTTTCAAATAATTCATATTTTATTGCAAAATATCTAGTTTCAAGATATTTTTTGGGACGATACGGTATTATCATAACATTATCAAGAGAAAGTCAGTTGATTTTTTATTTAAATTCAAAGGCAATTTACTCAAAAATGGCCATTTTTCATACACCTGGATTCGAATCTTTAAAGTCAGTATAGCATCCAGTGTTTAATGTCGTTACAACAAGAAACTTCAAAACCCACATATCTCTGTGGTCACAAAAATCATTTAAATAATATAGCATTAAATTCCTCATTCATATGCATCCATTTGTAAAAAGCCACTGCGTGAAATTCCACGGCAGTCAACTGCCCTATCTGCGTAGACACCCAACCATGCATAAGTTCCTTCGTGTGTAAACTGCGGTACCCTAACCTGAAAATTTTGCTACCCCCACTTTATCGTGTGTGTTTAGACCTTCCAGTACAAGAAATTTTAACACTCTTTATATCGAAAACAGCTGTTCTGGGGAAAACAATGAATTTCCGGATGCATGCTTTACGAACTTTGTTGCTTTATCTTCACTCCTAAGTTTAGTGCAACATTTCTGAAATATCCCGTATATTGAACTTCATCGAAAAATGTATATAATAATAAAAAATAGTTTGTACATAGTTTTTAATTTGTATGCCCTTGGAATGGAATAGACATAATTAAATATGTGTAAGAAAGTAATATATTTCAACACTGGGGATCACGACTATTCTTTTCCTCAAAAGGGGTACCGTATGATCTACTCGTTCTGAGTTTTACTTATGTGGTTATAACAAGCATGTAGAGGTGCCTTTCAAGAAGTGTAAAGTTTACAAAGTTGTTCTATGGTTTGCAAATATTGTGCTGTACACTGTTGTATGGTTGTTTTATTAGTGACGTAATCAAATCTAATAACCAATATACCTAGTTGTTCTGTGCGTTAACCTGTAATAACATGGCTAATATGGTAACGCGTACGCCCAAGTCGCCAATATAAAGAAGTAAAAAACACCAACGAATAAATATAAATATTTTTAGTCAGACCGACTAAAGTTAACCTTAAAACGTTGTTATTTCATTCCAATTTTCAATCATTTTTTAAAAATATGGATGACGTTTATTGTGTGTTATGCACCAATTTATTAAAATCTGTTGAATTTAATTTGAAAAGCACAAATTCTAAACATTCACACACTCCTTTAATTTCTATAGTTGAAAATGTTACGGGAAAGCTCTTATCAAATCAACATTCTAACGTTTGTTTACAATGTTGCAATTTAATAAACGAATTAGATGCAATTGAATTAAGACAAATAGAAATACGAAATCAAATTAAGAAATATGTTGATTTTTCCAAACAAAATATTTCTGTTGCCTTTAAAGCAGAATTAACTGAAAATGTGATAAGCACAATGGATAGTAATATAATTAACGAAATAAATGATATTAACCTATTCAGTTGTAATATAGTTAAAAATAATTTAAATAATGACTTATTAACTGAAGTACCATATTTAAAATCTGGTATTGAATTTTTTAATTCAGAATTAGTTGATATCAAGCTGGATGATTGTGTTAGAAACGAGAATAAAATAAAATCAGATCAGCTAGATGAACCAACAAAAAAAAAGGGAAAGCGAAAAAAAAATCCTGACAAGGCAAAACCCCATATATGTCACTGCTCAAAAGAATTTCGAACATCGGGAGAACTGAAAAATCATATGAAGTCTCATAATAATTACCGTCCTTTTATTTGTGAAATTTGTGGGCAGTCATATAAGCACAAAACTGCATTTAATATACATATGGATATGCATAATGGAATTAACCCATTTACATGTATATATTGCAGCAAGTCGTTTACTCAAAAGGGTGCTCTAGTACGGCATGTTCCTATACATACTGGTTAGTAGTAACTTCAATAATTATAAATTACCACAGTCATTTAGGGTACGTTAAGTTTGAGATTAAACCATGGTTTTTAGACACTACTGAATAGTTTGATAATACTGCTATATAGGTACCCCATTTAACATTTACAACTGGTTGTTCTAAGTTTTAATTTTTACACAATGTTAATATAATAGATAAATATATATCAATAACTTGTATATATTTATTGCACTTGGATAAAATTTTAAAGGTAGATATTAACAACAGAAATAGTTATTTTATCTCCATAAATTATTTATGCAAACATGGGACAGGGCTTACTAACATCGAATGAAAATCAAATGTTTCAAAAAAATTTTAACAAAGAGGGCGAATCTATATAAAATACTGTGTTTTAGAGCTTCTATCGATATAATTGTAATTTTCTTATTTATTAATTAATTTCTCTATTGATTTCTGGTGATAAAGCTCATCTTAAGTTGAATTCCTGATACAAAAGAATTTTGATGATAAAACAAGAAACACATTTTACTTTGTTATATCATCATGCTTAATTACTCAAGCCTGCAAAAGATTTGTGGTTGAACTATTTAAATTTGTTTAGCTTGGTTAGGACGTATATTTGACTAAAGAAGCTGTTTTTTTTCTTATCACATACGTTTTTTTTTCCAAACCACTATTGTAATATTTACAAATTCCAAATTTCAATTTTGAGAACCACTGCAATAATTCATTTTAAATTGTCAACACGTTGGGGGATTTACCTGCAGTGATGTGAATACAATCGGAGATTCCCCACAATTGAAGTTATTACAGCAAACAAGGGTAATATAATGTTGGATGCTCAAGAGGGACCATCCTACAGCCGAATACAGAAGAGACTTTTCCAGCAAATGATGAAAGAATAATGTATGTTGTTGTTTTAAGATATTACTAAGAATTTTGTTGCCCTTTCTATTTTTCATTCTTATCTTAAATACACAAATATACTTATTTTATGTATTATTTAACTGTTCAAAAACCGTATGTGATAGAAAAAAAACTTAAAGCAGATTTGAAGTTAGTGCCACTGAAATATCTAAATTCAGCTATAAAACTTAATTCACATTTTACATTGTATTAAAAGAAGCCTGTGTTAGTATCACAAAGAAACAGCTTGCACAATTCAATTATTGTTCATAAGAATTTATCAACTCGGCCGTTTTTCTTGAAAATTTCATAAACACTTAGTTTCCTTTATAATTTCATATTACTCTTTGCAGAATGTTACGTTAAAATCACATACTAAGAAAGTTATACAGGGTGTCGCATAAAAATACAAATTTTATACAATTTCTGCATAAACTGAAGCCGAAAAAAATTAATTTGGAACAGGGATATAGCTAAAGGTAAATAAATGATAAACGTGAAAATTTATAGTCTCTAAAACACTGTACCTTATAAATAATAAATAAATAACCACCACAGAAATTAGACAACCCCCGAATCCAAAACCAAAGCTGCACGAGTGAGGGTGATACTTATGAAAGAATGCAGATATATAACCATTGCCAGTGCCAGTGCTGAACCCCTACCAACTATGGAAAGATTATCTAGTCACATCTGCCATTGCATTCTCTACCCAACATTAGCATCAGTGGTTTTTGAAGATAATAAGATTACAAAGACAAATTTGCTCTATTTCCTTGGCTAATCATTTTCTTGAAAAAATTTATCTTGATCGCTATTAGTAGGTCTTGTCCTATACTTTCTAAATTATTTATGATGACAAAATAGTTGTTTTTATTTGAATCTAATAAATATTATGGAAATTATTGGGATATTAGTGTTAAACGGGACACATTGAATATTTGTTAATCTTGATCCCAATCGGTTATCATATGGAACTTGAAAAATATAATAATATTTATTTTATAGGAAAACTCTTATAATAATAATACTTATATAATGAGGTATTATATCAATTAAATTAATTGCACTTAACTACTTAAATAATTAAAATATAGGTAATACATTGTAATGAAAAAAGTATTTAAAATTATCTTTTGAATAAGTCACATTTAAGCATGTTTATCTATTTGCCTATGACTTAATGAACGAGTCTTTTTTTAAATACTCAGGCTATTACTATTTTTCATACCATCTAATAATAATAATTTGTTAAATTCATTCAGATCCCTAAAAAATAATGATTTCCTCGAACTTGTATATTTAACTTTATATACCAAAATTATTTCTTGTCTTTATTTGATGTTATTTCTTATTGTGAATCGCCCTATTAGATAAATCTTAGGAAATAATGATAAAAATACTTTTAATACCATTTGTTTTAGGGGAAAAGCTGTACCAATGTGACGAATGTGGTAAAAGATTTATACATCATACCTCCTTTAATATACATCGTTTGTCTCATACTGGACAGAAAGCCTATAAATGCCATTTATGTGGAATAGCTTTGATGTCAGGATCACATCTTAAACGTCATATGCGAATACACACTGGTGAAAAAAAATTTAGCTGTAGCACTTGTGGAAAATGTTTTGCTGAGAAGTATAACTTAGCAGTTCATGAAAAACTTCATTCTAATCCTTGTTCTAGCGTTTCAAGAAAAAGGAAATATAGGTAAGTACCAAAATAGCAACAACATTATATTGTGTACATACATGTTCATACGAGGTTATCAAACAAAAACATCAGTCACGTTGAACTTTACTTTCAGTTGTGTATACTCTGGTATAGAAAATTTAATAATGATAACACAGTTTGCCTGATGTTATCATTTTTTTTTAAACATCACATAAATTATGCAATCTTCAAATCCAAAACTGTAAGTGCACGGGCGGTGGTTACACTGTTGAAAAATTGCGGCCACACAACAAACTTCCTTCGACTTTGTTAGGGTTGAAGCCGGAATTTAAACCAAGAAGTCGACAGACAATAAAACCAGCTATGTTCATCACTCAATGCTCTAACTTACTGAGCTACCAAGCTTACCATGGCAAATGGTACCGTATATTTTTTTCAATACAGTTCAATTCTTTATTTAGCCATTTATTTAGTATTAAATAAATTTCATACCTCCTGTTGTGTCCTAATCTTGTCTCCATAATATGTCATCAAAATCTTGATTCTTCCGGTTCGTTAACTGTATTTTCTTCTAACGCCGACTAAGACTCATAAAGAAAAGTTCTGAGATTGATTTAATTTGACTAAATACAGAAATATTTTTTTGTTCATACGAAAAATATCCATCCATTAAAATTAAGAGAACAAAAATAGTGCTGTTGAAGATTTTAATAATTTTAAATATTTTTGTTCTTGGCCTACCTAATTTTTAAAACTAATTACATAAATTTGATGTTATACACAGACACATCTCTTCGCACGTTTTTTTAATAGGTGCATAATAATTACTATTATTACCGCGCTCAAAATTTTTTGTTCTATTCTGTATGATTTCCTTAATTTTATTGGCGTATATGGCATATGGTTGAGAGTTTCGAAAACATATAAAAAATGATATGATCCATCTAAAGAAAACTTCTTTGACATAATCGCATAAACTGTGATGACTTCGTTTTTAATTTTTCTGTATCAAATAATGCGTTATTGAAAATATCGACATGTCTGAGATATTTTTCAATAAGCTTAAGCTTGATACAATTATTGTGTCAATGAAGAAAGTATATCATTAATTTTTTTTAGTTGCCAAATTTGCAGCACAAGTTTTGATAGGAAAGCAAAGCTGAATGAGCACTTGGTTAAGGAACATGAGATAATGAAGTATGAATTAAAAGAAAAGGAAAAATTGGATACTGCAGATAATAACAGGATAGATTTAAACGCTTAGTGTATTAAGAGTTGTGATATTTTTTTCATGCTACCAAGGTATAATTGTTATTTATGTTTATTAAAATATACTACTTATATAATACAAGTTGTATGTCATATAAAGATGTTTTCAGAACATTTATGTAAACATATTTGAAAGAAATATAATTTTGATATTTTTGAAATCTTTAGTTAATACAAAAAACAGTGTGTAAAGGAGATTTTTTATTTATTTTTTTTTTTTTCAAAAGTTATTGAAATCAAAATCTGAATTAGTACATTACGCGCACAAACACTGCCTGCTGGGCGGTGACGTCATCGAATATTAAGCATCGTAGTTGCTAGTGAAAAGTGAACAATAAGTAGGCAACGCACGTTGTAAATGTAAACAAGTGGTGTTATATGTGTTGTAAAATTTTAAGTGAAGTAATTACAATGATTAATTCTTTTAAATTATCGTCATATTAGTGGTGCATTGTACCGATATGTGAAAATACTTCAATAAAAACGCCAGGAAAAACTTTTGTCCAAGTTCCAAGAAACGGAAGACGTAAAAAAGTGTAGTTAAAGATGGTTAAACAGGACCCAAACGAGTTTTCGAAAACATGTTACGTTTTTGCATGCATTGACCATTTTGCTGTAATAAAAAAAATAATAATATTAAAAATAAATATGCAAAAGCAATAAAAAATAATATTTTAAATATATGAAAGAAATTTGCTTTTTAATGTTTCAAAAATATTTTATTAGAAACTCTACACGTGTTTCGGCTTTTTAGGCCTTTGTCAAGAGTACAGGGAATACTGAACAGTAAAATTTGTGTCCATTGCTTATATAACCACATCTGGTACCTACTATAAAACTATTGTAAAATATGTTTTTATAAGTTGAATATTACTTTATTTTTTAAATCTAAATTATTTTATTTAAAATATGGTGGCCGGTAAAAATTTGTTGTTCATTCGTTAAGTTTTTGTTATTTTTAACAGCTTTACTTATTTCTAATTGTTCTAATAGATCAAGTTTCTTTCCTTTCTTTTCTGAATGGAGTAATTTGACATTATTTAAATCTATAAAATGACTGTTTTCTATACAATGTGTTGACATGCCCGTACTATATACATTGTTTACAATAGATTTCCTGTGTTCATCGAATCGCTTTTTTACATTTCGTCCAGTTTGTCCAATGTATATAGCATCACAGTCACTACATTTTAACTCATATACTCCTGTTTTTTGTAGTTTTTCAGTTTCGTCTTTATTATTAATTAACATTTTACCTAAATTATTTTTATTTACTGAAATTGTTCTACATCCTAGTTTATTCAGTTTATTACTAACTCTATTGCTGATTTTAGTATGGGCATGTCAAAGTTTTGAATAAGAAACTAAAATGACTGGTTACGCCAAAATAACATTTAATAAAAAATTTCTATTTAGCTATAAGAAAGCTTTGCTTTGTGTACCCATAAGAAATAATGTCAGAAAATAAAACAATTTTAAATTCTACCTGCTTTAGAATGGACCAAATTTTTTGCTGGACAATTTTCATACTTCTGCTTTAAACAATGTTACGTTTCTCTCTATCTTAATATAAAGCAATATGCTGCATATTAAACTGACCTGTGCCAAAAAGTGATTAAAATATACTCCATATTATACTGCGTTCCTTCATATGAGTACATAAAAAACTGTTTACCTGGGCTCGCAGAGCGACCCTTTCTGTCTATCTTAAATATAACACATATTATTTTTAGGTAAGGTTAAGGGAATATATTGGTCATTAACAATTAAATTTAATACATACATATTAATATTAGTCGTTGAAAACACAATTCAATTTATATTAAAACACAATCTACAAATGTTCAACTACTACCGATGCCTATGAAATAAAACAAACAATGAAAATCGATTTAACTGCTATCGGAACTTTGCATTTGTGTATATCTGTCTGCCGTCTCCACCAATCATCTGCGCGCATTTTGTTCCCTATCCTGGCTAACGCTGCAAAGCTTATGTGAATAGACTATAGATAAAAACAGCCAATTTTGGCCTAGTTGCCTAGTAAAATAAGTAGCTATTACTACTACCATATTTTGCAATTTAAAAAAGACTAAATATGCACTTATTTAATTAAAATAATGGTTACACTGTCAACTGTCTAGTAAAAATATGTTCAATGTAGTCGGGCAATATCGTGATGATGAATATATAAAGTGATGGTTCACATTTAAAAAATTCTGTGTGGTCTGGACCGCTGACTTAACTCTAATTGTTTCAATTTAATAGAACAATAAAATTAAGTAGGGCTGTTAATCACAGTATGTAAAGTTTTTGAAAACTGGGACAAAGTTACCCCCAGAAGCTTATTCTCGCGACAGATTTTTTTGTAAACTAGGACATTTGACCACTCTAGTTATGTTATTAACTGAATTGTCAATAAGTTATAATAGTGAGATATAGGTACTTTTTCTGAATATGCTCATATGTATTTAGTATTAAGTGGGTATTCAGAATAATTTCTGCTGTAGTGTTTACTAATTAAAAAAAGCAAGTTTCTGAGAAAATGACAAATCCTACAAAAGAAACAAGACAGTTTTTACTTTTTCATCTATCTATAGATAAAGTATGTCATCATAAAAGAAAAAATCAAGTTCTAGATTTTGATGAAAAAGGACGTTTTGACATCCAAAAATAGAAAATTTATCTGAATCAAAATGCCATCTGTGTATCCGTGTATCATTGATCTTTGCTGTGATGCGATTTTCTGCAACGTTTTGTAAAAATCTGAAAATGTTACTTTTTACTAGTTTTAATACAAAAAAAATTGATTTTTATAAACATACACATTTTAAAGAATATGAACATCCAACTCAAAAATATTTGTTCACTTATACCTATTTTGACAACAATCCATGGACATAGTGTATAAGTATGGCAGAGTAAATTTTATAATTTCTGAACATAATTTTGCACAAATGATTACTTAAAACATATGTGGAATTTCCCCAGAAAGACACCATATCTTAAGCGAAATTCAACTTGTGTGTAATGTGCGAGTCTAATTAATTTAATGAAAACAATAAGAACAGCAGAGCCTAGGCCTGAACCCTGTGGAACTCCCATTATTAAATGTGACCATAATTCAATTACTTATTTCCAAATTTAATGATTTTGACATATTTTACATTAACAAATTATTTCCTATTTTTAAAAAAAGGAACCTTCCAACGCTAGACCTCTTACACTGTAGCCATTCAATTTGAACACTAACTGTCCACGATCAACAAAATCAAATGTTTCATAAAATGACTGCATAAACATATAAGGAAGCTACAGTCCTTAATGGTAAATTATAAATATCAATTTTTTAGTTATGGTATTGATTAGGAAAAACTAAATTTTCATGTTATGTATTTTTTTACCCCTTACTTTTTTCAGACGTCACTTGAAACAAAATGAAAAAACTTGAGGTTTTTTGAACACATTTATTAAACTAATATAGGTACCTTTATTTAACAATAAAACTATTCTTCATCATACACAATTGTAGGATTTGAAAAATTATGAATGCTTTCATCATATATGTCTTCTGGAATATTTTCATCTATATCTCCAAGGTAAGTGGGGAAAGGTAATGGTTTAGTGGGTTTTCTCAATGGAAGTTTAGTGTCAAAAACATAAACAATTGAATTTGTTTCTCCTGGTATAGCTTGACCTGACACCCAAAGAACATTGTACTTCGTATTTATTCTCAGTATTTTTAATCCTTTGGCAATACGATATCTATTACCCATGTGGCCTGGCATTTTTGTACCAGGCCAGACTCGCCCTTTTTCTCCTCCTCCACCAATATTGCCACCTCGGCGATGAGTTTTTGTCACACCATGAGATGCAGGCATACCTTTGAAACCATGTCTTTTCATTACTCCTTGAAATCCTCGATCAATTCTAGAATTTTTAAAATTATTTGTTACCAAAAACGTTACATTAAAAAGATATAAATGACCAACTAACGTACGTTTTTCCTCTTACATCGACATAATTTCCTACTTGGAAATGCATTGACGTTAAAAGTGTTCCTAAAGGTAGAGCTGCATCAGGACTAACAAAAAATCGCCCCTAAAACTTTTTTTGGTATTATACCAGAGTCTTTAAACAATCCACAATATTCTCTGGTAAAATTGGAAGGATCTGCTCCCTCCGCACCTAAAAGCAGACATCCTTTTCTATTGTATATTCTTCCTACTCTCTTTCTGGGTGGGTCATATTCCTCTGGAGTATAGTAACGTATTACGTGATTATCTAATACCTATACAACATATAAATGAACAAGTTGTAGGTACACAAATAATTAAACAATCTTACTTGAAGAAGTGTGGTTGAAGTTCTCTTTCCATTACTAAACCACAGTGGATAAACACCGATTTTTTTAGCTATAACACCAGTTCTTTGCAATTTTGGTGTCCACTCTATGTTTGTTATTAGTTCTTTTTGAATTGGTATTGGTTTATTATATATATCTTGTACAACTTCTTTCACAAATTCCTCATTTTCTGGAGTTACTAGTTCTTCATCGGTTTTCTACAAAAAAAAAATAGTTTATAGTTCTTTACAATAAAACTAAATATATTAACATTTACCGACTTAAGTTTTTTTGTAAACCAAGTAGGATTCCTTAGTCTGGGTTTTGGACCTAATACATGTCTTTCTCTAACTTGCGTGGCACTACCGGTAACACTGAAAAACAAATCTTTAAAATAAGTCTTCCATATTTAAATATTACCTTAAAGTTAAAAACGCATCTTCTAACGATTTAATACAACACTTGCTAACAATATTTGAAAATACAAAGGCCATTTTTATTTTATTAACAATATTATTTTGCCATTTTAAATATTTTCAGAACTAAAGCACATTCCTTGCTGTCTAATAAGCACAGGGAGGTAGTCACAGAACAGAAAAGGAGGTAATAGCAGAGACAATCTCTTGTAGAAGCACAGAACAGAAGTCTGTAGCAGAGACAGAGGTTGTCTCTGTCTGTAGTCTGTGGTTAAAAGATAGATTTTCGCGTTGTTAAGTTGGCAATATCTCTTTTAAGTTAACTGAATGACATGAGGGGTTTACGAAAATTTACCTAGAGTGGCCAGATCACTATCTCTGTCTTTGTTATTATTATAATTTTGGAGAAAGAGAATGATATTTGCAAATCTCTCTGAGTGAATTTTCGTAAACGCCTAAGGCGAGTTTTATTAGGCAGAGACTAGGCTTGTTCCACCAGAGAAAACCACTATTCACTAGTCAGTTCGAAACGGTCTAAATTTGATTTCCAAATATTGACCGTTTTCTTTTTATCATTGGGAATCGGCCAGAGCTCTCAGAGTTTAAATCCCTTGTTCTATTTGCATGGTGCTTAAAGGTCTTATGTCCATTCAGTTTACCTTCCCTTTGCCTCTTGAGACCCAGTAAATTGCTAGAGGCTTGTAGACATTATGACTGTTTTGAGGTTAGAATCGTTTGTTTTTCTAAAAATATATGATTTCGACAAAATGGAAAACAAAAGAAATAATATAACTCATGCTAAAGCATGAAAGCACTATCAGCTAGATGTTAGTAAGGAAGATTATATAAAGGCTGCTTAGATCGTTATTTACTTTAATTTTGTTTTATGGTTTCGTCTGGCTGATGGTTGGCTTCAGTCAGTGCATCCGGTGCCGGTGGTTTTCAAATTGCGTGACTGCGTGATTGTATGAATTGGTCTGGGGTGCCTGAGTCGCGGCTGTAGGCGTTTGATTTTGGATTACACATTTGAATAGAGCAGTCTGGCCTTGGTCAACTGCTACTTTACTTCAAGATTAAAATCTTGACTACTTACTGTTTTCTCAAGGTGGCTGACAGGGCAGGCCTAATAGTAATAATATTAATATTATGGGTCACTGGTATCGCTTCTCTTGCGAGAATTCATTTTAGTAATTATATATTATAAGGTAAAAAGAAGTGACAAAGACACGCAACTTCCGTCGAATCCACCTGCCGTCGCGCCGTCTAACAGGGAAGGGAAGAACGAACGAATGAATGAAAATGTTCTGGTGCGCATGCACGTGAGACGGCACAATTGAGCCAGTTCGTTGAATCGGTTCAGTATAGTGATCCAGATCTGGTGAGTCGAATCATTAAAATGACCCGGTTTGCCCACCTCTAGTTATTTTACAAAATACCACAGACCTCGGGTCTATGCAAAATACCTACAAACTGACTTCGGCTACGCTGAATAAACCGACTTACCTATTCATAAATACGTTTCTCAAGGTACAAGATACCACAGAACAGAAAAAGACTACGGTCATCAGAGGTGGTTGTCTCTGCTGTCGTTATCTTTAATAATCAAGCATGTTCGGTCGCTTAGTAACCAATCAAAAACTGGAAATATAAGGAGCAGCGTTATGACATCAAATCACGTGGTACAAATTGTTTGTCTAGTTATTTATGGTCGAGTTTAGCCCCCATGATCCTGAAATCTGGAACGGAACTATCAATTTTAAGTGACTTGATTGGTTTCCTGCATCATAGGGTTCGATCTAAGCCATAGACAAAAATTGTATTTGTCTATGATCTAAGCAAAGTCGAGAACATTATCCTTGACAATGCCTTAACTTGGGTCTATTGCAACAGTGGATTTAGGGGGGGCGAATGGTCGTGCGTCCCCGAGCGTCAAACCAGTTCACAAATGATAAGTCTTTAATCAGATTTTGTAATTTAATTTTGTCTTCAATCCTGTAGTATCTATGCGCTTATTAGTGCCAATTATTATGCTTATTCAATTTTAAATGAAATTTTTTGACGCGGCCAATTTATTTCACTTTTAAATCAAATATGGAGCTAGTGCTGCCCCAACATCAACTCTAATTCCGCTCTCAGTCTATTGTAAGATTTATAAATAAGCGCCGGCGGCACTGGTCGGAGTTAAAAACTAAAACCATCTTGGGTATCTTAGATAAAGTCCCCCACATTACAATACATTTTCTAATAAAATTTGTTCAGTAAACTTCTAATATATTTTTTCAAACTATTGCAATTCATTCAATAACATCAGTTTGAGTATTTGATTTTAATGTATGACGTCATACGCAGATGCGCTGTATATACCTTTACAAATAATAAATACCGCTATTTATTCGATATGTCATGTCGTGAAAATATCCTTAATAGACTTGGTCCAATCAGAGACTAGAGAGTACCAAACGTTGAGGTAAAAAAAAAAATAAGACAGATAAATGAAATGTTAGGTACAATGTTTATTATAAGGCAACAAAATTATCTTTAAACTGTATCAAGTTGTATGAACTTTATAAAAAGAATAAATATAATATTCCCCAATTAATGTAAAGTATAATTTTACATGGTTTCATTTAAGGAAAGTATACATTAAGTATAATAAATAGAGAATCTGATAGTAATAACTTACATTCTAAAATGCCTCCCAAGAAGAAAAAGCCAGCTATAAGTCCAATTGTAGTTGGTACAGTATCTACACGATCAACACGGAGACAAAGCATAGTTAATATAGAAATCCCGAAGTCAAGTAGAACCTGTGCAAAAACTAATCAAAAAAATGTAAAGGAAATTTATACAGATCCTGCAGCATTTCCTAAAACAACAGTTACAAGAATTCCTGGCGAAAATATTACGTTGAATCCTACAGATAAAATTAGACAAACTTACAATAAACTTATAAACCAGAGAGATGTGGAACCAATGTCAATTAAAGTTTCAAAGTCATCAAGGAACAAAGGTGATAAGTCATTATCTAAGGCAAAAGGTAAGCTGAAAAGCAATAAGGCTTTATTGCAGATATTAGAAGATTGGACTGATGATGATAGTCAGGATGATGCAAAGGATGTGTCTGATGTTGAAAGTAGTGATGATGTTGAAAATGTAAGAGAACTTGATGAAGAGAAAAGTAGAAAAGAAGAAGCAAATGAAAGTAATGATGAAGATATGGTGGGTATACAACATTTGATGAAAACAGAGTCTTTAGTAGATAAAAGTCGGTCACCAGTTTCCGAGCCAATTTCGTATGACAGTCAGCCTAAAATCAAACAGTCTGGTGAAATTATAATCGACAATCAAGGTTTAACTAAAAATTATCAGCTTATAATAGAAAATGCACAGCAGAAATTTTTTAAAGAGGCATCAAGAACTGAAGTTGTCCCGGATGAATTGGCTTCAGAAGTTTGCGATACATCACCAATAAAAAATTTGGAAACAGAAGAAATAATAGAAGAGATTGTTGTAGAAGGAAATGAAACCATGCTAATAGACGAGCCTGTAGAAGAAACAGTTGCTTTTGATGAAGAAGTTGTTGTTGAATGTATTACTGAAGAAATAATCTCTGAAGAACCTGATAATCAAATTGACATGGACACTACACCGATTATATCAGAGCATCGCCAGAAAGAAATTATATCAAAAGATACAGCAATTTCTACTGAAAGTATAGAAGATAAATCTAAATGTGGAGAAACTAGTATTCCTCTTTCAGATAAAGAGAATTTTGAACTGGGTGAAAAAAAGGAACAGGTAAGAGAAAATGTTATTTTGGAAGAAACCAGCCAGTCTGTTTCTACTAGTGATTCAAATGATGCTGAGGTAAGAGGTTTTTTTGCCAAGGAAATTGAAAATAATGAAATAGTTAAAGAAGAGGATATTCCAAACTTAGAATATGAAGTAATAGAACGAACTAGCTCCTACAGACAAAACGTAGATTCTGTAACATCAGTATTTGAAGAAAACTTTATTGAAACTGATATTACTACAGAAGTTGACAATACTCCAATTACTTCAGAGGAAAGTGTGCAAGAATATGAAAACAACTCTGAGAGATTTGAGGCTAAACAAGAAAAAGAAATTTATAAAAAAAAATATGTTGGAAGAAATAAAAGTCAAAAAGCAGCCTTAGAGGAAACCATTACAAAAACGGAAAATTTGTCATTAGCATCATCATTGGTTCAACCCGATGAAGCTTCTTTTCTTGGCAAAAATTTTATGCAAGAAAAAGATAGGGAGCAAGATAGTAGAGCTAAAGACAAATTTGTGGAAAATATCGATACAAAAGATGTGACAAGTGAAGAAAGTTTAGAAAATAAAGTGGCTGCATTACACCTGAAAGATGAGGATTTCAAAAAATTTGAAGAAATGAATAAAAAAGTAAGAGAATTAAAGATTAATAAATTGGATGATGGAGAATTTCTATATTCAAAAGAAGAAATAAAACTAGAGGATGTTGCTACTGAAGATAAACTTGTAAAACAAAATTTAAAAATGAATGAAACGATTGAGGAATATCCTACCAAAAATGAGAATACTTCAATTAAAATGGAACCAATACTAGACAAACCAAAAACTCGGAGAACTCGAAGCAATGATGCCAAATCCGCAAAATCACAGAAAGAAATTGAGGAGCAATTAATACGGTCAAAATCTCCAAAATTAACAAAATCTGTGAAAACTTCTAAAGAAAAGAGGAGTTCAAAACCCAAAGATATCAGACCAAAAGACACAAATTCATCGCACAAAGAAATAAAGGTCAAAGCAAGAGTTACTTCCACTCCAATGGCTAGAAGAACAAGGGACAAGGGTGAGAAAAAGGAGTTGGGAAAGAGTGACAAAAAAGAAACTGTTAAGAAATTTGCAAAAATAGATGGTGATCAAGGAAAGAAATTTGCTAAAAATGATAACACTGATTCTGAGGACACCGAAGTTCGAAGATCTAGTAGAATAAAATCTATTAGTGTATTAAAAAAGAAAACGACGGGCCATGGTTTAGTACGGTCAAAATCAGAACCAATACTTAATGAGTCTGATGTTTCAGATAGTAATTCTGTGCAGACAGAATCTGAAAAGAGCACACCCTCGGCTTCTCCAAAAGTTTTAGCTAAAGATCGTAAAACTAGATGGACTAGATCCAGTGAAAATTTATCATCCGATTCACAATCTACGGTAGATTCAATGCTCAATAAAAATGATGGTCAATTCCCAGAGGTAATAAATATGGATATTGATGAGAAACCCAAATTACCTTTGAGAGATCCAGTAGTAGAAGCTAGACTGAAGCAGTTCATACATTTAAGGGAAAACATGTATAAAACTGATAGAATGACTTGTAAAGAGGCCAAAAAAAATGACCTGTGATTGTTTTTTAACTACGGAAGAACAAGAAGCTAACGAATATGGATGTGGTGAGGATTGCTTGAACAGGCTATTGCTAATCGAATGGTATGTATTACATACATATACTGTGCTTTCATCTCAAAACACTAAATAGGGAAGCATTCGGTCAAGCTCGTGCAGTCCCCTGAGCCCCCTAGATGCAAAATATGACTGGAATTTTCCACAGTGCATGCAATTTGTGCTCTCCGATTTACTCTGTATGTACGAGTTTGAACAACACTGCTTCCCTGTATAGTGTGAAAACATGAAAACAGTATACATTATCAGCAATTCCTGGGATATCACTTATTGTTAGAGTTACAAATTTAGTTTTGCTTAGTTCTGTGACAAATGGTCTGACAGACATTCTGGCCCAAAGAAATTTACTTATCTTCGGGCTCATCATCATTTATTTTCTTACTTGAAAAACTGAAAGTTATTGTTCTGATTTTCTTAGTCTTAGTATACATTATTATTAGTAGTAAAATCCAGATGATACTTTGTTCTATAAAAACCATGTTAATTTTTTTACAAGCACTTTGTATAATTTCTTTGTATTTTTAAGCAAATTTAAATGTTATATTTATATTACATAATCCTTTCCATGCTAAAAACAATATTAGCAGCATTCATTGGAAATGCTGGACATATAACAAATCCACACTTTTTTTAAAACAGTACAAGAACATCAGTTGTACTGTTTATTATTTTTTTCTAATTACTTGGTGATCCATAGAAAATATGTAATTAAAGTTAGTGTCTCGATATCATCCTAATATTTTTTAAGATAAATGTCCTGTGTTCTTGCTAGATCAAAATTTGAGCCTTCGTAATATGTTTTCCTCCATTAGGCAGTTGTAGGTGTAGCATTCAAAAATCGACTTTTTTGCTTTGTTAGAATTTCCTTAAATTCTGTCAGTAAACTAAGTTTCTTAGTTTTTTCAGATTAAATTCTACCTGTGTCGATTTTATTGTCAAGGAGTTATATAATTTTGTCACAATTTAACTGAAGTTGTATCTCTTATATTAACGTGGTTACTAGTGGTCGTACGATTCCTAATTAATTTTTTTAATAAACTCAAGGTAATAAATTGTTAGACTTAATATCGAAATATTACTGTATTTTTTTTGCAATCAAAATATAATAATATAATATATATTTGCCATTTGATTAAAAATGTAAAAAAATTTAAAAATATCTTAATTTGTTAAAAGATAGTAAGTACAAAATCATAATAATTCTTCAATAATTTCAGTGGTAACCTCTGTCAAGTTGGCGATAGATGTACAAATAAAAGATTTCAGAAAGGTCAGTTTGCACCACTAGAAGTTTTCAATACGGAAAAAAAGGACTTGGTCTGAGGGCAGCTGCTAATATCCCTTAGTAAGTATTATTCATTCACGATTCTTTTTGTGTTAGAGTTGGCCATGGATATTAGGTAATTGCTGTTTTTGCAGCCTGGGCAATTCTGGTATAAATGTGTGTCCATGATGCAATGCCGGTACACTTTACTGGCCATAGTTAATCTTTTTGACCACTGTGTTAACCCTTTCACTACAGGCTTATTTTTACATAAGATAATATGCATAATATATGAGCAGAGTTAGTTCATGTGGAAAAACCCCTGTTCCGCAATTACCTTGCTTCCAATTGAACCTCATTTTTTTTATGGAATGTAGGTCTAAGTTAAAACAAATCAAATTGCAAGGTTTCTGAATAGTTCTAGTGGTATAAGAATGTTTTTCAACTGTCCCCGAAATAATCCTTGAAAATCTAGAATTTTGTATTAGGTAAAGAGAGGCGGTTTTATTGTGGAGTTCAAACTGTATGAAGGACGTCAACAGTTATGTCACCCCAATTAAGTAAGAATAAGTGCTCGAGCCCACTCGTCTACCCTTAATAATGTAGTTAATATACTTGCATTTTTATCAGGTTCCAACCCACTCCAGGACTGCATTTTTATTATCAAAGTTGAAGAGAAGTGAATAAAGGAATCATGTATCAAAAAGTTTGTTTGGAGATAATCAGGATGATAGTTTATATATTCCATATACAGTTATGTAGTACATGAATTCTTTATCAGTTGATAACTTTGTTATTTGACTTTAAGAGTCTATAGAACTCATCTAGAGAAAAACTGGTATTTTAAATCTGTATCCGCCCAAGAACTATTTTTAAAAAAATGTTCAATCATGGCTAACTTTAATCCAAAAAGTTCAAGACTGGTTAATATACAGGGTGTTTCAGGATTAACTGGAAAAACTTAAAATCTGATTTCAGGACCTCAAAATAAAAAAAAGTTTCTTATGGAGGTATATCAGGAAACGCTTTGTTAAAGAGTGTTAAAGATGAAGGCTAAAATTAGGTGTTTAATTTTTTTCTCAAATTTGGAGAAAGAAAAAAAATTATTTTGGTAGACATTTTTGCTTCTAAATTATATTTTTTCAACCACCATTTTATTTTTATCATATAAAAATATGTCTCGAAAAGCTTAGTTCATTTAGAAACTCTTTTGTCCCTTTTATTTTTTTTCCTCAAACTGATAATTTTTGAATAAAAAAATAAAATAGTCTCGAACCACGTGGTTATTTGGAAAATTGCATTATTTAATAAAATGGAAAATGCCTAATAGACTGCTGTCAAATAATCTTTATTAGCTCTGGGCTCAAGTTAAGCATCATTTTTTTTTTTAGCCTACTAGGTATTTCCCATTTTATTAAATAAGGCAATTGACCAACTAACCATGTGGATCGAGACTATTATATTTTTTTATTAAAAACTCTCAGTTCGATGAAAAATATAAAAGAGAGAAGAGTTTCTAAATAAAACAAGCTTTCTGAGGCACATTTTTATACGATAAAATTCAGGTCCATTAAAAAGTTCGATCAAAAAAATTAAATGGGGATTGCTAATTTCATCTCTTTTACCGATAAGTGATAGTTTAATCTTTTCACTGCGCACTGCTGTTTCAAAGCTGCCCATCATATGAAGCATTTTTTTACCGCTTGCGTACATATTCATCAAGAGCAATGTGAACCATTCTATAATATGGAAAAGTACCCGTCGTTTTACATGTTTGGTGTGTTTTAGTTGGCTTTTTTAAAACTTTATAAAACAAAAGTACAAAACCCAAAATTAAGAAGAGATTTATTTAAAAAATGATACATTAGACATCAAACATTTTTCATTTACGATGTAAGATCCCTACCACGTCTGAAACACTCTCACTAGCTTTTATCATTGTGTTAATATCTCAAAATATCATACGAGCGAGTTTATTCGGGTAGAGCAGTATGATCCTATTTTTATTAAGAATGCGAGTATAATCGTGTAGCAGTTAACCGGTCGGCGAACATATACGTCAAGAGAAGTGAAAGGGTTAAATAATATCTAATATTCCTATTAGTAGAAAACCTCTACCAAAATTAATTTTTTTATCTTTTTCCAAGAGAAAAAAATAAAAACCTAATTTTAGCCTCTATCTTTGGAGGGGCGTAACTCTTTAGCGGAGTGTTTCTGGACATACCTCCATAGGAAATTTTTTCTTATTTTGAGGTTCTGAATTCCGATTTTAAGTTTGTCCAGTGAATCCTGAAATACCCTGTATTTTTATTCTGATAAAATAAATTGTAGTGGTGAATTCATTCTTGAATATGTTGGAGAAGTTCTAAACTGTGAGGAATTTGACAAGAGGGCTGAAGTTTACTCTCAAGATAAGAATATCCACTATTATTTTATGTCTTTAAGAGCAGATGCTATTATCGATGCGACAATGAAAGGTATGTATACCGAATATTTTATGATAATATAACAGCCTAACTACAATTTCCTTCATGTGCTAGCTGAGCTCCAATATTTCATTCAGATTCTTTCTCCATATCAAAGATTATATACACTCTAGATAGTTACTGCTTATGGACCCTATCCTCGCTCATAATACGCCAATGACACCTAGCAGTAATTTCTTTAAACTTCAGCTTTTTGTACATCAAAAAATGGTGATACAATAAACATTTCTAATCCCCCATTCATAAAAACAACTTAAATTTTAGAGGCTGGTTTCAGTGCGCTATGTCTAGGCGCAATGACAATTTCATTGAGAGCACGGTTGAGACTATGTAGCCAAGCGAATAAGTTACCTTAGATATGTTGCTATACCGCAATAATAGGTATATAATCGCTTTGTGAATGGTTTATATGAAGTTGTTTTCATTATGCTTTTCAAATATTAGAGATTAATTGTAATGAAAGGTTTGGTTAATTGGTTATATCTATTTACAAACTTTTGATAAAAAACAAATACAAGTTTTATTTAAACAAACTAGTCTCATAAAAAAGTAAGTATATTGTTTGGAGTATTATGTTTCAGAAGAAACAAACCTTTAATGTATTGGAAAAATGTAACTACTTATTAGTCTCCACATTTTTTTTTATTATTGTTAGAACAGCTAAAAGTAACAGTACCTCCTATTGTTTTTAAAAGGATTTTTATGCAATAATGTTTGAATTTTAATATTTTATATACAGGGAGCGAGTTCGATAATTAATTACATAAATGTCTAATTGGAAATTACCAACAATATCGCATTTCACTCAAATAATGTTATGATTAGACTACACAACATTTGAGTTTTAAAAAATAATTCACATTGAAAAATACAATATTTATGAAAACCGCATATGCAAACTGAAATTAACCTATTGTATTCTCTTGGTACTCAAGAAGAATATATATATCATAAACTTCATTATTTACTGCCGATTCGGTACCAGCTCAGCAAAATGGCTCGTATAAGTTCCAATTTCTCAAAAAGGTGAAAAAAACAATGACTGAAACATTTGACATTGTCAGAAAAAATACACTAAATGAGATTTTTTGCGAGGATACTTTTTTATTTTAGTCAATATCGTTGCTGCCTTCGGCTTTGAAAAAACTAAAAAATCTGTTTAGGAATCAAAAAATCCACAAAAATGAATTGAATAATTTGAACTACCTTTGAATAGATAGTATACAGGGGCAGATGGGTCGACTAATATTGTGGTATACAAATAAGTGCAAAAAAGTGTTATTCCATAAAATCAGTTTTAAAATGTGTGACATTTATCTTAGTTTACAACATTTTTCACGTTCTCCATTACAAATTAGTAAAAAAAAGATGAACGTTAATAACTTTTTTTAGCAAAAAACAGACTTCGACCACAAACTGATCCAGTGGTGTGATGTTGTCTGGGCCGTCCCTAGCTATTGCGCCACTGGGGTGTGAAATGTAATTTGCCGCTTACCTTTACCAACGCCCAATTTGGGAATGGAAAATAATGAAGGTAATAGGCAATAAAAAATCCAGTATTTTATTTTGTATGTGTAATTAAACTTAAGGTGCAGCGCGCTGTACAGGTGCAGGAACCAGGAACGGTGCAGTTGGCGTTATGTACTACTAATATACTAAAAGAAATCATCTAATTGTCAGTTGTTCTAATAACACGCGCAAGCGCGCTACAAGCAAAATGTATGCCTTGGGTTTAGCGACGCTGAAGTAAACCTCATCAGACTGCAATATTTTCCTCAAAAAAGGTGGGTCAAACTTCAGTGGGATTCAGAAATTATTGACAAAAGCTATATCGACGTTCGCTGTACCCAGAAAGTAAAGGATGGGACAGGTCGCAGATGGTGGGGAAGTCTATGGTCCCTTTTCAATGTCCCGCATAGTGTGGAATTCGAAATGTTGTCAAGACTCTTCAGACACTCGTCGTATCATCTCTATCAAATTCACACAAGATTCTTCTTCCTCTCACATTATTGATTATTATCATTTTGGTTTATACCTGTTTATTTTTCTTAGGCCATTATCAGCAAAACGTTGATGAAATGTAACAGAAATGCTTGGATGTGGTTGTGTCTGCTTGGAAATCGTCAGCAAAATCTATACATAAAATGGATATCTGCACATTCTGGATTACTAAATGCAAATGGCTTTTCAAACTCAATAATTTAATAAACACGATACAATTTCACCGTATGAACAATCAATGGTCGTTGAAATTAAATCGAAGTAATAGCTGTTTTTGACATTTCAGATCAGATATTGTTTCATAGCAATCTCAGTTTCTCAGTATCTTTATTTTAAACAAAATACAACATTTGTCAACTTTGATGGCATTTTTCTGGAAAACCGTATGTCGTACCGAGAGAATGGAATACTTTTTCCTTCTAATTTATACAAGCAATAAAAAAAATGATAACTTTAGTGATTGGCGTACAAGTTCTAGACAGAAAAGGTGTTTCAGACCCCAGTTTCTGCGCCACTGGATATTGAGATAAATAATATGTTGTATTGACAAAAAGATGGTAGTACTGAAAAAAAACACGTTACAAATTTCAAATCAAAACCTCTAAAACGAAAAACTTTTCGATATATGTTAATTCGAACTTTTTACCTTAATATGACGCCCTCTATCTATTGACAAAGTCCTGCTATTACAAACTGGGACACCCTGTGTAGTGTTTCTCAGATTTTTAATTGATTTAAGGCTAATCTCTTTTGCCGTCCTGTAATGTATTGAATCATTTTCATACTTTGTATCAAAATTAAAATAACAAACGTTTTTCATTAGAAAAATGCATCAAAATAATAGCCCTTGCAAATAAAAAGATGAGGTGTATGTTAGCTCCAAAACACACGAAGAAATTATTTACAATCTTATGGTTACCAAAGAAACGGAAGCATTTAAATATGTATTTGAAATTATATGAAAATTGTGCATATTTTGTCCATAACTCTCACTAGATACTTAATTGAGTGAACAATATTTAACTATGACATGAAAATGCACATTATTTTCATGTAGTTGTCATGTAGATAAATAAATTCCATTTGTTAAGAAGCCCAATTTTTAAAAATATCTGATGTGGCCAGCATATAACTTTCTTAAACCCCTATATATAATCATGATCTAAAAAATCATTCTATTTAATTCTTCATTTACCTCAATTAAATTTTAATAGCTTGAAATGTTTCATTAAAATTTTTGAATAATTAATTATCAGCGTCGCTCGATACTGTCAATAATAATGCATGTCATATTATATTTTAATAATTTCTTCTTATTAACATTGACATTTTTGTAACTAAATTAGACATTTCAAATATCAAACTGCCAAATTTATACTAACCCCATTTTTGAGTGTGAGTGTTGAATGTGTAAACAATTTCAGTTTACATCATCTTTATTTAAGTGCTTGGAAAATACATTTTATTGGCTTGATATAGTGTAGACATGATTAATAATCATTCATCAAGAATATATTTTTTTGTAAAGACAAATACAAACAAGTTTGGGTACTGTGAACCTCCTTTCAGCTGGCCAATTTAGCTCATCACTGAATTTATCATTGTCTTTGGCCTTTAGAACACGTGTACCAAATTTGAAAGTTTTATCTCAAAAACTGTCGCAGCTATCGCGATACTACAGACTTGCAAACATATTTTTTTTCCCGTAAAGTTATGTTTTTTCATTATAATTCGTCAAGATTCGTCCAGAAATATAATAAAGAATTTAAAAATTTTTTATTTCCCAAAATTGTACCTTTTTTCTTCTTTCATTCATTTTGTCTATTCATATAATACTAGGTCCCCTATTAAAAATAAAGAATCATAATACAACCTTATATAAAAAATCTCCATCTCATGCAAGTACCTATAAAAAGGTATAATAAGTTACCAACAGAAATTAAAGTTATAAATTATGCCAAATTTCAATCAATTATCTTCAAAACTAAAGGAGAAAAGGAGGGTGTACCATGATCCTGTTACACCCAGAATATACTATGTATATCTAATGTGAAAATATACTATTCTATTCTATTCTATGGTACGTATAAGATGACTAACTGGACGCTAAAAGTGGATGGTCTTGAGGCGGTTGTTACAAAGTCATAAAGAGGTCGTTGTGATCTAAAGTACAACCCTTAATGTGACTTAAGGAACATAGTTGTATAAGGGTCGTTAAAAAAATAATATGACTTTATTATGACCTTGTAGAAAGATAGTTGTACAAAGGTTATTAAAAACCATGATAAAACTTCAATAGGACTTTGAGATAAAATAGTACCTAAAATTGAAGCGAGTTGTAAAAAGAGGTTATATTGGTTTTGAATACGACCTCCATACGACCCATAAATGAAAATATGGCGTCCAAAAATTGATAGCAGTAACAGAGGTTATATTAACATTGAAAATTACCTCAACATGACCCATGAACAGAAATATGGCGCTTCAAAACGTGGTAGTCGTAACAGAGGTTCAATATGACCTCAGTACGATTCTTGAATCATTAATAAAAATTGACCAATTTTTTGCTGTCAATGTTAGTCTATGAATAAAAGTACGAGAATGAACATCTTTTACAAAGTTTAAAGGTGAATTCATCCTCACTTTTTTCAAATTCCCTAAGCCCAACCAACCAGTTTTTAGATAAATGTAAGTAGCAAAAGACCCTAGAAACCTTAAAAATCTCAACACAATAAAATTTTACACTTTCGGAATCCAAAATTATTTAACAAATTTGCACCAAATTTCATATTTTTGGCATGTATTATTACCAAGTAGCATGACTATTAAATGATATCAAGTGTGCTTATCTGCTTTTTTTTTATTTATTTATTTTTTTTTTCATCAAAAAATATGCGAGAGTCACCCATATGACGTCATGAAACCATTGCAGATGTAAAAATAAGACTCAAAGGTAGTTTAAAGCATGAAAAATGACAATATAGTCATATGAAATGACAGTTAAGTCACGTGAACGGTGTGAACACGCCATTGGGCAGTCGGTCATATTACTTCTGTATGAATAAGACTATGATCGTTTCAAAAATATAAACCAACTAGAATAATTTAAAAACAGTCCACAATAATGAATTTGCTTAATAAGTTAGTAGTTAGTTTTCTTATTTAGTTCTCTATAATTGTTTAAATAAATTACATGGAACATAAAAGCCTAAATTAATTTACATTTTTATACATTCAATATGGCTACAACTTAGTAATTTCGTAATTTTACATTGGGTCTAGCCAGATAAGCATGTTAAAAATGCCCTTAAAGGAAATTACACTAAAAGAGTGTTAAAAGTATTTTATTAGTTATAAAAAAATATTTGCTAGAGTATTATTCCAAAAATCCAAGGGGGGGGCTGAACTTTTGCAAAAAAGGTAATTATTTTTTAAAAATGTGTTGCAACTTACATAATGGGCGAAAAATTTTGAAAAAATTCTCGAACATAGAGATCTACCAAACGAACTCAGTAAAAATTATTATGCCGTATTTGGCGCGAAATTCAAATTTTAAAAAACTAAAAAAATTAAAAACGCCCTTTTCACCTTTTTTTTGAAAAGGTGCTACCATGATTTTTTTTTAACAGATGTGCCTTTGCATTACTAATACCCCTAATTTTTTTCAGAATTTTTGATTTGGTGGCACATGCTGAAAAAAAATAAAAATTTCAACTAAAACTATTACTATTTATTATAGATAACATTAATATTATATTATTATAATTAATAATTTTTCACTGAAAATCAAAAAAATAACTAATCTTCATCACTTTCCTCATCTATTACCGGCTCCACGTTTACAATATCAAAAATATGCTATAGAATTTCGGCTGGTTTAATAATTTTCGATAAATATCTACCATGAAATAAATAATAAACAACAGCCGCAACGTGCGAACAACATCAAATTGTTCGTAATCCGTTGGCACATTCGCAAAAATGGCGTAATATGCCAGTACATCCTAGAGAATTTGGTCTGTAATGTATATAGCATTTGTAGGTTTTTCTATTAATGTGTCGGGACCTTATTTCGCATTTCACTATATTTTTTGTTTCTTTCAAATAACCGATATTGATATTATCTTGGTCGTCCATTACTTCTGCGAGGTAAGATACTGCTTGAGACAGTTGATAAGAACCCGTAAAAAATATTTTTAGATCCCTCTCACTTAATTCGGGAAAATCGAGAAGGGCAGCTGATGACATTTGTTGAAAGGTCAGTTTGCGTCTACTCCATTTCTTTCTCTCTGCTTCTAAAGCAAGTAAGTTTTCACATGCTTTTCGACTGCCCATATATTGAGCAATTTCTTCATGCAGACCCTCATCGGAATTTAACCTCTGACCGAACGTATTATTTAAAAAGCAGACTATTTTACAGAATACTGCACTTTTTTGAAGTAGTCGGTTGTCGAGCTGGTGGTACTAGAATATTCCAAATATGCAGTATTTTTGGAAGTGCTTACTGAAGGCTTTTTCAATGATTTTAAATGTTTAACAGTAAATGAACGGCATTTGTTACATAATGTGTCACCAATACTAACATTTTTTAATATTAATTTTGTTAAGTTTTCTGCCTCCAATTCTGTCTGAACTATTTTTTTCTGACCACCTATCTTACGAAGATATTCACTACAATTAATACACTTTTTATTGTAGTCCTCTTCGCGTTGAGTAGACATCTCTCAAAAAACAGGAGTAAAATATGTACTTTTACGTAGAAACAAAAAGCAGTAACACCTGCTAACTAAAGTATGCACTACACAAAATTGCACAAATGGTACTGTACACCTTGAAGCTTGCTGTATATTAACTAAAGACGTTTATTACGTAATTTCCAATTTATACACTTACAATATGTATTGCAATCAATTCTGAGACATACTTGACTGTAACACATATTTTGAACATGTGCACATATTTCTGCCCACAGTCCAACACACTAGCCTATCAGCGAGTGTGTAGGGACGTCAATTGGAGTAAGACAAAATATGTCAGCAGAGTAAACAATTGAAATTGAGATAAGGTGTGTATTAGGCCACACCCTGACCTTTGTGATTGCAGCAACATGTACCTATACCTGTATGCAGCAATATGTTCTCTGTATGCGAGACGCACACATCCATGTAACATGAACATGAACTGAAAGAGAACATTAACGGTACAAAACACAGATCCTACTGTAATATAACAATTCTAGAAATCTATAATAGTAGATGCTGTTGTTTAATAAATAATTTTAGGTGAAGTTTTTATTTTTTTTCAGCATGTGCCACCAAATCAAAAATTTTGAAAAAAAATTAGGGGTATTAGTAATGCAAAGGCACATCTGTTAGAAAAAAATTATGATAGCACCTTTTCAAAAAAAAGGTGGAAAGGGCGTTTTTAATCTTTGTTAATTTTTTAAAATTTGAATTTTGCGCCAAATACGGCATAATAATTTTTACTGAGTTCGTTTGGTAGATCTCTATGTTCGAGAATTTTTTCAAAATTTTTCGCCCATTATGTAAGTTGCAACACATTTTTAAAAAATAATTACCTTTTTTGCAAAAGTTCAGCCCCCTCTTGGATTTTTGGAATAATACTCTAGCAAATATTTTTTTTATAACTAATAAAATACTTTAACACTCATTTCGTGTAATTTCCTTTAAGGGCATTTTTAACATGCTTATCCGGCTAGACCCTTTATAACTATTAGGTCGTAAGCAATTTCGGCCATATTTTTTGTTGGAAAGTTGACGTCCATGTTTAACAAACAAAAATATTAAAACTAAATGTAATTTGTAGGTTTATTACATAGAAATTTGATTAGAAAATATATTTCTTCGATATTATCAATTATGCTCCACAAATATGTGTACATTCTAACCAGAGCTGGGTAATTACTTGTAATTTAAAAATAATTACAATTACAAATTACTTTTTTAAAAAAGGAACTAATTACAATTACAAAATACATGTCTTTAAAAAAGGAATTATATTCATTTAAGTACAATTACGTGAAAAATGGATTTAGCAATTACTTTTCTAATTACTTTTCTAATTACTTTTATGATAAAGTAAATTATAGTGACCAAACAAAGAAAAAGGTAAGCTAAAAATTTTAAAAGTAATATTGCGTTTTAATATTTATTAGAATGTTTGACTTTAAGAATAATCAGGAAAAATTAAATAAATATATAGAAAAGGCAGCTTAATAACAATGCCTAATAATAATAAGAATGATAATAGTAAACAGTAAACACTTTTAGTTTTTAAAAGTTTATTGAACAAAAATTTCCATTAAAATAATAAAATTAAAAGATTATTCTTATTTATTTTCTGATATAAAACTTTTATATTTTTATTCCTAATACTTCATAAGTACTATAATTTTATATTATTGCTCTTCATTATCACCATTTTTTCAAAATTAGTGTCAGAGAGCGCATTCCTTCGGGTTGCGTTGATTATTGTGGCAAACGAGAATAATCGCTCTACTGGTGAGGAAGAGGGAAGTGGCGTGTTATATTTAAAAAATACTTTTTTCACCAATTGATAACTCTCTAGCATGGAAATATTTTGTCGTAAATCATTTAAATACTGTAGTACTTCCAAATGTACCCTATTTTTATTTTCTACCGAAGATGTTGCCTCTTCACTAAAATCGAAAAACTCTTCTTTTTGAATGCTGTTACTGCTGTTAGTCTGTTGTGAGTGTTGTGTAGGAGATGAAACTGATTCTAAATCTTCGAAATACAATAATTCACATTCTGATATTAAAAGCTGAGTAATATCTTCTTTACTTAACACAGATGTTTTCTCCACTACTGGAAACCAACGTAACTTGAATTCTGGATGAGAAATTGCACCCAAAACGGCATGGCGATCTTGTAACGTCAGTAATTTTCCAAATCTTTTCTCTATACCTTCAATCGCACTATTCAACAATATATTTCCACCATATTTAAATGTGTTTGTTTTTAGTTTATTTAATTTATTCTTGAGTGAAATTATGCTAGGTAAAAGAGAGCCATAAAATGTATTGATCTCAGTTTGCAGAAAATCTAATGTTTCTGCTAAAGGCTTTGCAATTTCACAGTATTCTTCTAGGTACAGAAATTCACCATCGGTAAAGGATTGTAGCTCTAATTTTGCAAAAAGAGTAGGTAACTTTTTCTTTACAGAAATTATTTGATTTACACTGTCATATAATGAGTTCCACCTAGTTACGCCCGGAGAACTAAGTGTATGGCCCAAGTGGGATTGAATAATTTCTGCAGTCTTCGGTCGATTTGCCTTTTTCCATAATTCTTTGCACTTTATGATAGCATGCATATGTCTGTTTCAAGAGTAACGTTACTTTGGATAGCATTATTTATATCTGTGGTTGCAATTAAATTAATTGAATGACTGGCACAGCGTTTATGTTGTGGCAATATTATATTAAAACAATTATTGTCACTTAAAGTTACGTTGATTTCCAGTGGATCTTGTTCAAGTGCGCTTTCTAATTCTGGGTTAGGGATTTCTATAAACTCTATAATATCTTCTTCTGGGTCCTCCTCATAATTCGATACCTCTTCATTTTCTTCTTGAATGTCCTTAATGCTGAATACTTCAAAAGCTTTTAAAAAATTGGAGGCATTGTCAGTTATTGTAGCAACAATTTTCTCGGGATTAATAAAATATTTGTCGTACAAACTTTTCAACTTAGTTGCAATATTTTTATAATCGTGTGTACCTTTAAAACGTTCACAAGATAAAGCTATTGATGTTCTAGAATAATCTAGATTAATCCAGTGACATGTCACGCCCAAAAAGCTTTTTTTTTTTCGTTGACCAAATATCTGCGGTAGTGCAAACAAATTTTTGATGAGAAATCCTTTTTTTTAATATCATTTATATGTTCATTATATAAGTCGTCTAGCCTTTTTACAGCTGTTTTTCTTGCCATAACTGATAAATTTGATCCTTCGAATAAATTTTTAAAGCTTTGGTTTTCTATAATTGAAATCGGGCTAATGGTATTTATTATGAAGCTTAGGATTCTGCTGTCAAATTCTTTTTGACTGGTAAATTTTGATGATCTTGAACATTCACCTAATTTGGTACTTTTGGTAGATTGTTTAGTACTGGCGGAAATTTTTCTTTTTTTCGACAAATTTTCATTTTTTTCTTTCAGGTAGGTTTGAAATGCATAATTATGTTTTCTTTTTAAATGTTTTAAGAAATTTGTTGTTGCTCCTTTGGAACCTTTATCATTTTATTTGCTGGCAAACAAGTTTGGCACTGAGCTTCAATATTATATTTATCGGTGTTCATAATTTTGAAATATTTTCCACTTAGTATAGCATAATGGAAGTCATGATCAACAGTATCAACACTTGGTTCACTTGATGTAGATATTATATCGACTTCTGTGTCAACAAAAGTTTGATCTTGAGAATTTTCTGTAAAAAAAGTTGAGAATACTTTTTTTGTTTTTTCTTCTTTTCTTTAGCAATATTAGGAACATAGTCAGGATCTTCGTCGGAAGAATTATGAAATGGATCTAGTACGTTGTCATCGTCCATTATATATATATGCTGATTTTTTTATCTGTAAAGATAAAGGTGTGCCAGATGTGCATATTTTTGTAATTATACAGGGTGTCCGGAAACAAAGTAGAAAAAAATTACCTGTAGATTCCTTAGTCCAAGTTAATTGGGGTTCTTCATATAACAAATTTCAAAATATCCCTTCGTTGTCAAGTTACAACCCCTTTAAACGGGTACGTTAAAAATCGTTTACATTTTTTTTACTCAAAAAATAAAATTCCAAAAAAACAAAATACTTGGCATATCTATTACGCTTATTTTAAAGGCATCTTGTTAATTTTTTTCATCCCCTTGAGTGCTTCACCAAGGGGTGAAATGGGCAACCCCTAATATATTTTTAAAATCCATTCATTTTACATTTCGGAATAAAATATTTTTGATTCCCTTGTTAATTCTAAAACTTTTTCTTCTCTTTAAAAAATGCCGCGTTACCAACCGTTTTCGTGGCAAAAATTTAAATTTACGTTCATGCAATTCAGTTCATTTCAATCATTACTGAACGATAATGTTTTAAAACTTTTAGTAAGCTGCCCTCAAGTTTCAATTTGTCAGTGGTATTATTAACATTTAAGTATTTATTGAAATTAGTCTATCACATCTAGTAGACTCATGTCAATTATTTGAAATAATTACCTAGTTTATTATTATTTTTTTTAAAGGGGCTGTAACTTGACAACGAAGGGGTATTTTAAAAAATGTTATATGATGAACCCCAATTAATTTGGGCTAAGGAATCAACAGTTAATTTTTTTCTACCTTGTTTCCGAACACTCCGTATACTTACTTTTTCACAAATAAGCCTTTTTTATTTAAAAAAAAAAGTTTAAAATATCTATTTTAATTAGTTGCTTGCAAATATTTGTAGTAGGTAGGTAAAATTAAAATAAATTTTCTAATAATATTAAAATAAAATAAATATAAATAGTTAACTAAATAAACGTATTTTAAAGAAAAAGGCCTTTCATTTAGAAATATAAGTTTCAAGTTTTCAGAAGTGATACACCAATGTCTCGAAAACAGTTGCTTTTGCTTTTCCTTCATTTTATATTATAAAATGGGAAAGCATTATTATATTCATGAAAAAACATTAAAACATTTTTATTGCTTATTTTTCCGATTTAATTCTGAAAAAAGTCAATTTCGATTTATTGTGCTAACAAAATTCCCTAGACACTCAGTAGACAGACAGACACTCAAGCAGACAGACCGAGAAGAATTTATTTGTTCGGAATTTATTTTATTCTTTTACTTAAACAACTTAAAACGAAAAAACAAAAATCATTTATTTTTTTCCCACGAGCACAATGATATGAGATGTTGGGAAAGCAATAATTATTATTAAAAAAAATTACGAATCAAAAAAGTATGAGTGAAAGGCTGAGTAACCGAACCAGAAATTTTCTTAGCTCAAATAAGAGCAGCAACACATAATCACGTATCACATAATATACGAGGTCAATCTGAATGTTGTTTCTTAGGTTTTCTCTCTATAATAATTATAATAAAATAAAATGTACTTACTTTATGTTAATTCCGAGGTTAATTCACTAAATCACTTATTAATGTTCACGCGGCACAACACTCTCTTCAAATGAAATAAAAACAAATTGGTTGATGCGATTTCCAGAGACGGAAATTTACGTAAGCCTGCAAGTCTATTCTTGTTTGTTAAATGTTAAACCACATACGCATGTCCTTAAAGTAATTGTAATTATTAGAGAAAGTAATTGTAATTGGAAAAAGTAATTGTAATTGGAAAAAGGAATTGTAATTGGAAAAAGGAATTGTACTTATAGAAGTAATTTGTAATTAGATAGTTCAAATAATATAATTACAAATTACAATTCCTATAACAATTTTGCTGCAATTACAGTTCCAAATTACTTTAATAAAAAAAAGTACTTAATTACAATTACAATTACACGAAAAAAAAAAGGAATTGTAATTGCTAATTACTTTTTCACCAGGAATTACCCAGCTCTGATTCTAACCCTTTGAAACCAATATTTAAAATACATTTGTTTTTATGATTTATTAAATTTTCTTTGATTTTCAGTATTTGGAAGATGAGTTGTATTTTTTTCGGGGTATCTTTGCCACTTTTACAGTAAAAAAAATTCCAGCAGTTTTGGCATCATAACATAGCTAGAAATTGATTTAAGCATTTAACATTTTCGTATAATAAATAACACCACATAGGTACTTAGATTCATACTTAATACAGTTTGATTATTGACTTTTTATTTATCCCTACTGTAAACGGATGAATACAAGACATACGTAGAGATAAAATATATACAATCCATACTAATTCGTTACGTTCTTTTGTCGTGTTTGAACAAAAATCAGATCATAGGCCGTATCGAAGTCATATCAAAGATTGTTATGATCTTATAATCACTCTATAACGACCTCTATACGACAATATCACAATCAATTTTTAGGACATGACCAAATTGTTCTATAAAAGTCGTATCCAATTAAGCCACATGAAAGTCATATGAGAAGTCATGATAACCCTTTCCCAACCGTCCAAATCTAGTCATAAAAGGGTTGTAACAAGGTCGTCACGTCTAAATGCAAGTCGTATTTTAGGTCACGATGACGTTGATACGTTTCTTATAAGACTGAAAATGTTACCTGGGTTATGGTTTTATCAACAAAGAATAATAGTTTTTGTGCTGTATTATCAGTATGAGTGCTCAATATTTCTGTTGTATACGAATCACAATTTATATAAAAATATTATCAATACAGCTTTTACTGGTTATTCGTGTATAGAGTCGAAGGATACAGATTAAAAAAGTTTAAAAGAAATAAGAAGTCATTGGAAGATTTATCATTACATTTAAATCAATATTAAAACCGTCAGCCACAAAAACAACTGAATTTTCATCTAAAACCCAACCCAATTTAAAATTTCTTCCATTTTATTTAAAACATCTGGTGATGTGCTTGGTGTACGATATATGAATAAAACTATGATTTTTGTCTTCTCTATGTCCCCTTCCACAGCAGCATATTCACAAACAGTCTTTTCAGCTAAATTAACAATGTCAATTCTATTCCTCCATCTTGTACCACTTTTACAAACCACAACGGTACCCACATGTTCACCTTCCTGTCTACGATAGTAGGAAGCCAATTGAAAATTACAGATGCTAAAGTTACTTAGTTGCGTTTCAGATTTCCAGTGTTCAGTTATACATATATAAACTTGCAGTCCTCATGACTACTACCAACTGGAGTTCATCGATACAGTAAAATAATAGTACTTTTTTTTTTAGGCAATATATCTAGATTTATAAATCATTCATGTGACCCAAATGCAGAAACCCAAAAATGGACAGTAAACGGAGAACTTAGAATAGGTTTCTTCAGCACTAGAACGATATTAGCTGGTGAAGAAGTTACATTTGATTATAGATTCCAGCGATATGGGTAATTAAAAATAAAAGTGTGTATGGTAGAGTAGAATACAATAATTATTATTGTTACAATGTTTTTTAAAAAGTAAAAAAAAATACCAAGTTCAATTCTACCATGTTGACTATAATTCAGAATGATTAATTAGTAATTCCTGTACAGATTCTCTATGATGCAATTTTCATATTTTTAATATCTAGAAAAGAGGCACAAAAATGTTACTGTGAGGCATCTATTTGCCGAGGCTGGCTTGGTGAACGGCCCGATGAAGACTCAGAAGACGAAGATGAAGAAGAGGAGGAAGAGGAAGATGTAGAAGTAACTGTTGCTGAAAAGACAGAAGTTATTGCTCCTGACGTGGCGGAAGTAAGAAAAAACTGAAGATGAACAGAAGCCTACTGAAGTCGCTGTGGTGGTTAAAGATGAAGGTATTAAAGTTGAAAAGGAGCTTGAACAAGACTCCCCAGCCATTCCTGTGGTTGTTAAGAGAAAATCTCCACGTAAGAAACCAAGAAAGGATATGTTTGAAGATTTAGATGTAAATAATACGATTACAAAACAAACTTTATTTAATAAAGCATTTTTTTTTTATTCTTTAGCAATTAGATGAAGAAATTGGAATGTTAGTTACAACTGGTCTTAAAAATCAAGCCCATACCTTAAAACTTAGCAGATTAATGGTGAGAGCTAAAGAGCCAGCACAGAGAACCAAATTGTTACGTATTTTAAGGCGTGGTGAATTGCCTTGTAGAAGACTATTTTTAGATTACCATGGATTACGGTTAATGCATGGTTATATGATTGATGCTCAACATTTGGTACACACTGACAAGAAATATGAATCTTTAAGGTGTGTATTTTGTGACTTGTTGAGTTTTAAGAAATTCTTACCATAATACAAATATTAATATTTTTTAAATTAATTTTTCTATGTTGTGGTTTCGTTATATTTTAATTGTAACATAAATAGAGTCCGGATCTGAATATTATATGACGTCAATATCAAGGGCAGATTCAGGATACCAGTGTAAACACATGCACAGAAATGATAAACACGCCACACTTACCAGATGAAAATAGGTGCATCTTAAGCGCTGTCCAACCACCGTCATGTACGAAGCTGCATCCGTTACAAACAGCTTTATTATTTTCATAGTTCTTACCTCATACTGTTTTAAGACTGCTATTCACATATCGTTTCTGTATTTGTGCATTCTAACATTTTGTTGATATTAAGCGGGCTGGCATTGCCATTGTCTAATCATTCCCCAAACAATACATTTGCGATGTTCTAATTTTCTAGCGTTGGCAGTTTCATCTAGCCTAACCCATATGTGTTTGTCTTGCAACTCAGAAACAATTTCTGCTTTAATTTCGTTGCACACTGGCGATATATAATTTTCCCTTAACGTGGATTCCGCAGGCACAGTAGGGTTATTATACTTTCCACTAATATAATTTTGTAGATTTGAAAAGTATACATACTACACTCATGGCATTTAAAGATTGACTATCGGAAATAGATTAGACTTGTATTGTAGACCGAACGTTAAAATAGATAAGGATTAGCATTAAAGGCTGCGTTAGCATGCCTTCATCGCCCGAATTACCATCATAAAACTTTAAATCACTGTTGAAATTTTTCTATTGATGACAACAAAAAACTTAAATACATACAGTATTTAATATATAAAATTACATGCAATACTGATCCGTATTTTTTTTATTAATGAGAAATACATTTGGTGTCATTTCATGAAACAAAATAATCGTATTTCCAGTATTGCTAGTCATTTTATATATTAGATCTATATGTTACTTAGGATGAATTATTTGTTTTCGTTTTTTAATATTAGTAACAGAAAAAATTGAATAGCGATTTAAAGATTTATGTTGGATGTTTGGTGAAAACGCAGTCTTACCTTGACCTAGGTAAAAATGCCTTCATTTTATGCTTATTTTTTTTTTATTGATATAATTTTTTGCTTTATTGTACGGATTGAGAGGTAGCGATAAGTTCCAGAGAGACTTTTACGTAAATATTATATTGTAAACACCTAATGAATTGACATCATTTATTACTACCGCCTGATCTCTATGAGTTAAAGAAATTATTATTGTTTATACATGCGCCAAATATCTAAAATAATTATTTTTTTTCATCTGCTTATTTGTTTACTTTGTTGTAGTAGGGACTGCGTTATTTAGTTGTTGATGTTTAAAAAGAGTGAATTATTTTATGAGAACATTAAAAGTTAAATTAACTAAAATTTATACCCTTTATTTTGGATTAAAATATGCAAGTTCTGTTGCGAGTACATCTGTCCCTGAAATCTAATATTCGGATCCGGACTCTACATATAATAAACAGATATGGTGCTGTATAACATCAGTGAGAAACGATTAAAATTGAAAAAAAATTCCATGTCTGATAACTGACTAAGCTAGAAAAAATTAAATTCAGCATATTTCTAAGAACCAATTAAAATGAAAGTTTACTTTAGAATATCAAGTTGATTTGCGAAATGTTTTACATTTTAAATTAAATATGTTTTTAAAATGTTCTATACACTGAGTTAATCAATTATAACAATTAATTTATTACAGACTAGAAATGCTTCAAACATTAGCAGTATTGCCAATACCAAATAAAACAATGCTTCAAGATAGTAAGGTATTACCAACTGTAGAAAAATGGTCTACAGATAAGGATTTAGGGTCACCTCAGGACTCCGACAGTAACTCACCAAAAAATGAACAAGATGGTACACAAACTCCAGCAGACGATGCTAGTAAAGAGAAAAATAAGGAACCTCAGAAAAAGACTGAACTATTGAAAAAGGAAGATGAAAAACCCGAAAGGAGCATAGAAGACCAAGAGGAAGAAATCAGATTTTTAGCAACAAAACTCTTAGAAGGATGGACCAACTTGAAGGAAGTGTTCAGAATTCCTAAGAAAGAAAGAATAGAACAAATGAAAGAGCATGAAAGAGAAGCAAACAAGAAGTTTATGCAAAGTGGTTATGGTGGTGAACAAGATAGCAGTAGAAAAAGCGATAGGTATCGTCATTTGTCTAGATATAAAATGGAGAGAGACAGCGGCAGGAAAGGTTCCAAATCAGGAGATAAACCTAGTGCTGAATTTATGAGACTTAGTAAGATCGAGAGAAGAAAATTGTTTGCTCTTCAGCATGAATTGAAAGAGGAAGAGAGGAGGTTGAAACAAAGGGAAATGTGGAGGCAGCATGAGTTAAACTGTTTGATAATAGGAACAGATCCAAGGTTTACAGCACCATTTGACCCTAATAGAGGTTACCAGTGCATTTGGAACCCACAAATAGGTAAAAATTTATATCTTAAATTTTTCCTTCAGAGATAAATCTATTGCTGATATGAGTGATATGTAATTTAATTCATAAATTATATATTTGATAGTGATAATAATAAAACGCAATTAGTATTACGTTACAAAATTGTATTTGAAATATTTTTTTAAAAGGGGATGTCCCACTAGATTGAACTTTTTTAAATAATTATGATTCTGCATTATACATGTATGTTATCGATATCGATCAAAGTGGTTGCCATTTTATATTTTTTTACTGATATAAAATTAAATTATATAGTTTCAGAATAATTTATAGTTGCCACCAGTTAAACAACCAATGATATAATGGTGCATTATTCTTTAACCAAGATGGTGTTGCATTATTTCCCCTTTATTATAATATTAGATTTCTAACTATTTTGCGAATTTGTACATTTATTTTGTGTTGTACACACTTTATCAAGACTATGCCACTTACCTATTTTGTATAAAGTCAAATATTACTCTGATTTTATGAAAAACGAAAAAAGTAAGAAAATTTTAGATGCATGAAAATGTGGATAGATATTCGGGTGCCTTAAAATGCGTCTGTGTGCTCATGTTCTCATTCTTCTCCATCACTTTTTTATAATTTCACTTTTCAAACATGCCAAAGTACTTTTCCACCCAGATGTGTTATAACTTGCATTCTTGTTTCCTCCCCTATAATCATGAAAATTATGCTACATCTTTTAGAATAGTATATGGTGTTTTTGAACAGTAACTTACCATACATTTAAAGAAACACAGTAGTTGAAAATTTTGTCGGATCAATTCTGTCATGCTAAGGATTAAAATGTTTTAAATAAAAAATATGGGAGTGTGAACGATGCTTGGTATATACCTACTTGAAATAAAATTGTTACATATTTCTTATTCACAACATTGTTCATTTATAATAGAAAAACAAAGGGTAAAAAAATTGGTCATAATTACATACGTTAATTGCATTAAGGTGGATTCATAGTATGCGTGCATATGCCACATACTGTAACCACAGGATCTATCAGAAATAAAGATATATAAATTCATTCATAGTTGTCGTAACTTATGCCGTATGCTTTAAGAAATGGTTCATTTTTATTTTTTACGCTTATCGCTACGGAATCGGTTAAAATCGTACGTGGTCGAATAAATTTGCAAATCAGTTTCACCAAAGATCCAATATTTGCAGAACAGAATAGTCTTGTTCTGCGAGTAATAACCTTTATTTTTATAAACTTGTATGTGTTTTTATTTAAAAAAATATCATTCTTGTTACTATTATTATTTATAATTTTATTTAAATGCCTATGTCGTAATAAAATAAAATTCTTGATTATATGTACTGAGCTTTGACACATGACTGATTTCTACAGTATATTGCACATGCACTCAACTTATGTTTTTCATGCTATGAATGCACTTTCTAGGGGCGAGCGTAGATCTACCTTAACAATACTCGTATTCAATACAAAAGTTAAGCAATGGTAGTCAGAGTCAGTAATTTGATGGTAACTTTGCATATATGTAGAAGCTATGCAATCTTAGGCGAGGGTTGTGTAGGTGATATACCATCCTTCGAAAGGGATGTAAAGTAGTTGGTCCCTTGTCTATTAAATGTGAAAAAAATCCCTACTCTTCAACAGAGAAGAGGTTCGGCAAAATTTTCAGGTTGAGGGTAGCTCTACTCTTGGCTTCGGTGATTGGCCCTGGTAGCGGTAATAGGCTAACGTTAAATAAATGATTAAAAAAATGCAGGTTCTATCATTTAAGTCATATGGCATACAGTTATAGCATACAACATTGTATGTGTACTATGAATCCACCTTTACTTTTTCATAATAACAAATATATAGTTTACAAAATGTTTACATGACAATTTACAATTTTTATTTGTTTAGGACAATGGCAAAACTATCCCCTGCCTCCTCAAAACCAAACTTTGTTTTCACCCCAGCCACCAACCTCAAGTAATATACAACTACCTTCACTACCGAATTTAAATGTGCCACCACCTCAGCTACAGATTCCAAAAAGTATCCCCAACTTCCCTTATGCCTCACATATAGGAATACCCACCAGTTTGAATGGGGGAATTTCTCAGCTATCTACCAACATTGCTATAGCGGGGCCAGTTCAGCCTCCTCCCCCCACAAGCATACCTCAGATTCACATACAACAGCAAATGCCAAATTTACAGGCAGCCGTCTCACAGATAAATTCCATGCAAGGTATTCCTGGAGCTTTACCACAGAATATACCAACACATCCTCAGGTATGTCATTAATTGATTCTATTTACTGTCCTTTTGAATAATGTTTGCTGGTTTTTTTTTGCTGGCAGGCCCGCATTAAAACGCTGGGCACTACTTATTTCCCCCATTATAATAAATCAGTGGCGCCTAGTAATATAATGTGTAGGGAGGGAAAATTTAATGCTAGAGGAGTACACATGAAGCGCCAACTGCAGGGGATGTGAGGGCGGTAACACCCTGCTGCGCCGCAGATGAAAATTTTTTGAAAGTTCAAGGTCATTGTGATTTTTGCACACTAAAATTTGTATAATGCTATAAAACATTAACAAATATTGTAGTGATGGAAAATATTCATCTTTTTCTTTTAGTAGAATATTCTCTAGTTACTAGAGATGAATAATTTTAAAATATGAGAAAAATAAATCTTTCTCCTGGAAATTTTTTTTTATAACTATATGAACAACATTAAATACTATAAAAAAAAAAACATGTTTTATATACAAGGTGGGGCAATAGTGCGTCCGACTTTGAGTTCTATGATAGCTAGAAACTTGATTTAAAACATAAATAAACTAGAGAAAAAAGTCTATAACTAAAAATTATTTTCGAATATACAGGGTGAACCAAGACGATTCTATAGGGTTCGTTTTTCAATCCTACATCACATTGTCCAAAAATGTACAGGGTGTTCCATTTGAAGAAATTGAGAAAATTCAGTTCAAAAAGTTGTAAATTTAAAAAAAAAATGTGGCCACCCTGTATACTTTTAGGAATTGAAAATGGCTGAGTGTCATCACACAGATGTCTCATAACTGGTACTAACATATTTTTTCTTAAAATCGATAGATGTGATTCTAGTGATATTTTTAATGTACACGTGTAAATGGTATAATTTCAACAAAAAAAATCATTACTTCCAAGTGGTTGGGAGAAAGTCAATAATAATACAGGAGTGAAAGGAGGCCACAAAAAGGTTTCAAAAAATGTTCTGATATACATGGCATTTCATTTAAAAAAATGTTGCTTGACCCTTTAGAATCGTCTTGGCTCGCCCTGTATATTCGAAAACAATTTCCGGTTATAGACTTTTTTTGTCTAGTTTACTTATGTTTTTAAATCAGGTTAAAAAAAAAATTGTTTACATTATATGACGTGATTTTTTTGTTCTACATTGGAGTTCAATGACTAGTGTAATTCATATGCCTTGTTTGCTATATTTTACAGGATTACACTGACAGTATTTTTTTTTTCATCGATAATGTATATTTCGATAAATCGAACCATTGAACTCACGATTTTTTCACCCCCCCTATTCGATTTTACCCCTGGGTAGTTGCCCATTGTACCCTGTGGTTAATTCGGGCCTGTTTGCTGGTTGTATAACAGTAACTAATTTTAAATGGTTAGCGACCAAAATCAAAATTAGATTTGAATCAATTTTCATAAGTCCATAAAATGTTTTAAAAAGCTACTATGCATATAGACAGCACAAGGTTAAAAACTTTAACAAGACTTGTTAATGTTTTTAATCTTGGGTTTTCAATTATTGTGCCTACAGATTTGGTAGAAAAGTTCTGTTTTGAAAATTCATATTAACAGCATTAATTGGCTATTGAGTCCTGAAAAAGTTTAAGCATATTAAACGAAACGTAGGTAAGGTAGCGTTTTTATTTTAACCTGTTGTCCTATTTCCGAGAATTTTAATCTGTAGATTAATTTGTACATGTATCTTCTACATATTGTTTATAATTATTAGATACCCGTTAGTATGCCAAGCACTCCGATAGTACAGTATCAGGAACAAGTCCAGAAAGAAGAAGATCCCTTGCAGGTAAAGTTTATGGGACCCATTCCGGCACCAGTTAAATTACCCCCCAAATGGAAATGTGCCAAAGATAAATATGGAAGACCATATTATTATCATATTAGACTAAGAAAAAGTCAGTGGGAACCACCACAAATTGCGGAAATACAGGAGGATCCTGAAGAAGAATGTAAGTTATTCCATAAAAATTGTGTACCCGATATATTTTTCAAAGAAAATTCATGCTAAAAACAATCGAAACTCCAATACCAAATTTTATTAAATAATTGTTTTTGTGTAAAAAAAATAGAGAATAAGTTGCCTAATCGATAGGTAATTTCAGTTTCTTAAACAGCTCTTGGGTTTTTTCACCAATCCTAGAACAAGAATTTTTTTGAAACATGTTTGTTACTAATTAAAAAATAAACACCACATAAATTAGACAACCTTCAAATCTAAAGCCGGAAAACACGGGCGGGGGTTACACTGTTAAATAAAATGGGAACACAACCATTTCCTTCAACTTTGACAGTGCTTACTGTGCTACCGAGTCTGAAAATCACATTATTAAATAATAATTAAACACAAAAAAAGGTAATTAAAGTAAAACAGGTTATAATAAAAGAGAAAAAAAATCGGTAAAAGATTTTTTTCAAGAGTAAAATTCCTCTTCTGGCATACAGTATGTTAACATAAGTATTATAAATAACCAGATTCGGTCAAAATCCCATGATAACTAAAATGCTTTAAGTAAATACATGGTAATTTTTGGTTTTACAACTTATTTTAGAAAACAAATAATAATGATAAAATGACCCGTTACCCATTATTTATTTTTTTTATAATTAACTGCCATAAAGGGTGAAATTCTGTTTACATCAGTTGGTTTATACCTTATCTACAAAAATGTAATAAAAAAATTGCATTGTAAATGGTATTTTTGACCAATCAATTAACAGGTCAAAAAAGTAAAAAAAAAAAAATGGTCAAATAAATTTTTGGTAAAAATAAAATATGCAGAAATGAAGATTGGTGTTTTAAATATATGACGGAAATTTGCGTTTTAATGATTCATCATTTTTTATTAAAAAATCGTGGTCCGGCTTTTTATGCCTTTGTCAATAGTACAGGGAATACTGAATAGTAAAATTTGTGTTTATTGCTTATATCTATAACCACATCTGGTTTACAAAACTATTGTAAAATATGTTTTTATAATTTGGACATTACTTTATTCTTTAAATCTAAATTATTTTGTCTAAAATATGGTTACCAGTAATAATATTTGTTATTCATTTGTTAATTTTTTATTATTTTTAACAGCCATGCTTATTTCTAATTGTTCTAATAAATCAAGTTTCATTCCTTTCTTTTCCGAATGGAGTAATTTAACAATATTTAAATCTATAAATCTATGCAATGTGTTGACATGCCCTTGCCAATATACATTGTTTACAATAGATTTCTTGTGTTCCTCGAATCACTTTTCTACATTTCGTCCATTTTGTCCAAGGTATATAGCATCGCAGTCACTACATTTTTAACTTATATACTCCTGTTTTTTGTAACTTTTCAGTTTTGACTTTATTATTTTATTTAACATTTTATCTAAATTATTTTTATTTACTGAAATTATTCTACATCACAGTTTATTAAGTTTGTCACCAATTCTATTGCTGATGTTAGGCCTATAGTTATTACATTTATATATCTTGGTGCATTCCTGTGAGGAACCGGCATAAAACTCTTTACATCAATTTTTCTTTAATTTGTTCATTAGATTATCTATTAGGCTTTCTTTATAGCCATTGTTTTTTTGCAATTTCCTTAATTACATTGACTTTTTTTTTTTAATTCTCGTCGCTTAATGGAAATGCAAATAAATGTGTATGTAGCTGTGGAATGGTGCCATTTTTATTTGC
Organism: Rhamnusium bicolor; assembly: GCA_029963845.1. Lineage (NCBI taxonomy): Eukaryota > Metazoa > Arthropoda > Insecta > Coleoptera > Cerambycidae > Rhamnusium > Rhamnusium bicolor. The sequence continues at coordinate 121,085 of JANEYF010002509.1, forward strand.
AATGATTGTTTAGATTTACTATGAATTACTGTATCTGTGCAAGTAGGTTTACGATAAATGTCAAACTCTAAGCTATTATTAATATTTTTTATATTAATGTTTCCATTTATGTTAATTGAATTTTTTGATTAAGTGAATTTAGAAGATCTAAGAATTTATTTAACTGCCTTTCTGTATCTTTCAAAATGCAAAACACATTGTCTACTTATCGGGCCAAAAAAAAAAAAATGTTTTCTACTAAAATGTTCTTCGTATTAAAGAGTATATTTTCAAAATCAGACATACAAAATTCATACAAAAAAAGAATAAAATTGTTTTAAATATAAATCATCGTTAAGCTAATTCTGAATTTATTTTACACATTTGCATGCACTTGGTATCAAAATGCTCATCTTGAAGAAATGAGTTTATATTTAGTGGACTTCAAGAAAAACGTTTGTCTTGGTCAGTGACCAGTAAAAAAATTGAATTGAATTGACCAAAATAGTTGTGACTAATCAAGTTTACTACACTATAAATAATTATTTTAAGATGTCAAAATTAAATTTCATTATTGACCATACCATTGACAAAATTTTATATTTCATTTGACCGATAATTGACATTATTGATGCAGTCAATTGACCACCATTCATAACTATAATGAAACATCATAATAATGCAAGAATATGCTTATTATACTAGTAAAACATATGATTTTAGCTTCTGAATCAGACTCCAGTTCAGAGACGAGCAGCGTGAGTTCAGATACAAGTTCGGATAACTCTGATAGTGATGATGATATCGATGATACAAGGCTACTGTTGGAAGTAAGGAAACAGATGGAAATATCAGCTAAATTAACCTTAAAACCTGTTATCCCAGAACATGTTAAAATTGAAGAGATCTCGACACCCAGTCCTGATGACAAAAATTCAGATGACAATGATATTGAGATTGACGAAGACAATGATATGAGTATAATGAGCTCCTTCATTGATGAAGAAGTAGATAGGCCATCAATTGATATAAGGCTGAAAGAACAGTTTGATTTGTTGAAAGATGATAAGCCTCCAAGGAAGAAACGAAGACTGGGGTTATGCGAAGAAATTATTATTAGTGTAATAACCATTTCTAATTAAACTAAATTAATAAGCATTAGAGCTGTATTACTTTTTTTTTTGTTATGAATATTTACCAGTTTTAAATTTTGACTTTTAAGATATTATTTTTCTGCCCACAGCCGCGAAGTGAGGAGGATAGACTGCAATTCAGAGAAGACTTAAAGAGGTACAAGGCAAACAAGGAGAGATTAAAACGTCAAAAAGACTTAATTTTGCAACAAACTAGAAAACAATTAAGGGAGATCGAACCAAAGAAATCAAGAGAAAAACGTTCAAGGACTACACTTAAATCAAGAATAAAAGAAATGCCAGATTTTAACAGTGAAAATGCCAAGAAAATTAAGGAAAATTTCCGATCCAATATGGCGTCAACTGTTGTTGGTGCTCTCAATGCATATAGAAAACCAGATTGCAAAGAAGGGAGGATAACAAATACTGAGGACTTTAAACACCTGGCTAGAAAGGTAAAAATATACACGTCAGTGGTGGCTGGTAAAATTTAGACTATCTCATATCTTAATATTGGAGCATGGGATTCAAGCAAAAGGCATAACTATCAAGACTAAATGAGAAAGTTTTGCAAAACAAATTGCTATCGAAATTTGCGAAAAAAAGTTGAAAAAATTGTGTGCCCACCAGGTTATTTTTTAAACAATTTGGAAAATATTTGCAAAACTTTTTTTTCCAGAATCCGGTGGAAAATATGTCAACAGATTCAAATTTCATAAAAAAATGTTGCTTTTTTTATTAAGTTACACCATTTTGAAATTTTATTTTAAATTAGTTTTTCACTGTACAAATTTCAAAAAGGTGCAACTTTGTAAAAAATCAATATTTTTTATGAAATTTGAAATCTGTCAAAAAAATTTCCACTTGATTATGAAAGAAAATATTTTGCATATATTTTACAAATCATTTAAGAAATAGTCTGGTGAGGCACACCATTTTTTCAACTTTTCTTTGGAAATTTTAATCGCAATTTTTTTTCTGCAAAACTTCATTTAGTGATGATATTTATACCTTAAGTATCGTTTGGGTCTCATGCTCCAATACTAAGATATGACATAAATTTCACCAGCCGCCACTGATATACATTATTCATTTATTTATTTAGTTTTCTTATAAATTCTGAGATTTTGATTCAGTCTTGTACAATAACGGAATATTTATAAAAATTTTGTTTCAGTTAAATAAACTCGACAATACCAAAAAATTAACAATTTATTTCGCACCTGTTTACACATCTACATAACTTTCTCTGACGTACTTCATAGATCTCCCTTACCAACCTAAACATATCTCAATACAAAACACAGAATATAAAATAACCAGATACACATTCGGTCATTCAACTTAATCTTGGTCCCTCAAGATTACAATATTTTTCCTATCTATAACATTATCTTTATTAATATCTAAGAAATGACGGAAACTAATATGTGACATAATATACAAGTTTTTTGGGAATTTGTCGTTAGCTGAGATTCGATTATTCCTTCTGTTTTCATTTTCATGTTTTCTTCTTCATTATCAGATGTATCTTCATTGTCATAGTTTTCCCACAATTTTAACACTTACATGTGCAGTAGTGAAATATTTATTTTGTCCCTCTTCAACTAGTCTTGTTATTTTATGTGTCATATGGTAACACTTCTACAATCACCATAGGTCCTTTATATCTGGCTTGTAATTTTGTAGATTCGCCAGTGGTTTTTGCTGTACCTTTAATGTATATAATATCACCTATGTTATACTTAACACCTTTATATCTATGTTTATCAAATCTCATTTTATATCTCTGTTGTTCTTTTTCAATCTTTCTTCTAATGTCATCTCTCAATTCTATTGGTATTCTGTAAGTTTAATTTTCCACAGTTAACGTTCGTACTGTCCTATCGTCAAATCTATAATGGTTCGAAAGGGGTTTTTCCTGTTGTTTTGATTTCAGTGGTATTTATTTTCGTTTCTATTTTTGGAATATATTTATCCCAGTCTCGTCCTCCACTTTCTTATATACTGGCTTGCAATATGGGTAAAAGAGTTGTGTTTAGTCTTTCGACCAACCCATTTGCTTGTGGATGTCTGCTCGAATTTAGGGTGTGGTATGCCATATTTTGTGCAAAACTTTTCAAAGCATTTTGCCGTAAAGCTTATGCCCGGTCACTGATTATTCTCTGTGGAGCTCCATATTTTTGAACAAAATTTTCTATTTTCCTTATAGTCATTTCTGCTTTTGTGTTATTCACTGAGTATAACTAAATAAATTTAGTCAAATTATCAATTATTAATAGCCGATATTTATTTCCTTTACTAGAAGTTATAAGTGGGCTCAAGTGGTCTATATGGATTATTTCAAATGGTCTCTTACCAGGAGGAATTGGATTTAAGAACCCTGCTTGCCTTCCTGTTCGATTCTTAGACTGTATGCGTTCTACACATGTTAATATGTTGATCTACATATTTTCTCATTTTGGGAATATAAAAATACTCTCTTATCTTCATTGTTTTCTCGGTTCCGAAATGACCTCTTAAATCATGATATTTATCAGTATTGATTTTGTCATACTTTTTGGTACAAATTCTTTTTTCATATTGCCAATCTTTTCTACTTTATATAATAAACCATTTTTAAATTTCAAGTCCTTTATCTCATCTTTTTCATCACTGGTTAGTTGTTCCTTATTCTTCTTCAGTATTTCTATTTTTCTTTTCAAGTTAGGGTCTCTTCTTTGAAATAGCAAAATTTCTTCTTCACGATTTATGACTGAGTATACTCCTATTTTATCCATAATTTCTTCTTCAAAATCTTCGCTAGGGTTTGAAATAGGTGCTCGGGATAGAGCATCTACATGTTTCATCGTTTCTCCTGCCTTATATTTTATAACAAAATCATATTCTGCTAGCATGTTACACCATCATATTATTTGTGAATTTTTGGTTTTATTCTTATTGAGGTATATCAAGGCATGACAGTCTGTATTATAATTAATTTCTTATCATTTAAAAATACTCGTAGTCTCTCTACAGCCCATACAATAGTAAGCAGTTCTAACTTACTCGAATGATATGACTTCGGCTGTGAAAGTTCTTCTGCTTATCGCATACACTAAATGCATTTTATCATTTGGGCCTTTCTGTAATATCATGGCTGCCAATCTTTTGGAGCACGCATCTGTGTGTAGTCGTGTTTCGTAATTAGGATTGTAGATTTGCAACACTGGTCAGTTCGTCAATATTGCTTTTTATTTCTTCAAAGGCATTCTGTTAGTTTGTTCCCCATGTAAAACTGTTATTCTTCTTGAGCAAACTGTACGAGTGTCGTGCCTTTTGTGCAAAATGGCATATAAATCTTCGAAAGAAACTAGCCATTCCTAAAAAATCTCCGAGGTTCATGTATATCTTGTGATACACGGTACTCTATTATGGCTCCAATTTTTTTTTCACCAGGTTCTGTTCCTTTTTTAGAAACTTTGAAACCCAAATAACTTACTTTTTGTTTTCAAAAACTTGAATTTGCTAAGTTTAATTGTTAAGTCTGCTTTACGCAATGCTTCCAGTACTAAAACTAATTTTTCTTTTAGGTCTGTTCAACTTTGGTCAGGTAGTAAAATATCATCAAGATAAAATAGCAATACTTTGTTCTTAAATGATCCTAACACTATCTGCATCAATTTTGAGATATAAAATGGGGCATTCATTAATCCAAATACCATTCTCGTGAATTCTCCTGTCTCGTCAGGGGTAATAAAAGCAGTTTTCATTCTCGCTTCCTTTGACAAAGAAACTTGTAGATAACCATGTACTAAATCTAGGGTAATGTACAGTTGACTTCCACTTAAGAGGACCATGTGATCATCTATGTTAGGCAATGAAAAGTTCATCTTTACTGTTTGTGTGCAATTTTCTAAAATCTATTACTAGTCTATTCTCTCCGATCTTCTTTTTTACGAGTAGTACAGGACTTGCATATGGTGAGGTAGTTTTTTTGCACAATGCTTTCTTCCTTCCATTCTTTTATAATCTCTGCAATTTATTGTCTTTCAGTATTACTGACCTTATAGGGTTTTCTCTAAACGGGAGCTGATCAATATTTTTCTTCAGTGTCCATTTCGACTAAATGAGTATATCCTAATTCTGTAATGTTAGTCGCAATGCAATCTCAATAATCATTTAAAACTATTAACAATTCTTCTATTTGTGCAGGTTGTTCTTCACCGATCTTAATATCTTTTTGTGTAATCTCTACTATTTTCTTGAGTTTCTTTTACATTAATGTGACATATTTCTAACTTTTCTATTCCTTTTTCAGTATTTATAGTAATTTGTTCCTTGTTTAAGTTTAAATATGGTAGCTTATATTCATTTTCATTGTCTATTACTGTTATGAAGTTCATACTTAGTGGTTCTATATCTAACACATCATTTTTAGCTTTCGGTTTGTTATTAATTATTTGTGGCAAGACATCAGTATTTAGATTTTCATCCCGATACTTAAAAATTAGCACATGATCAACTTTCAAATATATTACATGTGGTAAATCTGTAAAGGTTCTTCCAATTATTACATCAGTGGGTTGAACATCATCAGATACTACTCGAATTCTTACATAGTCTGTGATTATGCCACCAACATTACCAGAATGACCAAATCCTTTTAACTCGGTGCTGTTTCAATTTATATTGAAATTCCCTAGTAGTGCCAGTGAAGCTTTGATAATACATTTACTGCTCCCTGTGTCAATCGTAGCAACATATTGACTGTTATTTAGTTTTATGTGTTTAATGTACTTTGTGAATTGTTTGGCTTGATTTTCTGTACTTATTATGTTTATGTTACCTCGTTCCATATTTCTCGGTTTTTCACAGTATCTTGGTGTATGTCCAATTTCTCCACATCTACAGCACTTTATTTTTCGTTTTTCTGCACTACACTTCTTTGCTATATGACCAAATTCACCTTTCTCACTCTTTATTGGTGGTCTCAGATCACCATTGGCTCTTAATCTTAGTTGTGAATATGATAGGGTGGGCTCCATTTTTTTCAGTTACTTTGACCTCTCATTTTCTATTATCATTTCTCTGCTCGATTTTCTTACCTTTTTCTTCTATGATCCTTTCTTTTCTAGCAAAGTCTATTCTGCCATTTGTTATGATGTCTTGGAATAAATTTTCTTCCTCTTCATGTGATTGCGACATGATGTAAGTACTCAGCTCTTTTGACCACAATCCTATAGCTACTTGTTCCTTGGTTTCCTCAAAGTTCATTCCTAGATTCTTACATAAGGCTATCTTCTTCACAAAATAGGCACTGACATTATCTTTGTTTGTTTGTACACATGCTTCCATACTTTTCCAGGCTTCTCGTTTACTTCTTTTAAAAATGAAGGTTTTGTTAAATGCACGTTTAAATGTCTGCCAATCTTTAACTTCTGTTTGCTTACTTGCCAACCAAAATTTTGCAGCACCAAATAAGCGAGTTCTAGCCGTTGCATAGGTAAAAGCATCTGGCCATGAGTGTAAGGTGGCTGTATTTTCTGTTTGATCCAGTGCTCAGAAGCAACAGGCCCTTGGATTGCAATAAAATCGTTCAGACTGGTTTGTTATTATTTCTTATGAACATCTTTATGAGTTTTGGTCATTTTAATGTTTGTAAGAGCGTCACGGCGCTCGTCGTCGCGCGTATACGGAGCAATTTTTTAATGAAAATTAATTTTACTATTTCGGCTTTTTAAAAATCGGAGAATTGAGATAAAAAATTCTGGTTTGAGGTTTTGAATATGGTTTTTTATCCTTTATCTAATTTGCTAAAAGAAAAGTGGTGTGACATGTGATAACTTGAACCCGTATAGTTTCGGTTTCGGACATTTTTTAAATGTTTCTAATGGCTGAAGGCCTTCTTTGTGATCTGGGTCATTTTTTGGTAACATTATTTTATCGAGTTGATTAAGTTTTTTGTAAATTTTCTTTCTACAACAGAGCTATCCAATTGCCTGACTCGATCAGTATTGCTTAACTTCACTGATCGGAAATTAAATGGATGATCAAACCTCATCTTCTTTTTAAAATGTAACTAAATTTTTTAATGAAATTCTAATGTGGAAAAAATTTACCCGATTAAAAAAAATATTTACAAATATTTTACACACTGTCTGAAAACCACACCATTTTTGCATCATTTTTTTTTCCAAAATTTGATTTGAAATCTTTTTTCAAAACTTCTTTGTTTAAGTATTGGTAGTCATGCTTTAAAGTATTGCTTGGGTTACTCCAATGTTGATTGATTGATTGGTTTAATCTATTGTTTCAGTTAACTCATTTTGTTATGTTAAAAGAGATGAAGCATATTGCAAGAATAGAAGATTTAACGTGTACGGATAATGTGAAGACAAAAGCAAGGGAGTACATTAAAAAATATATGAGTAAGTTTGGAGAAGTTTACATTAAACGTAATGACTCACCCGATTTTAAAGATTAATTTTTATGATGTTGATCTGTGATAAATTTTAAAACTTGAGTGTATAATTTATATTTAGGGGAATTGAAATTTAGTTTTTATTTAGATATTGGCGATTTTAATTTTTATTGTATTTATTTTGTATTTGTATATAAAAAGTTAATTATTAAATTAATAAAATGTTTGATAGTTACATGTAAAATATTGTGTTCCTTTAACAAAGATGTGAATGTTGTAAAAGAATGTTACTTATGTTTCAAAATAAAAAAGATTTTGTGGTAAATAAAAGTTGTTTTAATAGTCCAATAGATGAGAAAGAGGGATAAATATATGTTAATAATAATTTTATTTGTTTAATGTAAAGTTAGATTTTTCTTATTTAATTATTTAAAATTTAAAAAAATACAAAATTCCATTTTGGATAATTGAATGTAGTGTAAAAAATAAATTAAAGTTCTAGAATTAATGCACAATATTATACAACTTTAAAAAAACTAAATGGTGATGTCCCACTAGATTGAAGAATATATTTTTCTTAAATATATATGATTTTACATTATAGTGTAATCGATATCTGTAAATGATCACCATTTAAAATTATTTATTTTACCATTACAAAATTAAATTCCAAAGTTTCAAAATAATTTATAGTTGATGCCACTTGAAAGGCCAGTGGTATAATGTACGCAATTTTTTTGGCCAGAACGATGTTATATTTCCCGTTTATAATAATAAAGGCCTTTATTACAAAATATTAAGTAGATACAGTTAATAACAAATAATATTTGGGTGAGATTTAGTATAGTAATTTACCTAATAGATTACCCCTGTTTTTCCACCTAGCCCAGAAAAGCCATTCTACTGAATTACTCCAGAATATTATGCCATAATTTAGATGAGAATGGATATAAGCATAGTATGCACTTAAACTTGCCGCCTCATTTACCGAAGATGATAAAGTTTTTAATGCATAATTAAAACCACTTAGTTTGGCTGAGATATAGTTTATGTGAAATTTCCAGTTTAATTGGGTATCCATATTTATTCCAAGAAACATTATGTTATTACTTGCAATAAGTGTTTCATTTTCAAAGGTAATTTTCAAGTTTTTGTTTATATTAAACTGTAATAGTCATTTTTGAAATGTTTAGTTTTAGGTTGTGTCTCAGATATCAATCATTTAAAGTTTTTAACACTTGTCCCATTTCATGCTCAAGATTTTCTTCTGATGCTCTTATTATGATCGAGGTGTCATCTGCAAATAATGATATTAAGTGATTCAGAATGTCTGGTAATTCGTTTAATATAAAAAGAATAAAATTGGTCCTACAATAGAACCTTGTGGTACACATCATTTTACTGTATAACTGGCTGATTTTATTTGCTTTCCTGTACATCTTCTTTCACTATGTACTGTTGTCTATTTTTCAGATAGGACTGTAATAGCTGTGCAATGTGTCCACGAAGCCCAAGGATCTCTAGTTTTTCAAGTAGCGTTTCATGATGTACACTCAAATGCTTTTGATAAGTTCATGAAGATACATGCTGTTTGTTCTTTTTCATTTAATCCATTTATAATGTTTTATACAATTTGGAACATTTTTTTTTATGTAGCCATTTTGTTTATCATTTAGAATTTCATACTTAATTAGAAAATAATGCATACTACTTGCTATGATTTTTTCTATTACTTTTTCTATTATGGACAGAAGAGCAGTGGGTCTGTAATTTTTTATATCGGACATATCCCCAATTTGGAACATTTTTTTTTATGTAGCCATTTTGTTTATCATTTAGAATTTCATACTTAATTAGAAAATAATGCATACTACTTGCTATGATTTTTTTCTATTACTTTTTCTATTATGGACAGAAGAGCAGTGGGTCTGTAATTTTTTATATCGGACATATCTCCCTTCTTATAAAGCAATTTAAGTACTGTGATTTTTAATCTATCTGGGAAAATACCTTTCTGAAAACAGTTATTGATTAATATAGATAATGGTTCAGCTAATATATTTGCACAGTATTTAATAAGTTTCGTTGGAATATACCCAACTGCAGTCGTATTTTTTAGCACTTATATGGTCTTATATACTTCTTCTGCATCTGTTGGTAATAGAACAAATGTATTTATATTATGTTTTATATGTGATTTATTTACATTTCTATTTTTGTTTATATCATACCATATTTATTACCTGTTAATTTATGTCGTTTAATGTTTCTTGAGAACTAATATTTTCTCCTGAAATTGTTTAGAGTAAACTTTTTGTTTTTGGTTTCACTTTCGGTCTCTTACAAGTTTCCGTGTATCTCTTATTTTATTGTCCGACGATAAGATAAATTCACTATTAAAGTTTTTCTTCTCATCATCTATCTCTTTTTTTAATTTATTACTGAAGTCGTATGTATTTTTCTCTACTACTCCATTTATCATACCTTCATACAGTTGTCTTTTAATTTTATATTTTGCTCTCAACCCGTCGGTCATCCATTTTTCTTACATTTTGTATGTTTATGGGCCATTTTTGGGCTTACTTAATTAATTACATTTAATATTATTTCTTCAATGCTACTTGACATCTGTTTACATCTTCATAAGCCAGTACCTCTTTCCATAATATTATGCTTTTCAGTCTTTCTTCAATCATTGCAATATTCTTACTTGAGAAGTTTCTTGTTTCACATTTTTTAAAAGAATATTTTTCACCTTTTTCAATCTGGATTTTTATTTCTTGTGCCAGATGATCAGAGAGTGACGACACCATAACTCTACTTGAAAACTTTGAATCGTTTATTAAAATGTCGTCTATTAGTGTTTTACTCTTTTCTGTGATTCTTGAGGGCTCCCCAAGGGTTATTTCTAGATTATATAACGTCTGTCACCCTATCAATAAGAATAGTTTAATTAAATCAAATGAAACAAAACTTAGTACAAAATACATTTATTCATAATTAGCAATGTTTACGACCCTACTCTCGGATCGAGGAAGCAAAGCAATTAACCGATAAATCAAATCAAACATAATTAAATAAAGTAAGCATACACAGCAATTGCCAATAGGTTTAAAATATAGTGTTTTCTTTAACTTAAAACAACATGCTACCATTATAAGATGGAAAAAAATGGGTAGCTATTAAAACAATCAATGATACTCAAGCACAAATAAAGGCGAAATACATTAATCGAATTTAGTTCAAAGGCACAGGACGGATTTTCAAGTCTTAGAAATTCATGTCAACAATTTCTTGTTCACTCGCGATGCTCTTAAGTCTGACCACAAGTTAATAGGTAGTACCTAGATACCTAGGGGTTCTAAGTTACATTCTCAGAATTTACATATCTCTTTTGTCGTTGAGACGTCAATATAATGAAATATTCTTACTCATTCCTCCTAAGTCGAGTGTACAGCCTGTGACTTAGAACAATCCAAACCATATCAGCTATTTCCATAAGTTAGCATCGCCATTCGTGCACCTTACTAACAAAGTTATCTCATGCTTAACAACGACGTTTTACCGCCGTGTCTCTATAGACGGTCTGTCTAGTGTTCCCTTTTCCCGCTAAAATCCACACACCTGTCTCTCAGCGCGCGCGACCGAACTTCTTCGTAAAAAACTTTTTTCTCCCACACAGATGCGGCGCACTAAATAGCTAGTACAGTAAGATTTGATAAAATTATTTTATTTAAATTTGGAATTTAACTTATAATTCAAATGATATCCATATAATTTATAAGGAATGTAGTTCAAATTATTTATTTAAAATGGATCGTTACAATTATAAGATGTTATGATGTCTCTAAAACTCTTTACATCATTGTTATCTCTATTTAAAAGGTTAACGTTGAAGTCCCCAGTTACTATTATGGTATGCGTTTTGTATTTAAATGCTTGTCTAATAATGTCATCTAAGATATTAAAGAAGTTCTTAAATCCCCCAATGGTGATTTGTATATGATTATAATTATTATTTTATAGTTTATTAATTCTACAGCAGAACATTCTAATGTCATTTCCCCACTTTTTTTTAGCTTTTCAACTTCTATAAATTCTATACTCTTATGTAAAAAAGATGCACCAGTGAAATATTGAAATTAAATACCTACATATATTTAAAACAAAGTGAATTATTTAACGCTTATATTTAAAACAATTTAAAGACTATTTAAAAATATTTAAAACCTGGTTAGATTTTGTTGCCTGGCATTAATGATGTCAAGAATGTGGCTTTTGAACCTTTTTTTAGATGTATAGTTCTTCAGTTCAAGGGGTAATTAATTCGATAATTTACTTATGTTATAAGAGAATGAGCATTCAAAATATTTGGTGAAGTGGAGGTGTTATATGTTTATACCTGATGTTAATATTATGTACGTCAGTACGAAACCTAATTTAGTTGTATAAATATGGAGGATTTGTAGTGCAAAAAAATACATAGAGGGTGTAGATATCTCCTGTTCTGCATATTTATCCAGTTATTTAGTTTTAATGTGTCGTGTTGAAATTTTCTTATGTCAAAAATTAATCTTAAATGGAAATTTTGAAGTTTTGAAGTTTTTTGAATTCGGTCGGCATCAATACTGCTTAGGGATGGGTTGTACAGCACATCATAATAATTCACTTGTGAGAGCACCAAGGTCACAAAGTAACGATTTTGTGCCCCTATCTTGTATGCTTTTTGAAGACAGATGCTAACATTACTTGAAAACCTCACGGATATATCCATATAGACCCAGATTTTCTATTTTCTTGAAACAAGTGTATTATTATCAATATGGATACACTTAGAAAAACTGTCCAAAAAATTATTTCTATCTTTTTAATTTTTTTTTCCAAATATCAGTTGTTGCAGCATTTAATTTTAAACGATTTTTTGAAAAAAATCTGGTTATAAAGATCATAATTTAGCGCAGTTATTAAAATTATATGAAAACATTTCCAAGTTCACGAATTTGTATATTTATTTTGTACTGTACACACTTTTTCAAGACTATGGTTAACTGCATACAGTATTATGTAAATATATACTTGGTAAATTTGGCAACACAATAGTACCATCTTGAGTTTCATTGACTGCTCGTTTCGACTCGAAATTAGTCATAGGACTGGAATTCAAAATTTTGATTTTATTTTTTACTACATTGGATTCAAAGAAATTATGAAAAAAATTGGATTTTCAAATATTGGATGAGAAAATTTAAAAAAATGGGAAATGTTCATTGTCAAACTGATGGTTTAACGTTTATTGCTTGCGGCGTCTAATTGTAATTGTTTCTGTTTTTTGGTTCCATACTCAATACTTATATCAACTAAGAACATTGCCAATACTAGGCAAATTAAACAGATAAACATTGGTACTTACCATGAAATCATAGAATTACATTCTCCAATACGTTAGTGACACAGCATTAATAAGCCACACTCCCCCAACTTTTAAATGTAATTATGGAATGGTGCAACAAATGGTGATCACAAATAAATCCATACAGATCACAATATATTATTTTTTACCACGGGGTCAACGTAAACTAACAATTTCAATTAACAACCACATACTGAGAAGCCAAACATCCGCCAAATATCTAAAAGTTAATTTAGACTAAAAACTCAATTTTAACAGCCACATAAAACTTATAAAAAAAAATGTATTTCAAGAAGCAGATACTTTCGAGGCCTGACGTTTAAAAATAAAGGAATCCATGAAAAGACTGCTGCACATACAGATAAAACCACGAAGGGGCAAAAACGGTCACGTATCAGCTCAGAAATACTGCAAACATTGTACAAAACAAGAAACGAGGAACATTATCACCACAGAAAATACCCACAACAGACAATTTAGGAATATATTAGAGCTTTGGACTGTGAAACAAGATTTATACATCTATAGCTAATACTATCAATAAACTAGATTATAGAGCCAAAATATATGGCTTTGGAAATATAAGTGATTATGCATTTTTATCAAGTCAACATAAATCTAACTTTTTCTTGTGTGAAAGCAACTAGCCCAATAAACATTTTGAGTTGTAATTATTTGGTTGCGTGACAAAATTATAACTCAAACTAGGAAATAAATGTGATGGCCAAGTATTTCAGTGGTGGCTGGTGAAATTTAGGTTGTCATATCTCAGTATAGGAGCATGGGATTCAAGCGATACCTTAAGGTATAACTATCAAGACTAAGTGAGGAAATTTTGAACAGAAAAAATTGTGTTTGAAATTTGCGAAAAAAGTTGCAAACATTGTTTAACCTCCAGGTTATTTTTTAGATAACATGTAAAACATTTTTTTTTTTCAGAATCAGGTGTACATTATTTTATGGAGTCAGCAACTGTACCCATTACATCTTCAAAAAGTACAGGCTCTTTTGCCTTAACACTTCGAAGTAAGACTTTTAATATATAGATGGTTATGTGAAATGAATAACCGAGATCTATGTTTTATCAGAAACATTTTGTTTACTGATGAAGCTACATTTACGAGAAAAGGGATGACAAATATTCATAACACACACATATGGGCTGATGAAAATCCTAAATCCATAGCAGATGCATTATCAAGTAAACTTTGAAGTCAGTGTGTGGGCAGGTCTTATAGATAATTTTCTTTTGGGTCCAGTATTTTTACCAGAAACATTGACTGGTCATTCATTTTTGCAATTTCTTCAAAACACACTGCCTCATTTACTAAATTGCCTTTACATGTAACACAAAATATTTGGTTTCAACTAGACGGTGCTCCTCCTCATTTTGCTAGGAATGTTAGAAACTATTTGAATCAAATCTTTCCTGATCGCTGGATTGGTCGGGGTCGAGATGCGCTCCTGTTCAGTGGCCACCCGTTCCTCACACCTTACTCCCTTGGACTATTCAGTCTGGGAATTCATGAAAGATTTTGTGTATATGATTCAGATTTTGAGCGAGAATCATTTAAGAGAAAGAATTCTTCAAGCTGGAGGGCAGTTCAGGTTGAAGCCAAATATTTTTCAATGTCTAAGATTTTCTTTAATAAAGCGAGCTCGTATGTGTTTACAAAAACATGGAGATCATATCGAACAATTTTAGACTGGATATATTTTTTTTATTTCTACTGGTTTTTTTGTTATTAACGAATTATGAATAAGGTGTATTAAATTTGTTATAATGCTTCTAATTTATAAATAATTGTAGATTGCTGAATCCATTGCGCCTACCAATTTTTTGTCTGGGTGCCCATTGACTAAAAATAGTTATTTTTGGCTTGTGCTTTATTGTTAATATTTTTATACCTATTGCAAAATTTGAATAAATTGTTTAGTTTTAGTATTTCAAAATTATGAGATTACCATAAGCCGCGCAGGCACCAATTTTTTGCAACATCTCTAAAATAAAACATTTTCTCGAAATTTGTTGAGACAGAAAATAATCCAAAATGGATGGTTAACTTAAAAAAAGAAGTTTGGGAGTCACTGGCGCAGGTACTAATAAACTGGGGTTCAGTGGGTACTGGAACCCCTCTATTTTGAACATTTGACTACTAATTTTTGTTTTTTTTTTCTTCAAAAGATGTGATTTTAAATTGAAGCACTGTACCAAATTTTAAATAAATATCTTACGAAATACTCATTTTAAAAAATTATTTTTCAACTTCAAATTTTGACACCCTATATATCGAACTTGGTGGTCTAACATGAAAAATGGCATAGTGAAAATCCTATTATTTTTGCTCAAGGAATACATGGTTACCGGATTGGCCTCCTTTTTCCGGACTCCCTGTATTATATTAATAATTGAACTGCCGTACCATAATTCAGTTTTCATAATTTTCATTGTTGTACACTCGCTTATTATACTAGCAACTATCAAAAAGTTCTTGGTTACATTTATTGGAGTTTTCAAGAGCCTAGAAAGACGAACATCCCACCTTAAAACAAATAGTCTTGATTTACTTAGAATGAAATCTCTGGATATGTATTTCTAATGCTATTTATTTACTTTTATAAAGTTAAAGTATTAAAATTTGTAATTTGAATGTTACCTCATTTCAATATTGTATTACTAATTCTATCTGTTATAAAAATAAACACATTCCTGATTTTAAAATTAAGTACATTATGAAAATGTAAAAAGTTAGTATATGGCCTCTTTGGTTAAGGTATACAAAAATAGTTATAAATAAATTAAAAATACACTAAAACAGGCAAGACCTAAAACAAACTATACAAAAGCATTAACAAAAATTTACATATTAAAAGTTACTGTTTTTTTGACTATTGGTATTTTTAACATTATTTAAAAGAGCTGCTTCAAAAGTCTGTAGCGATTTGTTCACCCTAGCAAATAATAAACTTAAATTATTATCATTATCTGAGGGTTGCAAATTAGCTAAAGCCTGATAAATTTGATTCATGGAGGTCATAACTTCGGCCTTACTTAACTTCCTTACAGGTTTTTTAACTTCAGTCCATGCTAAACTATTCAAAAAATCACTAATATTTTCAAAACCACTCATATTTAACTTTTTTAATAACAAAAATGATTGTCTTTTGTTATTTGGATCCGTAATAATTAAAGAATCTGTGTTAAAAGTGCAAATTAGTCCATTTTTATAACAACAGTTTTTAATATTGTCTAAAATATCATTTTCACAAAAACGGACATTTTCTTCAGTCAAAACTCCTTCAAGTTCTTCTAAAAAATTAGTTCTGTATGGCGCTAAATTAACATCATTATTAGAATTTTTCATTATTCGTACCGTTGACTCAAGTTCAGCTTTGTACTTTTCAGCCTTGGCAAGTTCTTTCATTTGACATTCTTTAGTTTCCATAAACCTTTGCTCCCACCTCCTCTGTGCTTCATACAGTTTATTTTCTGTTTCTACTAGTTTACCTCGAAGTTCATCTAATTCCTCATTGTTGCTGTCATCAATCAATATAAGGGACGAGGAGGACAAAGAATTTCGTTCATAGTCTTGTCTCAGAGCCCTTAATCTTTCTACTTCCGATCTTAGTTCTCTAATAAGACGATCATGAGGGTTCTCATTTACTCGGGCCCTGTTTACTATTGACCTAGCTTGACATGCATATCGCAAAGTAGCCAAAGTTTCATCTAAATGGGTGCTTGCTGGTGAAATTGTTGCCAACATTGAGGTGAGCGAGTTTCCCCCTAAACTTTCCTAAAACACATTTTATTTATTAATTATTTAAAAATGCACTTATAGCAAAATGTCATAAAATAGCCTTTATTAAAATTCATTGTATATAAAAAATGTATTCCCTTTCAATAAAAACACTCAAAAAGTCCAAAATAAACTTTATTTGTATGATGATGTATGAATAATGTTTGGTTTGTGTAATGATTAACCCTTTAAAACTGATTAAGATTTTAATTAACTAAATAGATACATATAAATAATCTGTCATAAGTAACATAATAATATGAATAATATCATAATATCAACTCATTGACAACTAGATTTATAATATATAACATTCATCCTGCCTTAATTTCATATATAATTTTCTAAATATTTCAAAGTCTGCCAGTGACGTTGAGGTCTATTCTTATATTTATCATGGATTTCTTTTTCTTGAGAAATATCTGACTTAGCATTCTCAATATTTAATTCTTTTTGAGAGGATGGGCTTTGAGGAAAAACAGGTGAAGTATTCAAAATTAAATTATTCTCATCTATTAGAGGAGTTGAAAAGTTTTGAATTAGTGCATCTTGATAAACACTGCTATTTTGATCATTTTCAATATTAGAATTAGTATCCCTGCCGGTGCCAAATGACGTAGTGAAACAGTTGTTTCCTGACCATTAGGTAGTCGAACATGTGCATATTCAGTTTCTGCTTCAATCAACTCTACTTCTTCTACTAGAGGTTCATATTTATTAGTTCTGTATTATTTTCTTAATAAAATTTTACCAGGAGGATACCCAAGTAGGTACGGAAGCGCCATTGGAAGATCTTCGAGGATGGTTAAACATTCGTTCATTTGGAGTTGCTTTGGTTGCAGTACAAAGTAAAGATCTTATGGAATGCAATGCCTCTTGTAAAACAGTTTCCCACATACTTGTTTTTAAGTCTTGTGATTTTAAGATTAGTAACACTGTTTGCCATATAATACCATTGTACCTTTCAGCTTGCCCATTACCTTTAGGGTTGTAAACTATTGTACGGCTGCTATACGCACAGGTATCCAAAAAATAATTTTAATTCTTGTGATAAAAATGATGTTCCTCTATCAGAATGAACATATGATGGCATTCCAAAAATTAAAAATAGTTGACGTAAACATTTAATAACTGTAGAAGTGGTGATATTAGCACAAGGAAATTGCAGAGAAATCACATTACTCCTTATTTAAAGTCAAATTGTATTTATCAGCAACCTTTATGAAAATTCGCAAATTTTGGTCATGTTCAGTTTGATTTTTACCACAGAAAATAACGTCATCTAAATATGCAAATGTATCCTCCACATTTTCGTTTTATATTATATTGTCAATCGTTCTTTGAAAACAGGCTACTCCATTAGTGATACCGAAGGGTATTCTGCAGAACTGATTGAGTCTTCCTCCAGCCTCAAATGCTGTATACGGTTTATATTATTCTCTGATAGGTATTTGATGATAAGCACTTCGAAATTCAATAGAACTGAAGACTTTATACTTTGACACTTTATTGACAATAGCCTTAATTCTTGCCAATGGATAAGCATCTAATAATGTAAATTTATTGATCGTTTGAGAGTAGTCAATTACCATATGTTTCTTATGATTTCCACTAATTGTTACTAAAACTTGTGCCCGCCATGGAGAAACAATAATATTTTCAGATACATGTCTTTTTGTTTCCTGTTCTATAAATTCAGCATCAACATTACTGTAACAATGAGATTTAACAGCGATAAGTTTGCTGTCAGCCATCAAATTAAGAAATAAAGATGACGCCAAAGTTAGATTACATATTGAAAGAGGAAGTTTCGATCCCCCAAAACAAACCTCAACAATAGAATGTTGTTTAAAAATATCATGACCAATGATCATGTCTATGCACAATTCTTGAAAAACTAATATTTTAAAATCCTTATGTTCATGATTCAATATTTGAAGTGTGACAATACAATAACCCATTATTTTAGAAAATAATGATGTTTAGGCCATAGTCACATTACCTCTTACAGGACAGTTTTATTTTTTGCTTTTGGATTAATTTGTTACTAAAAAAACTTTCAGAGCTTCCAGTGTCTACCAAAGCATCTGTATTTATTCCATTAACTTAAATTTGCAGTACTGCTTTTGAAAGGCAGCCAGGTGCTGCAGCAGATATTGTAGCAAGGATAGCAGCCGAGGTTTGCTTTGTTACTTTGCTACAACTATGAGATTTACATACTTTTGAAAAATGTCCTTTTTTCCTGCAATTATGACAAGTAAAATTTTTGGCTCGACAATTGCTACGTAAATGTTTATTATATCCACAATAAAAACATTTTGAAATTACAGTTAGAGTCGTAGAATTTAAATCTTCTTGGGATTGCTCCCTCCGACTAGTAGCAGTATTAATAGGTAATAGTGATGACTTATAAGAATTAGAATGATGTTATGTCTTGTAGTGAAACAGACGTATTTTCAAGAAGGTGCTGATGAATGTGACAAATTTAAACCACTGATAAATGGATCTCTAATGAAATCATCCCTATACTGTTCTGCTGAAAAAGCTTTAAATTTACAGTCTTTACTTAATCGTTTTAATACCTGTAAATACTGATCTAGAGACTCTTCAGCTGGTTGCTTTCTTGCTGCAAGGATATATCTATTACTGGGCTTAATATATAAAGTATTTAGAGTTTCTACAGCCAAATCATATTTCAATTTCACTGATATACTTTATCTTCTGACACTCCAGTGGCTTCCAGAAAATTTTTGAATGTTTTAAACCAGTGTATCCAATGGTGAGCGGCATTACTTGAATTTGGCTCGGTTTCAAATCTCTCAGGTTTGAGTAATTTGTCCATTTATATTTTGGTTAATCAAATTGTAATGATTAACCCTTTAAAACTGATTAAAGCTTTAATTAACTAAATAGATACATATAAATAATCTGTCATAAATAACATACGAATAATATCAACAAACTCAGTGACAACTAGATTTATAAAATATAACAGTTTGACAGTTACCCTCGCAATGAGGGTTAAAGCGCTTGAATTCACCACGAGAGGTGCTAGTGTACGGAAAGGTCAATGTCACTGAACGTTAATGTTTACTATGGCTTTTTAACGCTAGTTTTTAGTAATTTTTATAAAAATTAGTTGAAAAACATTTAACACAATGATGGCAGAAGGGAAAATGATAATTTAAGTGGGGAAATTATTGTACTTTTCAGAAGTGTCTTATGTCAATAAAGTTAGGTTATATCAAGAATGAATATGATGAAAACAACGAATGTACATGATTATTACTCACGATTTTCTGTAGTAGACTCCTTTGGTAATGCATAATCGTCAGGATTAAAATGTTTCTTACAAACACATGAATATTTCGAAGGAGTAAAGTTATCTCTATCAATCACTGTTTTAGACGAGTTTTGTCTCTCGGAAGCATATGCCCACCTTTTCTTTTCGAACAAAATGGAACTGCACAACACTGAGGCACAATTAACAAGGTTTTTTTTATTTGCTGGTGTACAAAATAATTATAATAAAACACTATAAACTTTTCCCGCGCCTAACAATAACTTTTGACATGACCTTACTCGACCAATGGCACCAACTGGTGAGCCTGAAAACGTTAGCCCTCATTATCAGCAGGGCATAGCAATCTTGTGTAAATGAAATTTGAATTTTACCCTAAAAATTTTCTGCACAAAATAATGCCTACCTACGATGATACGATTTTCTGAAATTTAGGGATTGTTATTTTATAGTGGTACATGAAGCTCTTACATCTGCATATAATATATTATCGAAACTTACGAGGTGATACATCTTTCAGAACCCTACGACATATAAAAGTTTCTGGATATGATAAAAAAAAATAATGAAATTATTGAAGTGTTTCCACATAATGTGGAAATTACATGAATAGTTGAGTAAGATCACTTTTCTATGCCTGAATTTTTATTGTTTGGGGAGGAAAATGACTGTGGGCATAGTAGAGATGGACAATACGACTCTTTTCAAAGAATTGTATTACAGTACTGACTGTAATACAAAAGATTCATAACAAAAGATTCATATGTCTCGTACCACTGCATTGTTTACCGTGTTATGCGGAGAATTAGTCTACAGTATAAATCGTATCGATAAACAATACGATTTGTCACAACCATGGTCGTACTGTATTATTTTAAAATAATAATATGACTGGTTTAATACAATAACACGAAATGAAATCGGAATCAGTTTGACTAGTGTCTTTATCTTTCAGCACTGCCTCAACCTCGAGTTATTTTTATCAGGGCATCTTAATTACTATATTAGTACGAATACGAAACTGTACTGGTACCAAAGATTTAAACCATACGATTTATCGGAAAGAGTTGTATCATTTATATGAATCATACAAATACGACACATCTCTGGGGCATAGTGTTGTTTTTGAATCATGTTCTCTACTACCGATCAGTATTAAAACTTTGATGGAAACGTTAATATGTTTTGAATTATAAAAGTAAATTTGCAACATTGTCTATATTTTAGGCAAAACATGTTATATTAACAATAAATAAATATACATGAAATATATATTGCAAAATAATAAATTTCATCATAAACACTTACCCTAAGCAACCATGTCAAAACCGAGTCTCTATATGGGACAAACTGATTTTTTTTCTGATCAGCCAGGGCAGATATAACTTTACCCAATGTCAATAAAGATTTGTTAATGCAAACACCTTCTCTTATTTTCTCCTCACTATTATGCGAATTACCTAAACGCTCGCTTCCAGCTAAGTCAACCAAACTGACTCTACTTCTACTGCTATTTCCCTGGTTCAGACCCTCAGAAAGACATAATTCTATGGAAAAAATGCTGTGGGACCTTGAGGACTTTTCGTTCATATTTGTAGCTGCTGTAGCTCTATTTTTATTACCTAGTAGTAACCAGTCTCTTAATTCCTGATAGGATTTAACAATATGAACACTCAAGTCAACCACATATGGTCCCCACACTGGATGTTCTCTCACCTTTAGTGGTGTTTTGTTAGTGGCTGTAGTACTAGCAAGTAAATCATGAATTTTTTTCGTTATAAATTTCAAAGTAACTTACTTCTACTGTAGCTACCCAACCTATATCTAAACAAGATATCCTTTCAAATAAATCTCTACAAAATCTTGGTGTGATACCCGAGTATCTCTCTGAATCTATATCAACAATTTCACACATATTTTTCCCCATCATACTAAAACTTTTCCCAGAACCTGTCTGTCCATAAGCAAACAGGCAAGCATTGTAGCCACGAAATGCACTGTTAAGTAATGGTTTACCTATGGTCATAAATACATCCTCTTGAGTAGTACATATTGGACTAGCCTCATCGCAAGACCAAAATACATGATCATATTGAAAGATATGGTCCATGCTCATACCAGCGCCAGTATTCGGATGAGTTCTAATAATCAATTCATTATCACGCACTCTGACAATATCTGTAGCTCCTACACATGCCAACTCTCTGGTGTTCATGGGTCTTATTCTCACAGCTACTGTTAGATTGCTTACTTCATCAATCTTATCTTTGCTGCTTCGTCTTTTTGAAGAAGAAATGGGGGTTTCTAAAGTCACATTGCTAAAACAGTCTGGAGTATCCGATGAGGACTCAAGTTTTTTTGATCTGGGAGTAGTGTAACTGCTTTTAGGCGTAGCAAACTGACTTCTTGGAGTATTTTGAGTAGCTTTATCATTCAAGCCTGGTGTTCGCGAAATTCCTAACCTTCTAGGTGTTGCAAAATTATTCTTAGGTGTATCAGGAGCCGACAAGGCCATATTTACTTAATAATAATATAAATCGTTTCACAGTAACATATGGTGCTAACCAAATTTAACGAATATCGTAAAAAAAATACAAAAACAGAACTAAGAAAAAAAACCGTTTAAAAACTTTAATTTTTGAATTTTTGTTCAAACAATTATTGACATACAACCGCTTGCGCAGACAACTGAAGTGGAATCTTCTTCATCTTCCACATTTCGATTTGTGGCTTTAAAAGATCAAGAGTTGGAAGATTGGTAAATCAATGAATAATAACAATAATGATGAAATGTCATCATTTTATCATATTTTATATAAGTATGATATGACTGCAAAAATTTCGGAGATCTATAAAGATATAAAATAGTTATGATGCTTTCCGAAACTATTCTATAAAAACAGGTAGCCAATTAGTCGCAATGAAAATTCAAGGTATATTTACGTAAAAGGTCGTCTATGTTTTTTTTGCAGGAATCGATAAAAGATTTTATTTTGTCTAATAATTTAGTGGGTGACAGAGCTGAACTGCCGGAAATATTCCAGTTGGACCCATTTGTAAAGCCAACATAGCTGGGCTATCAACCAAAAACAAAAATATAGTTTTTCTACAACTGAGCGAAAAGTGCAACTTTGCGTTTCCAAAAAGAAAAGTCTACGTGAAAATTCAATGGAAATCGATGAAATTAGTGAAATTTCATGCACTCCGCCGGAAACATTTCTACAAAAACATGTGTAGCGCAAATTGATACTCACATTTTGAAATCTGAGCTGTCAAATTTGAGGTTATCAATAATTATTAATTTTTACCAAACATTTTTATAAAAACACCAGTTGTAGAAAAAGATCCTGTGTGTAATTCGAGCGCAAAGTGACATTGCCGCTCTCGCGAGGTAGCCACGCTCCGCTACGCGTCAAACCTCGCTCAGAGCAACAATCTATCACTTTGCGTTCTTAATACACAAATAGCTAGGTATCAAATAGCTAGGTAATTACCACTCTTGGGTTCAACGAAAATCAAATGACTAAAATCACACAAATAATAAGAAAATAAAGTAATTGTAATAATTTTTTATGGCCTACTATTATAGAGTAGAGACGATGAATGTTTCTTGTATCTTAGCCTTATTTTCAATATCCACTCACATCTAATATGGGGCACCAATTTTTTTTGTGATGTCTTAGTGTTTCAGTCCAGCTCTGCTTAGCGACTATACCTGTGTCCCCTAGTGGTGTGTCGAATCCGTATGATTCGTATAAATGATACGAATCAATTCGATGATTCGTATGATACGGATCATCAATTTTAAAAAGATTCGTATCGAGCAGTATCTGACGTAACTCGATGGCACATAGCACATAGGATTAGCAGCAAATAATACCGTGTCCGCCCCACATGTCAACTCGATACTTATAACACAGAGTACACTGAGTACAGTATTCTGTGATACAAAACTTCTAGTCTTATGCATACTAATTCTATTTTCAATTTTCAAATGTGTTTTAAATGTTATGCGTATGCGGCAGTTAAAAACACTCTGGCGCACTGTTAATTCAAATACTGCGCACGTGATACTAGTATTTATAATACCTATTTAATTACATAAAGGTCATAAGCGAAGCGGCAGCGCGCTCACTTAGTACGCACGCTCAGTACGTATTCTTATAGTCGTATACAGTGTACAGAAATCTTCGATTCGAATCCAAATGATACGAATCATTTGGTACGAATCTTTTTGTAAACGGATTCGAATGGTACGAATCCTTAAAAAAGATTCGAATCGCCCATCACTAGTGCCCCCCCCCCTAAATCCTGTCAGTTAACTTTTTCTAATGTTGCCAAAATCCAAAGTTTGCAACACCCTGTAGGGAGCTACTTCACAACAGTAATTTTTGCCAAAAATTATACTTGTACAGCTGCCGCAACAAAGGTTTCTTCAATCTAAAATTTTAAATAAATTTTTTGCAGCTTGGCTGCTGAAAGTTTACTTGATGGATTATGTGGAGGGAAGTAATTTATTGCCTACCTTTAGATTTTATCCGTTACAGAAGACAGAAAGGATACTCGTTCTCTTTCAAATCATAAATGACCTGGAAACCTTGTTGCAGCAGCTGTACTATGAAAAATATCTGAGAGCATACAAATTTTGCTCAAACATTTTTTTTCATATATTATTAACAATTAAAAATGAAACTAAATTCTAATACTATTCAACTAGGTCACATAAGCCATTCATATATTTTTATAAACCTACTTATTTAGCATTCCAGTTGTAACGTCGTCTCGTACTAGCATCAAGTGTGTTACAAACACTGCAATGTAATCATTCTAGGACACATTCTGCTTCAGTTAATGGGTCTGAATACACATTCTTTAATCCTGTAGATTGACTACATACCACTCTACAAGCTTCAAATGGGGTTTAATTTTGAATGTTTTTAGATAACTCCTACCTGCCAAATACATGAAAATTATTGGATGCATTTAAGGACCTATCTTGCACAGCTCAACACAGTGAAGCTGTCGAATTAACACACATCGACTAAATAACACCTATTTAGTAGACATTTTTAACACAACTATTTATTTTCAAAAATTATTAAATACATGTTACAATATGAATTAATCAAAATAGTCCTCTATATCAATGTCCGGATTCAAAATATCATCACCATATGGAGACAAATCAATCTGATTTAATATTAAATTTTCTGCCATTTCCTCTAAGTCCGTATCTCCGATTAAAACAGCACCCTGTAGTCTATTGTTTTCCAAAACAAATTTAACATATTCATGTCCTTTTGTCATTCTAAGTAGAATTTCATAGTTGGTGCCCAATTTTTGCCCGTTAAATAGCCCTAGTAGTATTACTTTATATCCAAAAAGTTTTGTAGAATGTGCAAAAATCTCGAAACAAAAATCTTGTAAAACTTCCTCATTATTTAAATAACCTGCCATACATTTTGCAGCATAACAACCCATTTGCCTTGCTTGTGTCCATAATTTCATTTGGAACCAATGTTTTGCAATGGGCCAATTAGCACTACAAATATCACCAGCAGCATAAATATTGCGTAAATTTGTTTGCATATGTTCGTTCACGATTATTCCTCCATCTTCAGATAACTCTATCTTATTTTTCGTTACAAAATTTTTTCTTGGATTTACACCGGTTGCCGAAATAACTAAGTCACACTGGATTCTTTCTCCATTGGTTAAAATTACTTCTATAGGAAATTCTGAGTTCTCTGTATTTTGCAGTGTATGCAGAGAACTAACTTCCGTCATATAATGGATTTTAACTTCAGAAGGTACCTCGGTATTTGCTCCATTGATTACTAGATTCTTATACCAATCTGGACCTAAAGCAGCTCCTGCTTTCTTAATATCCTCTTCTCGATACCTCATTCTCTTGCTAATTGGTGGGTCATTTATACCTGGGTTTTCTAGCGTTGGTTGGAAAAATTCTGCAGCCCCCGGATCTATAAAAGTAGCAGCAATATGCCTATCTTTAATAACCCAATGAACTGCTGCATTTCGAATTTTATACACCAATTCAGAAGCTATGCCCCCATTACCGACAATTAGTAATTGTTTACAGTCTTTTATTTTTTTTAAAAAATTTTCAACTGAATCTGTGTCACGTATACCCAATATTTGAGGAAATTCATTTGCTTGTGGTATCAGTTTTGGCTCTGCTCCCATGCATAGGCACAAACATTGATATTTTATAACTCTATTTTCTTTTGTTTTAATGTACCCTTCTTCGTCATTAATTTCCATAAGAACATCATGAACAATTGTTATATTTGTGTGTTTTGCGCTGAATTCTTCAGTTTCCATTTCTCTTATATCAAAATCAGTAAGGGTTTTAGTAATCGCATGTAAATTAGTAACTGTTTTAATAAGGGAAGATTCACTGAGTAAAACAATCGATTTTTCTGGTTCTAAAAATGCTAATGTTTCTGCACACGTAACTCCCGCTATACCACCCCCAACAATAACAAAAGCAAATTCCATTATTTACAAAGCAGAATAATATTCAGAATAATCATATTCTCTAAACGGAACATCAAATGTAATCAAGCCTCTGTCATATGCTCGCTTAATACTGACAGTCAACTGTTGGTGTTTCCTTTGACAAATTCCTGTTTTGCTATAGCTTAAAATACTTCCAGTGTGTGGACAAATAAACTGTTTTAGCAAGTCCACGTTCTCTTCATGTAAAATTAAGTACTCGTCTCTACAAATGGGACATGGGTTACCTGTCGATATTTGACCACCACGAATACAAGTTTTTCTAGTTTTCCTAGGAGCAAACATTCCTTTATGGTTTCTTCTGTAGGGTACCCATACTGGCTTGCCCTCGTAAGTTTGTTGGTATGCAGTACTTTTCAGATACCTAATGCTAGTTTCAACAGGGACTGGCTGTGATCGGTCTTTGGTAATTTCTCGAAACTCAAGGGACGGCTGGTCACTAACCGAATAATTTTGTACCAGCGTTGTAGTAATTATAGGTCTTAACCACAGTGGTTTTATTAAACAACTTTTCAATAAAGACAATGAAAACATTTTTTGACAGCCTAATGTCAAATCAAATTATTAACATTTCCTCAAATGAGGGGCGCCTAAAAACAGGAACGTTATCCAAGCAACGGCGCACGCGCGCCATTCGTAGCTGTCTAATTTGTAATTCGAATATTCGATATCATTTTTAAAGGTGTATTCGGCACCGTGAAAATAAACAAACTATAATAAAGGGCAAGGAAAATAAACAAACTATAATAAAGGGCAAGGAAAATCTTACTAACGAACTAAAAAATACTTATTTAAAAAAAAATAATAATAATAAGTTTCTGATTCGAACCCTCGACCTACCGCGTGCCAATCCAATTCCAATTTAAAACATTTATTAGACATTATTTACAATTCGACAAAACTTAATTAGGTGCCACATTGGCGTACAATAAAGGCGAGTATATTCTCTATCGTCTAACAAGTTCCTTGCTGACAAACGATTCCAAAAGGATTTAATACACTATGAATTGTCATGTAACTGCGCATGCCCTGCGGCTATCTTGAAACGGCCAATGGTGCGCCGTTGCTTGGATAACGTTCCTGTATTTAGGCGCTTCTCTCAAATGTAGGGATGGTTTATAGGGATGCCATCGATACTTCGATACTTTCAAAGTATCGATATTTACGGCTCAAAGTATCGATATTTGGGCGTCGATTCCAGTCAGCACAGGTTAGCACTAAAAATCACAAATTGGTATACAAATGATACACACAACACACGATAAAATCACAAAATTATAAATAATTTCTGGTTCTATCTGTGGTCCCTGTTTATAAAAGTGATAGTATAGTTATTCAACTGATTCGTCAATTTTCATTAATCGTGACACATTCTTCGGATGTTAATAAGATAACATGGGTGCTAAGCAGTATTTTAACATTTTATGGTTATATATTTTTCATTTGGGAATGATGTATCCCTACTGAATACCATGTACTTAGCAAGATATATGTTATTTTGGGTTGTTAAGTATCAAAATAACATCGTAAAATAGCAGCAACAGATTACATCGATTTTATAAGAACATCAGTTTATAGAAAAATTGATGCTTTATGGCTGGTATATCCACTTCCTGGTAAAGTTACTGAACAGATAAATTTAAGAGTAAAATTGTTAAACCAATAAAATAATAGTTACTATTTATCTATCTTTGCAGAACAGTTATTCCATATGAGAACATCATAAGGCTGATTATCCAACACTAAGAGTACTCTCAGATCCAACGACGACATCTGTCAATAATCCTCCAGAGGCTCAAAAATATGATATATATAAAAAATTTAAAATTTTATTGCCATTTAAAAATTAAATCGCCACTTTTATACATTTTCATGCTTTGTTTGGCACCATATAAAATTGATAAAATCAAGTATCGGTAGTTTGCACCCAAGAATTGAAAAGTATTGATACCTCCAAATGGTTATATCATGATTCATGATATCATTCATTATATCATGATTCATGATTCATGAATCGATACATCGATACTTTAGTTCCATACTAGCATCCCTACTCAAATATCTTTAATGAGTGCTACCGTTTTTAGGTTAACCAGTTGATGCCAATGGCGAGTAAGGTCGCTGTCAAAAGTAATTGCTAGGGGCGGAATAAGTTTATAGGGTTTTATTATAATTATTTTTTACACCATTAAATAAAAAAAATGTTAATTATATCTCAGTATTGTGCAATTTCATTTTGTTCGAAAACAGAAGGCGAATATATATTTCCGAGGGCCTAAAACAGTGATTAGTAGCGATTCGCAGGGATAAATTTACTCCTTGAAAACATTCGTGTGTTTGTAAGATACATTTTAATCCTGACGATTTGCGTTACCAAAGGAGCCTACTACAGAAAATCGTAAGTA
Organism: Rhamnusium bicolor; assembly: GCA_029963845.1. Classification (NCBI taxonomy): domain Eukaryota; kingdom Metazoa; phylum Arthropoda; class Insecta; order Coleoptera; family Cerambycidae; genus Rhamnusium; species Rhamnusium bicolor. The sequence goes on from JANEYF010002509.1 coordinate 150,050, forward strand.
ATAATCATGCACATCCGTTATTTTTATCATGCTCATGCTTGATATAACCTAACATTAATGACATAAGACACCTCTGAGGTGCAATAATTTCCCTACTGAGCAAATAAATTACTACTTTCCTCTTCTACCATTATTATATTAAATGTTTTTCAGCTAATTTTTATAAAAACCTGCGCTAAAAAGCCATAATAAATATTAACGTTCAGTGACATTTACCTTACCCTACACTAGCGCCTCTCGTGTGAATTCAAGCACGGTAGCCCTCATTCTGTGCAAATGTCATAATAGAAATGTTTGTGGCCAAACCATATACTTTAGTTAATAAGTATATGGGCCAAACTCTATGGGCAAACTTCGACCATTTCGGTCGAATGTGGCAAAAAATGACTTTCAGCCAGTGCAGCCAACAAAATTGTTTCCAAATGATGATTGTTACTAAATTTTTGAATAATTTTAGGAACTTTCAAGTTTCTTAGGTTCAAGAATTTAAGTCAAATTATTTATATCTTAATTCGGTATTACATTAATTGAAACAGAATTTTTATTTTATGCATTCCTAAATTCAAATAGAAAATTTAGAGTTTAAAATAAATTAAGTACTAAAAAATTCCTAATGAAATTTTCCAATATCATTTTAAAATCCTTATAATGCGCATGCGTGAGTGGTGGTATTTCCGGTATATCTTTTGTTCGCGATCACCAATGCAACGTAAAGATTTATTGATTCATTTCCACCTTGAAATGGTAGAAGAACGTTTTGCGTTTACTGTCGTGTTAAATTTAGTAAAAAAAATATCTTTAATTTTGCGTAATTCTATCAAAATAGTTGACAAACTTTTGCGTCGATTTATTATAAATAATTGAAGCGTTAAATTTTAAGTAAATTAATAATTATTACTGATTAAATTCGTTTGTATCGTTTCGTTCAAACAGCGTAATGGAGGTTCAGGGCGTTGTCTTGCCAAATGGTTACAAATTTCTCCGTTTTATTTGTTTTTAATCAATTGTGGAATTAAATATTCCTTTACTAAAGACATTTATTTCAATTATAGTGATAATATTTATCTAGTGCTACAAAAGTAGGATTTAAGAAATGGTAAGGTGCTAAGATTAAATTTACTGTAATTAATAAAGCATTTAATTTAACCTGTTGTTTTCATAGATTTTTTTTCATTTGTAATGTATATCTGTATTAACCACAACCATGATAATTAAGTTAATAATTACGGGATACTGGTGCATTTCCAAATGTTAATTTAATCAGACGGCCATTTTGTTGACACGTCATATCAAACTCCTCTGCTAATTTTAGGCGTAATTTAATTTCTTCCTTCTTTTTATAGCCGCGCATAGATCCTTTACAATTATTAAAATGCCTTTCGGTACTTTTAACTCCAGAAGGAGGCATATTATCAAGAGACGAGGTTCCACGCCTTGTAAAGTAAGCATCATTTTTATTACATTTTATGGATTTTGGTGTTGTATCCATTGACCTACTTATATGTATATCTTTAATTACAGTTTAATGACAAAATTTTCCAAGAAATTAGTCAGCAAATGCGTGTATGTACTTATTCTAAAAAATACAGAAACAGATCTAGTTGATATGTTCATGGCAGAGGGAGGCTGGACTCTGATCCAAACTTGGCTACAGGATGCTGTACAGACAGGCAATTGGGATCTCGTTCGAGAAATTTTGGGTCTGCTTCTGATAACTCCTGTAGATGTGGAACGTTTAAAACTGAATATCCTTCCAAAATTAATCAAAAGCCTTTCAAGAAGAGATGAATTAGAAGGTAAGATTTTTTAAAATTTTTTTTTTAGTATATAGTTTTAAAAAATATGTAAATTGCCTAAAATATAGCAGCTTTATATTTTTCATGTTTAATTTTGAATTTGTCTACTAGAAATTAGAATAACATATCAGATTTGCTTTTTTTTTGTGCTGAAATTTATCGTTACTTAATGATCAGAATCTATTTGTCTCAATTATTTTCTAGCTTTAAGATTGGCAGAAGGCTGACAATGTTTAAACATTAATATTTTCTTTGTCGTTTTGTGATGGTATTTTCTATTAAATGTCAAATGGTATAAAACGATGGCCATAAATTTAATACACCTTTTACATTAGCTGTAAGGTTTAAAATGGTTATGTGAGAAATGAAAATAGCTTCAGCTGGATACTTATTATTCCTAAAGCCCCTAATGTTTGACCTGGAAGTAACTTAGTTTCTCACATGCTTACGTTACTGCTCATAAAATTGTGGTGTTCATTAAAATTTATTTATAACATTGACAGTGTATCTCGTCTTCAGTTACTAAATATATTGTGTTTATTTAAACGCTCAAAATTAAATATGTCTTTAAAATCATGCATATTTGTATATCTTCATGTTATGTTTGTACCCTGCTCTCATTCAAACATCTCGTGAAAATTGCACAGGTATGTGTAATTTCACATGATATATCTATTGATTTTAAACATTTAATAAGCTCCATATGTTGAGTAGATATGGCTTTAATTATGTAAATAGTAAAATTTAGCTACTTATTATTTTTTTTCAAAATTTAAAAATCAAGAAATGTATCGCTTAATTTCTGACATTCCTTTCATCATAAAATTTTATTTTAGAATTATTTGTTTTGCTTTGTCTTGAAACTTAAAATTAATTTATACCTGTTTGAGTTTCTATATAATACTTGTGAAGAGAAAGCTTTTATAATTTTTTTCCTCCGGTCGTATAACATATTTCTACTGATATTCTATTTCCTAGTATATTTATTCATTTTTAAAATGGAAGTAATATAGATAGAAAAAGTTTCTAGTATACGTAAATATGATAAAGTGGATATTTCTCCAACAAACCCGTTCTTTGCAGGTGTTGCAAAATTGTCTACGCAACTAGTTCAGCAATGGCTAGCAATTGTGAAGGGCTCAAGCTCCGTTATACCTCAACAAGTACAGGTGCAGCCACCTCAGATAGAATTCGCACAACCTGTATCCATAAATAATATACCCACTGATGACAATGTTGGTGCACAAAGTGTAAGTGACATAACAGAAGAGAAAACTGGCGGTGAAAATGCACAAGATGATTCTGAGGCAATAAACACAAATACTTTCTATAAACCAGCAGTTAAAGATGGAAAATTAGTGATTCGAAAGCAGGCACCTGTTGAAGGTGCTCCAGAGGAAGTGGTTGTTTCAGAAACGGTGGAAGAAGTTGCATCTGTACCACAAGATAAATCTAAAGAAGAGAAAAAAACTGGGGAAAAGGATAAAGAAAAAAGTAAGTCAAATAGTTCGAGAAAAAGCAGATCAAGCAGTCATAGTAGTAGTAAAGATAAGGAAAAAGATAAAAATAAGGACAGAGATAGAAAGAAATCGAGTAGTTCTTCAAAAAGCAGTAGTTCTAGTAAGAGTAAAACTAGCAGTTCTGGTAGTCGAGATAAAGATAGAAAAGACAAAGAGAAAGATAAGAAAGATAGAAATGATGGATCCCCAAAAAGCAGTAGTAGTAGTAGTAGTTCGGGTAAGATCAGCAGTAGTAAAGATAGAAGAGATTCTAAGGAGAAAGATAAAGACAAGGACAAACAGGCTGAGAAAGACAAAGATACTCTTGCTAAAATTAAACCGCAAACTATAGAAAAACTAGGCAGGATTCCTAAGAAAACCAACACTGTATTGCCAGCTGATGACAAGGGGAAAGAAAGCAAGGAAAATAAAGATGTAAAGAAAAAGTCATTTTCCATTGGTATCAGAAAAGATAGTGAGGAACGACCAAAAACCGTGAAGATTTTCAATTCGAAAATGAGATCGACTGGTTTGGAAGAAGAAGTTAAGCCAGCCCCCTCCTAGGCCAGTGAAGAAACCTACCCCATCAGTTCAGTTGCCTACAATTCCCCCAAAGAGGCCGTCACCCCCAGAGAGCATAGGGACCCTATTTTACCACCAGAGAAAAAATTGAAGATCGACAAGACGGATATTCCTGAGAGGCCTGGTGCTATAAAATTAATCCCACCTAAACCTAAACGTAAGTTCCTCGACTACATACTAATCATAGTCATTTTATTTTTCAGGTGTTCAGGCGGAAGGCAGGAGAAACTTATCAGCCACCCATACTTGCCAGGGGACTGTTTTTCTTCTTTGCTGACTGTCCTTACAGGAAATGGCAGAGTTCAGCAGTTCTACCTCTTTCAAATTTGATCTTTTTTTAATTAACTTGTTTATTTTTCTGTTACAGTTTGCGCATGTTTAAAAATACACACATTTTTAATGGGGTTGATAAGCTGTCACTGTTGGCCGTGTGTATTTTTCAACATATTTGCATTGTTGTCTAGTTTTAAAACACCAAGTTTATATAATTTGTGCAATTGTAAAGGCATAGTAGACAGTAGGCAAGTGATTAGTGATTGACAATGCGTGAACTATCAAGAGGCTGCTGCGGAGTGCAATCGTGTCTATGTTACGTTTGTAAAAATTATTTTTTATAACTTTTATTAACTTTGCGATAGGTCTTCGTATGGTAAGTTGATCATGTAACTTTTGACTGTATTTTCCTATTAAAAGATTAATAAAAAACGTTTTAAATAATAAGGTATATGGGACAGGTCCTCTCCTTTATATATGTTTAATATATATACCTATGTATGTATATATATGTAAAAGTGATCATAAAGTAAGGTGAAAGTTCATTGACCAGAATGGCAATAAGTGGATCAGGCTATGAAACAAGTGACCTACTTTTTAGTGTGGGCAATAGAGGTCAGAGGTGTTAAAGCCCTCATTAGATGAAAGTGGACAAGCAATGCAGCTGTTACCTCTTCAAGGTTCTGTCATGTTAGTTTGTGGAATTCAGGAAAAAAAAACGGTTCAGTAGTAAAGATGTAATCAGTATTAATTTATATTTATATACTAGAGATAATATGTATTAAGATTGATCACAAAGAAGTTTCAATTTATTGGAATATGTCAAAACACGTAATTTGGAAATGGGAAAGCTTCATATTGCGCCCTCTATTTAGAAAAAGTAGAACTAACGTAATTTTAGGTTAGACGCTCTGAAAAGGGAATATACATAAATATATCTGTTGTGCTTGTTGAGGCTTATTTTATTTTTCTGATTAAGCAGACGTCCGCGAACGGACGAATCTGTAAAGTTGATAGAATCCCATTATTATATGATAAATTTCGTTTATGGAATTTGAAACATTTATGGGCAATTTTTTAGTACTTTGGCAGTTGCGTTTTTTCGTGTTAATTTCATTTTCTGTGGATTTCGTCGAATCTAATTATTTAAAATTACAAGTTTCGTTTCAAATGCGTTGGAGAATATAAAATGTGCGTTTATTATCCAATAAATTTTATTGCAAGAGAAGTAATTTCGTTCCACGGTCCAAGAAATGACAAAAACGGTAGTAATATAAAAAGCGTATTAGTATAACAAACAATATAAAACAGAATGTAGACGTAAATAATAAAGTAGCATTGATATCGATTAAAAGTTATTTAAAACTTGACAATAAGTCTTGGGTGGCGGACATTTCCGCTATTATCTGAGGCCAGACCAATCGGCTATTTCAAATCGGACCAATAAAATCCGAGAGTTGACAAGAATTAGTTGTCATTTAAAATTGCATGATATTTTGAATCTATACTGCGTTGTTTGTATTCTCGGGAACGATGCGTCACTCACCGACGTGACGTAATTGCTAATGTATATAATGGAACTGATTTTAATAAATCGGCCATTATACATGTAACAATTAAAATGCAAATTGTAAAAACGGAATATATATTAAACAATATAATTAAAATCGCGATTTATTTGTTCAAATAATTTAAAATTTAAAGGTGCGTAAGGACTAGGTTCTATATATATATTTTTACACTATGCATTTCAAGACGCTCTTGATATAATTATTTGGCAAAGTCAAATGATATAACATAGCGCACTAAAATTCGTTTTACTTTACCTTGAATCTTGAACTCGAAAGTAGTTTTTACCGTATGATTACTAGGATTTGATAAATGTATGTACATATGTAAAATATCAGAATTCTTCCTACTGAAATTATTCATCTGCCAAATATATAGGTATATAGAGGCGGATTTTCGTACAGTAGTGCTTAGAGGGCTATTCAAAGAAACTAAAATTTATGCTTTGAAATTTCCAGATTTGGTAATAGTTTTTATAAAATCTCGGTATTTCTCTTTCACATTGTATTTATCTTGAAAAAGTTTGAAGCTTGCAGTTATTGTCATTGCTAAAAATAATAAATTGAAATCGAAACGCGGTACTCGTTATTAGAGCGCGATATTTTATTTGTTGAAAAAACTAAATTTTTCGTATCATTATTTTACAATTGTGCATTCAGTGGCATCCCTAGGCCTCTGTCTCACGGGCTTGTATACATAAATCCACCACCATCATCAGTTTGTTAACTAGATGTGCAACTTTTCATATTTTACATAAACCGTACATATTTTATAACAAACTACATGTGTTCCGGTTTTCTTTTGCAAAAATAGAGCGGTATGCAAAATTTCATTTTTTACATATACAGGGTGTTTCCTACGGCTAAACTAGAATTTCAGAAAATACTAAAATATTCAGAATTGGCAACATCCGAGTGCATTATTATATAATACGTATGGTCGGAATATTCCAAATTTGGCATTACTATATGTTTTTATCGTAAATCTTGCTAAACTCCATTATTGACGGCTGTGCGTAGCTCGACTCGCCATTTGAATCAGAATGAAAGCAAATATTGGGAAATTTAGCTAGTTGATAAATAGTAATTAGTATATTTGAGCACAGGTATTACATTCAGTATTTTTGCTTGTGTGAAATTTATCACATTCATACTAATTATACTTGTATACATATATTCGCTGACGTCATAAATTACTGTGTTATATAACTTTAATCAAACAGGGTGGAGAGATAAAAGGGTTATGCAATGTCGGGGAGTGGATAGTATTCTTTACTCTTCATGTAAAGGCGAAATTATGTTTGACAGAATTGTGAATTTGGCTCAAATATTTAAACCTAATTGAAAGTTTTGTGACAAAGAAGAAATCTAGAAATTCAAAGTATATATGCAGTAATCTGATAAAAAATATTACGCCATCAGAATTTAAAAGAGAAAGAAAAAATACCCACAGTAATGTCATGTACAGTATGCACCATTTTTGATGGGATTATAAATATGAACTTTGTATTATTGAGGTTAGAAACGAGTAGTTATATTTTCATATGTATATTTTGCGTAGCTTTTAGATAATGGCATAATTATAATCAAAATTTATCTTTATGATTACTGTTTAGGAATAAAATTCCTCAAAGTTTTTTGACGATATTCTGTCAAATTTCGTTGTCTTCTGTCAGTTGTGGCACATTCAACTAATGCAACTGTTGAATTGCAGCAAGCTTGATTGATTTTCAATTTGAAAATCAACAATTATGCTATTTCAATAGTTTCGTTGACAAAACGCGTATATTGTCTGCATGAAAGAAGTTTATTGAGTTGCACATATTCCACGAAATACATATTTTTTCATTACTATAATGTGTAAAATTTATAAGTGCAAGAAATACCAATTTGTATTAAAGTTCGCAGTTCGCACGTGTTATTAATTCTTTCTACCTTAATAATAAAGAGCTATCTCATAATCTCTTCGAAGATAGTCCATTCTATACAGGTTAATTACAGGGACGGATACTATTTCAGGAAGGGGGGTTATATACAAAAATAATATCCCATGCAACATTAGATTTATTCTCTGACAAAAAATACATTTAAAATATATAAGATCTGGTTTCAGGAGGGGGATTGCCCCTTCACCCCGTGTGTGCCCTTGGTTAATTATAAAATATTTAGTACACTTTTTCTATTTGAGCTAGAACAAAAAGCAAAATTTTCAGTGGTGTGAGGATTGAGTAAATTTTAGTTGTATGGAAATTATGCAGTTTTTTAACAGTGGCGATTAATAATTTTTTTTATTGAAACTATATTTGTGTGCATTTGATTAGACACGTATTCGATATCTTTACAATAAACAAATATTTATAAATAACATTTTTCTGTAATCATTTTTGATGTACCTATAACTAGAAAGGTTTACGTGGGCAAAAATATGTAAAATTTTATATTGGTTGTGAATCTTCCAAATTTGAAAACTGTTTGACGGTTTCATAATAAAAAAATGGCTGTTTTTATTTTCGCCAGTACCAAGAAAATATTTAAAAAAATAATAATTTTCTTGACTACGGTTTATTATAGCAGGATTAAAATTAGATCTATGTTGGCGTGTTGCGACGTCACGTCGCCCATTTTTAAACTTGTACTTTTTTTATTTACTCAAAAAATTATAATGTAATGGCGGAAACCTCGGTTAATTTCAAATTGCATTAAGATTACTATGACGAAATAAACGATCAGAAGGCATGCGGGTTACGATGTTGTATTAAATATGGATATAGATGCAAAAATAACAAAATTAATTTGAAATATGGGATTAAACAATATTTAAAATATTAATTATCTTAACCATTGATTTTGGTCTGTCCTAACCTCACTAAATTTTCCCAGAAATTATTATTTTTTAAATTTTTTGTTTAGAATATTGAATATTCTTTAAAATTTAAATTAAATATAATTATATATTAAATTAAATATTTGTATAACTATTTGAATACAAGAAAAATACTAAAAAGTAAAAAAATAGAAAATATTTAACATATTTTGAAAAATAACCAAGTGGAAAATTTAAATATTTTGAGAATATACGCACCTTTTTGGAAGAGATAGTACCTGTATAAATTTAAATATTTGATGAGTTTATGATATTAGTTTCACTCTTCATAATCATTAATACCTAATCTATGATCGAAATTTAAGTACCGGTGAAAGTATAGTACCACTACATTACAAAATGAAAATATTAGCAAATTTTAAATTAAGATTAAAAAAAAATAGCTTTTTTTCCCTAAATTAGGGATTACTTCCAAAAATATTTGAAATTATGTTTAAAAAAAAAAAACTTTTTAGAAACAAAAAATATATTACCAATTCCTATTGCATACTTGGTTTTATCGAATTTGGCGAAATATAATTCACTTATGCTATACACAGTGGGCCAAAAAAAAAACGGTACAGATTTTATAGCCTCGTATTTCCAATACAAATATTTCTTCGAAAAACGAAACTTAATTACACTGTAGAGGTTTAGAAGTTATCTTATTTGCAATAATACGATTTAATACGATTTTATTTCACTTTAATAAAACCTATGTGAAAAGGGTTTGTAATTATGTGAAACTAAATGATAGTAAATCTAAAAAAAAGTAGGCAGTCACGTGTTTTATTTGTTTAGTTGTTTTTGTTTGCTACGTAAATTTGTATCTGTCATTTTAATTTACGTTGTTGGTTAATCGAGGTACTGAAAAAATAAATAGTGCAGTTATTTAAAGACGATAGAATTTTTGTAATAAATTTTTCCAAAAACATTTTTCATGCTGTTTAACCACTCACAACTTTGAATTAGTACTATCTCTTTGAGTAAAATTGCTTTATTTCCATCTATAAAGATTAAATTTTTCGGTAGTATAATAATTATTAATCATTTAAAAATATTAACGATTTATAATGTACAACTATAAAATACACCGTTTTTTGGGCCCACTGTGTATAAGGATTCCATATTGACATGCCTTGAGGTTTTTTTCATTTCTTCTCCGAAATCTATAAAAATAATAAAATTGTTTTATCATTTATCAATAATCATATAATCAAAGATAAATAAAACCTTTTAAATAATTTTTTTGAACAACTTAAAAATAAATATTTGGGGCTAATTTTGGTTAGTCGTGTTATTATACTTTGGGCACACAATTTCTTGTAGATATTTTCACATATGCTAAAAATGAACCTTAAGAATTTAAAAAAATCGACACTTAAAAAAATCAAATATCAAGTGATGCGAGATGTGGAAATCTTGTGGTCACTAGTAATTAATTATCCAGTTCATTGATACACTTTCGGTATCTCATTAAAAGTACATTTTGTTATAGAAATTGGGACTAATTCTCATTCTTTTTAATTACAACCTATAGCTTCAAAAACATTGTGGCTAATTATAACGTCAATAAGCGATGTACGCTTATCCAGTTAAATTAATATTTCAGGTAGTATTTTTAATTTAAAAGTGCAACAGTTCAGGTGTACCAGATTTCAGTTTTGGAGCTTGGATCCACGCCAATAATTGAAAGTAATTTTTGATCAAAATAATGGCGTTTCTCAAAAATGGGGCTGAAGCTTGTGAACACAATTTTGAAAACGATGACACACAGGGAGGTAAAAACTTAAATTTTTTTCTAGTTCCATCAGAATTCTTCAATAAAATTCAAATGCTTTTTTGTAAAAAATATGATAGGGCCAGTGTATTATAGCAGTTTGTAGATCAAATACTATTGAAACAATTGTCTACAATTATTTCTGTAATGTGTAGATCAAAGTTGAACCGTTATGGTACAACTGGCAGTTAGGAATTTAAAAGTTTCAGTATCTGTCAAATGCATGCTTTTTAGCTACTTTTGGAATCTGTATTATGTGTGGATAATATAAATATTTTGGGTTCAAATAAATATACCACTTTTTGGAAAAAATACTCTGATGCCACTTTTAATATACAGAGGATTTTTTTCAAAAAAAGTTACCTACCTCCTGTACCTACTCACAAACCGTATTAATAATAATTATCAATAGTTTCATAGTAACCATGAAATGCTTGTAGTAAATATAAATCATAATTTTACTTTCATCTTTTTGTAAATTCAGTAAAATTTTGTAAATTTCTCTAATTTTTGAGTTAAGATTTTTTACAGTGCAAAACTGGAATCTGGAATATCGTAAACTCTGGGAGCCGGTTCTGACATTGCGTTCCTTCCTGATATGACAAGTAATTTTTTTATCATTTTAGAATACATTTATAAACACGATAAATTTCAAATTACTTAATTATTTTTAGTAAATATGTAGGTACCTGTTAAATAAATTTTAATGTGAAATTTTATTAAAAATGATTATAGCAGCACAAAATATTTCTGAAATATGTATAAGTTTCCGCAATATTGCAAATTTAAGAGATATAATAAATGTATAATTAAAAATGGTTTAGGAATATTTAAGAAATAAATATACAATAGGACATTTAAAAAAACATTTAGTAATAAATATATATATATATATATATATATATATATATATATATATATATATATATATATATATATATATATATATATATATATATATATATATATATATATATATATATATATCAGCAATATTTGGAAAATAATTGAAAATAAATATATTAAACGGATTATTTCAAAAATATATGAAAAATATTTCATATATAAAAAAAACTCGCCAACATTAAGAAAATTTATTGCAAAAATGTTTAGTGCTACTATGGTAGAAACATGTGATATTTCTATTCAAAGCATGAGATGTGCCAAAGAATAATAATAATTTCAGTATATTTATAGTTGCGTCTTTCTCCACTAATGGGAAATTGGCGGTCTCAAGCGTATTTTACGCACATAACATATTGATTCGTTATAACTATTTTAAATTGTAATAAATTTTTTTCTGATTATAACTTACTATTGAAATGATAGATTCATCTATATTTCATCATAAAAAAAATCAATTATGACAATGGAGTATCAATAAATAATTATGTAAATAACTCACCAGGGAACTGTTGTTCCGTTCGTCAACGATGAAGAGTTAAATACTACTGTTAACATTAGGCACCTCATCACTTTTTTTTGTTTACAAACAAATTTCACGCCGATCGCGCTCCTTTCATCGCGAGATTTGTTTAAAGCTGTGGAATGATTTTTGTGATTTTTTAAAACTTCACCAGGGTACTGTTTACAAAGTTAAAGGACAACTTTTTTAGTGTTATTTTATTGAAATAAATATTTCAAACGGAAATTTTTTCGCCTTGTAATTTTGCATAAATCTTCATAGATCAACTACAAACCGCACTAATCAAACTCAAATAGCATTCTTAGATGTTTGTTCCAAGTTGTAATGTGTTAAGTAGGAACAAACCAGGGGACTGTCTTTACAGTGATTGAAACACAAAAAAAAACAAAGAAATATAGATGAATTTATTATTTCAATAGTAAGTTATAATTCGAAAAAAAGTATTACAATTTAAAATAGTTAAGTATAACGTATCAATATAATGTTATGTGCGTAAAATACACTTGGAACCGCCAGTTTCCCATTAGTGGAGAAACACCCAGTTATTTTATTTATCAGAGTTATGTTTTATATATTATACTTAGATTAAATTATGTTATACGGGGAGAGCCAATGTAGTTGTGCAATGTAGGTATATTGCTCAAAAAGTATGATTTCACCTACAATTTTCCCAATAGGTGGCTGCATGTTAATATAATAAAAAAAACCTTATACCTATCTGAAATCGATGGTGTAGAACATTTCTTTCTTCAAATATAAATAGTGTTCACGTAAATAATTGACGATAAATTGATATGAAGGTTATGTTTTTGCAATATTGCTATTATGACTATTATGTTAAATATTTTTTTATATAATTAATCAGTCAATTGTTCTGTTTAATACACATCAGGTATCGTAAATACGTTTCTGCTGATTGGCGACGGCCCTTTTAATAATCAATGAATATAAATAAAATTTTTACGGTTTGACATATTCCAATGTTAGTAAAGGATATTATTTAAATGGTATATGATGCTAGTAAATTGTACCAAAAAATAAATAAAACTTAAAAATGATTTGGAACAAAATGAAAAAAAATATATTTGAAAGAAAAAATTACTTGGGTATTGAGCAAAAAAATCTTCTTTTAGTTTAATATAACAAGGAATTACCTAGTTTTGTATGGTAATAATAATAAATATATATTAATGTTAATGTCTGAACATGCTACATGTATATCTGCTGAAAAAATGTCCTAACATTTTTAAGACAAACTTAATAGTGCAGAATGGAAATCTTTTATGAAATTTAGGACCTGAACCAAATAAAAATATTAGCCTTCTATTAATATAATTCACAAAATAACGTGTCTTGCTTCCATTTTGGGTTAATACATTCTGTTAATTACCACTAAAATTTATTGTATTTATTATATGTTTACATTGTCTTTATGTAAGTTTGGCTACTGATCTTTTCGGTTTCAGGTAATTTGGAAATCATGTAAAATAACTCAAATTCCTAATTCTGTATTATAATTCGTTTTTACCGAGATTAAAATTAAGAGGGTATCCGTATCGGGCAATTTATGGGAAACTGAAATCAGTATATAAAAAAGTTGAATAATTTTACGAAACAATTATTTTTCACCAATTAATGCAAAACACATCTAAATTAAGACCGAGAAAAGGTTGGTTTTAATCCTATTATAATTAGGGGAATTTGGATGACATGACCGTAAATGACAGGGGCGACCTGCAAAACAGGATCAGAGAGTACATTTAAACAGTATTTCATCTTTACATAACAGCTCATCCCTGTTTTACCGCCTTTATTTGTCTTACCTTTTATGGTGGTTTCCTATTTTATTGTGTACCTTTACTTTTTAAGTGAGTGAAGTGATATTCATCACACCAGATTTCGTAGTAGGTTCTAAGAAATTTCTATAAACCTTTCGCTTTTTCTCCTCCCATAGCCGAATATTTAGTCATTTCATTCTCTTTACACTCGCTAGATCCATTACCGACCGCACTACGTGCCCGAGACACCGCTCACACAAGCGAATCGGTCTCCGCTTTCATTGCAGTTTCTAATTGTATAAATCGCGCACATCTGTAGCCACTCTAGCGCTCTCCTATACATTCTCTCATTCACACTAAGCGTCCGGCACAATTTTTATCAGTTTTCCAGCATCACAGCTCCATTTAAATTATTTTATTATACCTTAAAATTTTTTAATCGGATGGCGCCCGACATTATTCAATAACTCCCTTTCTTCTCTCGCCCATTATCTAACCATTATCAGTACTCCGTATCCCCGCTTCCATCTCCAGCTGGTGGAAGCTAGTCAGCCTTTGGTCTATTTTCGACGACACGTTTCGTCGGCGGATTTACTAAATGATTGGACTGAATTTACGTATGGCAGTCTAACGCCCCACACTATACATAACAACATACAAAATCACACTTTCTGGAGACGCGCACTCGCCATTTTTTACGTCCACTAACGCATTACACTAAATAGAAAATATCGACTAAATAAAAAATGTCTTTATTCGCCCTTCGACACTATATATATGGACAATATAATTTTCGGCCGCTCATTGGTGCAGTATAAGAGCTCCCGCCCACTAAGCGGCCAGGTCGCGACGGCCAACGGTTTGTATAGAGTTTTAATGCCCCACCGCGCACTGGCCGCGACGACCAGCGAGTCTCGATGGCCAACGTGAATAGGAGCGGTGCACACTCGACCAGTGGTTTGGACAGAATATAATTAGTGACCGTGCACTAGCAGTCGACTACACAGTGGCCAGTACAGTACAATTCGTACAGGAACATTGTCACGCGTTAAAACTTAGTAGTTCAAGTAGAACCTGCTTATCCTTTCTTCTTTACTGACTGTTCACACGTGCTGGCCGCTCTGGGCTGATCGAGGTCTCGGTCGTGTATATTCTGGCCGCTTAGTGCGCGGATACTCTAATTCTCGGCCGTTAACGACCGCTGATTGCTGCCAGTTTTACATGCAAAAGCCAATTAATTTAATTAATTTGTAAGTCAAAAATTACGGTTTAATTTATTATTCTTGTATCACGCGTTTTTCGAAATATAGTAATAGATTTGACAATCCGTCTCTGGGATGACATCCAAACTCCCTAATTACCAATATTATTCGCTGGCTGTTATGTCTCGTACAACTATAAAAACGTTCCATACAGTAGTGAATCATAAAATTATTATTCACTTTCACTCATTAGTCATTTAGTCATTAATGTTGTAGATAATTTGAGTGTTAATGATACATATATATGTAGTTTTCTTTTCTTCTTGGTTAGTATCAATATAAAGGACAAAGGATTATTTAAAATAACCTTGGATCTTGACGCTCCTCGTTTTTTTTTTTTTTTTTTTTTTTGAAAACGTATGTTTATCTTAAAAGTCTCAGACATTTTTCAGTTGAGACACGCGAGATCGCTAAATCGCTTATATGTCGATAATTTAGTTTTTTTTTGTACATCGATCTTTCTGCATAGCAGTGATGTAGTGCTGCTGGTATGACATTTTGTCACTTGATACTGGTGGTGATACGTATTTGCGGTGCGCGTTTTTAAAGCTTTAAAGCCACATACTGAATTTTATTAATACCAATAAAATTTTAATTCTGTTTGAAAAACTGATTTTAAAGTTTGATACTCAGGGTGATTCATAATTATGGTGAAAAAAATTAACATGTCCATAGGAACGAAAACTAACAGACATATTTTTTCTATATAAAGAGTATTTTATAGGTGGGTGAAGGGATCACAAAAGATTAAACAAAATTTTTCCTTTTTTAACTGGTCGACGTTTCGTTAAATTTATTAGCTTCTTCAGGACAGGTTAAATTTAAATTTTTGTTTGTCATTTTTTCAAAAACTTTACGGGACATATAGTTTTTGAAAAAATGACACAAAATTTTAATTTAACCTGTTCAGAAGAAGCTAATAAATTTAGCGAAACGTCGACAAGTTAAAAAAAAGGAAAAATTTTGTTTAACCTTTATGATCCCTTCACCCACCAAAAAAATATCCTTTATGTATGTATATATTCATTGTGGATCGAGAAAAAAAATCATTCAAGGAATTATATTTTTTCATTTTGATTTTTTTTTTAATTTTTAAGGGTGGTCAAGAGTCTTCGGAAAACAGAGGAAACGGTTTTTGCAATATTTTCAAAAATGCTTACAGATTTCTTTAAAATTTGATAGTTGAATACAACACTACAGATGACATTTATATTTGATTCAATTATTGAATATTTAGTTGCAGTAGGATGCCGCCGAAAGGGCTTTTTTATAAATAGTGGCCATAGTTTTTTTTTTTGTTTATTAATTCCAAACAATTTTGATGCACTGGGTAGATGCAGAATTGAATTTTACATTAGAAAATTATACTTGTTGAGTTTTTGTACGTTGCATGATTTTTGGACAAAATCATGATACCCCGTTTGTGCTCACCTGCGCCTATAATCCGTATGAGTTACGTTGCTCAGTTATCAAGTAATTTTCACTGTAGCTAAAGTCACACAAATTACTTTTGTAGATAGATTTTACAAAATTAAATGAGGGAGATGATAATTTTGTAAGGAACATTTTATTTAGCAAAAAAAATTCCTAGACTGTAGAAGCAAATGGCAGACGTTTCGAACAAAATTTATCTTAGCAGGAAAACTGGTTCCGATCTTCCCCGAAAAGACCCTTGTAACACTTAAAAAATCAAAAAAAATTCAAAACGGAAAATATAGGTCCCTTAATTTTCGTTCTTTTACATGATAACATTTTTTACCATAATTAAGAATCATCCTGTATAAAATATTTAATCGGTAGAATTTAATTATCTTATGCAAATTAGTCACCACACAACAAACAAGACAAACTTACACTTTCAAAACCCAAAATCTTAAAGAGGCACTGCTCACAACGATATAAAAATTTTGGCGTCTAGTTTCTTGAGTGGTAAATATTTACATAAGAACGATCTATGTATGTATATTTAATCTATGCCAGACATCATCGCATTATTTGCATGTTTTGTTATTAATTAAGTAAACAAAAGTTGTTAATTTAAAAATATCTAAATCGGTACAGAAACGTACCGGCACTAAAAACCAGAGGAGCGGATCGGCACTGCTTCTTTACAACAATACTGCTGCACAGATTTGTTTTGTTGCGATAATTTGCCGTGATTTCGAAAGAAGTTTTCAAGAATTTATCGAAGGAATAGAGATCTGATTATATTTCAATCTGATTCGGAAAATCAAAAAATTCTAAACAAAAAACAATTTAGAATGAATACGTTGCACATGAAGAATCTGAAGATAATTTAAAAACTAATTAGAAATTAACATTTTTTATAAAAAAACGCAGAGTTATGAAAATATAGTTTAAATAAAAGTGTATAAAAGGCATTAAAACAATAAAATTACTGGTTGTTTTCCATCAATAAAGTATAATTTATTGTAATAATTCTGCTCAGACTTAACCTATTAGATTTATGGATACATTTATGTCAGTTGTATGATGGATACATAGTCGATTGACAGCTCCCGTTCACACTGAAAGTAGGCCAGTCAGCAAGTCCTATAAGCCACTGTTTGCATGTTTATGGTTACACAAATGTGAAAACGCATCGATTCATTCAATTGCACAGATAATGGTAAAGAAATTAAATTTTATTTTGGCATTAACAAACGATTGGTGTAATATGCCAATAACAGGACATAATTCAAAAATCTTAGCCTTGAAAATTCTAAAAAATTGTAATAAAATAATTGTATAACTGTTGATATACAGATAAAACCACAAAGGGGCGATAGCCCTCACCTTGAAGAGGTAGTGAACTCATCATATCCGATTTGAAATGAAGGAAAAATTTTACTTATACTTTATAATTTATTGATTGGATTCTTCAGTTTTCTCCTACCCGTTAATTTGCTAGATATCCTGAACAATTTTCGTATGAAATATTTTTTGGTTCGTCGTAAAATTTGATCTTCATGAAAAGGTCCTTCCCTGGTGCACCTTGACTCCCAGATCTTATACATACATATGTACGTATGTAAAAAAATCAAGGTTCCTCGTTGAGCCAAATTCAAAGAAATGTCACCCACAAACATACACACGGAATGCCGATTCGGAAAAATTTACTCTTTTTTATCCTCAAAACGTTTATTTTCTACATAATCGGGCATCTGGATTTTTTTACAACGCCAATATTTTCTCCATAAATGAAAAAGTAAAATGTAAAAAGAATTGTGCATTTACTCGTAGCATAGCTCATTGTATTCTAGCTCTAGCTCATTGTAGTTTAAACTAAGTATAATAACTGTACTTGTGCAGAGCCGAGGGGGAACACTTATTTGCAGAGCCGGTCCAAGGCATTTCTACACCAGAAGCAAAGTATCAGTGTTGGTCTCAAAGGTTGTAATTTAATTCATGTTATATTTTGTTTCCCAGCCAGCTTTATACCCGAAGCAGTTACCTGACAGCACACTCTTGATTCTCTCTTAGTAATTTTACATAGCTACCCAACCTTTTTTTGGGAGCCAGAAACATTTATAAATTTTTTCGTTGTCACTTTTCGTCTAAAAGATTGTATAACTAATATGGTGATGTATCACATATAACGGATTCTCAAAATTTTATAGAACAACATTATTGTGAAAATTTATCTCGATATGGGTCCTAGACGCATATTTTTTCTAAGCGAAATCAGTGCTGGTCACATATTACTATATGGTTCAGCGTTCTTTATATCATTTATTATGAATCATTTAATGCGGCTTCCAAATTTTTATAATCGACATGTCTGCAAAAAAATGTAATTAAATATTTCCGTTTTTTACTTATCTTCTTGTTGTAAGTATTTATACAAGAAGAATCAATATTTCGCGAAGCCCACAAACACGCAGTCATAAAATATCAAGGTAAATATTTAGGGCCTTTTAAATTTTATTCGTTAATACGCCTCTGTATAGAATTAGCTGAAGGTGTAAACATTGCAAAATATGATGTAAAATACATTCATATATTCAACATTGCCGTACTCAGAATGTATAAACAGTTAAATAAACAATAAGCTATAATTTATTGAATGATATGTTTCTTTGTAAAAAAGTTATTCTTGCTAGCAGTTGGCTATGTTGCCGAATTTACATTATACGCATCGCATCTGATGATTTATTTTGATTAACGCGTGATATTTTTTTATTTTTTTGGAATTAGCTGATAATTCATTACCACCTTTATTTTCTAGAAGAATAAAAAAAGATGCCACGAAAAACTTTTTAGATTTAAAAAATATAGTCTAATACAAAATTTCATTGATATTTTGTCTGTATTTGCACTTTTTCAAATATCTATGCTTTGAAGTTGAATATACTTGTTTATAATAGATACACATAAATAAGTATATAAAAGTAAGTTTATTCGCGTTTGGGAAGTTTTATTTGTTTTATTATGATTATAATCACTGATAAAAAGTTACATAATAAATCGCCTCTCACAACTACTATTATATTGTACAAAAAGTATACAATATTTAAAAGTAACAAGGGGAATATGTAAAATCGTTGTTCATTTTCAATTAATACATTGTGAAATATAATGGACATTTCTCACATTTTTTATTTGCTAATTCAAAAAATATTAGAAAATCTAGTTGTTTAAATTTATTCGTGTTAAAATACCTACAAGCAGTCAATGAAAGCGAATATTATATACTGCCAAGTTGCACGTTTTAGTTTTTGTATCATATGTAAATTCTGATATTTATTTCGATAATTAACGCGAACATTTTTGAAATTTTTTTACGTTTGAGACTAACGGCAATTGATTACATAATGCAGAATCATATGTATTAAAAAAATCTTTCAATGTTTAAAATTAAATTTAAAAATCAATACGGCTACACATATGGTACGCTCGTGCCTCGACTACCTGATATTTGATAAAAAGGATACTATGTGTATTGTGTATAGATGCTATGCATCTACTGTATAGACTTAAGGAATTTGGATGTCATCTCAGAAATGGAGTTTAATTCTAATACTATATTCCGAAAATGCGCGATATAATAATAATAAAGTAAATTGTAAAATCTGACAGTGTAGTTACAAATGTGTACATAAGTACATACAAAAAGATTTAAAAAAAGGTATTATTTGACATCCAAATTTCCTGTCTTATATTTTCGCGTATACAGAGGCGTGACGCATTTTTATCGAGGCGGAAAACCTTTTGGCTTTCATACGCGATATAAAGACCTACGAATATGGGTTGTTTTGCTAAATATACATTGGATGCAATATTGATTTATTTATAATAAAGTAGCATTTGCTTATTTGAATTAATGTCAGTGTCTGCTCCAGTATGCCGGTACATTTGGAAGAAAAGTGATTGTAATTGAGATTTATTAAAACCTTGTAGTGTAACTTTTGTAACGTACGGACTATTTTTTTTTTTTTTAATTTGAATTTAGGGTGTTCGTATATTTTTTCGCGGTTATAATATATAAATAAGTCTAAATAGTATTATAATAGTATATAACATGGTCAAAAAAGTTTGAAACGAATGGAAAACCTTTTCATTAATGATATCAGAAAATTTAATTTTTAAAAAAAGTTTCTCAAATTAAATACTGGTTATAGTATTTCTAAAGTCTGTTGGAAAGTTACAAAAACGCTGACAAAGGGATTTGTCCATTAAATTAGTAAATCCCTTTGTCGCGTGTGTAAATTCCTTTGTCGGTGGTTTTATAGTGCTCCAACTGACGTTAGAAATACGACACACAAAGTTGTATTAGGCCGAGTGCATATGCGAAAAAAATGAAATTATTTGATATTGACACGAGAGTAGACAACCCTTATTATTTAAGATATCGAAAAATTTAATTTTAAAATTGTTTCTAGATATGCCCAAATATCAGATTTGGTTGACCAATTCGAAAAAATTAAAATTTTGTGTTTTTGCTTTGCTCCGAGCTAAATTGATGACATCACTCTCTTGAGAGAAATACTTTTAATTCAACATCTACCACAAAAACCCTATAACAGTTTACTTTGGTGGTGATTATTTGCCCATATAAATTTTTTTGGGGAAAAAAGTACCATTGATTGTAATAACTTGAGAAATATTTTCCACACTGTGCAAACCTGTGATAGACGGGTGGATTGGATTTTGCAATATTTACACATTTATTGAATATGTAAATATAGGTACTAACTAATAGACAGTCTGCTCTTGAGTTTAATTTAAAATAATTTGGTTTTCTGGCATAAGCATCTGGACTAATACAAATTTGTGTAGCCAGTATTTAATTTAAGACAATGCGTCAACTTTTATCAAGAATAAAATTTTTTGAGAAATTATTAATGAAAACGTTTTCCATTTGTTTCAAACTTCTTGGACCACGTTAACATAAACATAATAAATCTTACATTTTTTATATTTTATTATTTTGTAGGCTTAATATGTATTGTGATTTGTTTTGATATTCCCAATATTTTTCCAGTTTTATTTGATTAACAAAAAGAAAAGATTAATATTTTTTATTTTCTTGCCTCTCATGCAAAACGATGGTAAACAATACATGTCTGATTTTATGTGACATAAATTGCGTGAATTTTTTATAAACGATGTAACATTTACACGTCTTTCGATTTGTTATCTAATGGCACTGTTAACAAAATAGGCAAAATTCTAAAACAATTGACAACTTAATATACTATATGAACGTAATAAAATAAATAAATAAAATGAATTAAAAATCAGTTTAAACCATTTAAACATATACTTAAAAAAAATTGAATTCTGCTCTTAAAAAATCACAATTGTTTTTTGTTATCAAATAAAGCTTTGAATTAACCCATATTTTTATTTAAGAAACAGTTTATGTACATTAAATAGGCTGAAAAATTAGATAGAAATAACATCAAAATAAACTGATAATTAGCTTGTCCACAAAATTTTTAAAAATCATCCAACTTCCACCTAATTGAAAAGTTGATGCAAAACGTGAAAATTAGGACAAAATAAACTGTTTAATGTAGTAGATTAATAAAACTGTTTATTACTATTAACTAAATTAACATTTATCAAATACGTTTAGTATTGTGCGAGGTATTGTGTTTTTACCAAAGACAGCTATAATTTGTTATACTGTTTTTTTATTTGTGAATGAAAATATCATGACAATTAAAGAAACCAGACTTTTATTTCACGTTTTTTTTTTTAAATATTGTAATTAACTTGTAAGAAAGTACGTATTTTTATATTTGTTTCAAAATTTTCTCATTTTATTAACCTTGAGTTCACGTTTTTTTTTCAAATATTGTAATTAACTTGTAAGAAAGTACGTATTTTTATATTTGTTTCAAAATTTTCTCATTTTATTAACCTTGAGTGAAATGATCTACCCAAAAATTTGGTTCATATTCAGTCTTACGTGGAATATTTCTGTTGACATTTATAGCCGAAAACGCACATTTCATGCCTCAAAATATGGGCTATATACGTAAATCATATGCTTTTTTAGTAAATTGAAATCATTACATTAAAAATGAGGCTACGGAACGGTACAGATTCACAAAAAAATGCATTTAGTGTAGGTAAATACATATATTATTTTTTTCATGATTAAAGTCTCCAAATTTACTTATTTTTAAATAATTTTATAAACTGCCATAAAGTTTAATGAAAACAATAACCGTCAGTATAATGTCTTTTATACCTGAAAAAAATGGATATTTTGCTGCAGACGTTACAATGTTCGCTGCAAACATTTTTTTACGCGATGGTATTGTTCACGTAGAGTCTGCCAAAAAATAATTTTTCCATGTAGTCGTTAGCACTTTGAATCTGTTGAAAATTACTGCTTTCGATTTACCAGGGGCTATTTTGAAACAGTTCTGGATCATCATCATTGGCTCATCGTCTATACAAATGAAGAAATTGTGGATTATTTGATGTGGGGGTCACAAATCTCAATGGCTGCAAGCTAATTTCTTCATTTAGCGTTAAAAAAAGACGTAGGCATTCAAAATATAAAAAAACTGTAAATTATTAACTAATTAAATTTTTATACAGGGTGTTTCAAAAACATCGCAAAATTTTCAAGCATGATTTTTTTGGCGAAAAATAGTCGAAAACTTCATATACATTGATGTCCTAAACGACTGCGTTTATAAGATAGGATAAGAAGGATTTGCAAAGAAATAAAAAATCTTAGAAATTAAAAAAAAAATTGTTTTTAAATTTCGTTTAATGATTTGTAATTGGCAGGGAGAGCTTTTAGATTTTGTTTAATTCATAGCGTACTATGAATATTTGTTTGGCTACGTTTTTAATTTATTTGAAAATCTGCATGAGGTTAGAAAATAAGCAACATTTCTTTAAATTTTTTCGTATGGAAAAATGTAAGAGATAACTTTTATGTAGTGTTAATGAGTAATTCCTCAGGATTTATCAAACTGAATAAAAAACAGCGCCGTATATATTTTTCAAAAACAAAGAAAGTTATTAGTGGACTTAAAAAAATCTGATTATATGTATAAACCCTTACTTATACGATACTAACGTGCCAAAATTCAATATTCTAACTAAATATTGTTGAGATTTTTAGAAAAATCAATTTTTAAATTTTCGATACCCTCTATCTTATGAACGAATCCGTTTAAAGACAAGTGTATATGAAGTTTTCGATTTAATTTTCGTTAAAAAAATCATGCTTTAAAATTTGTCGAATGTTTTTTGAAGCACCCTGTATAGCAGTAATATTTAAAAAAATCAATTTCGTTCAAAAATTTAATTTAATTAGACCAAAGAAAGGATGGGCCGGACTGGAACCAACACTTCCCTTGACAGTTCAGTTCTTATAGATTGTGTCCCATGTTATAGTAAATAACGGTTTAATAATTAATTATTTTTTTTATCAAAAATGCGTAATAATAAATAATTGTATTCATTATGGAAACAATAATATTTAATTTAAATAAATATCTCGCAAACAAGGGTCACCAGAGTCAGACTGTTCTTATCAAAATATTGTTGTGGTTTGGAATCATTACTGAAACCCTTAAAATATACAAAAAATCAAATGGATGGTCAGTTGGTCACAAAAACTAAATATTACTCTCGGTTTACTTTTAAACGTATTGCTGTTTGCAATTTTATCTAAACAGATTGATTGCCTGGGTAGAATGAAATAATTGATTAAAAAAAGTTTATTGGAATATATATTTAAATTAATATAAGAAATCTTATGACCAATATCAATATAGATAGGCCAACTTTTAGAAGTAAGAGATAACATTGGAATTAATAACACGTGTTCTTATCTGATATATAAAATTACTTTTTATACAGGGTGTTTCAAAAAAACGTGCCATCGATTAAGCGGAGATTGATATTTACTGTGTAGAATAACATGGTGGGTCAACAGTACCGTCGTGGCTTACCATTGCATTCCTACAATCTCAGGTTCTCAAACCTTACGTTGGCGAGTTTTTAATTTTTCTTTATTAAAAACAATATTTTGTTCCACATGTCCGCAATTCGTTAATTCTGTGTAAAAATTAGGTAATCTCCAGTTACTTCGATTATTTAATCAAAATAATAAACCCAGCGAGAAGTTCAACATCAGAATTCTTGTCTTATATTTTGCTACCTTTCACACCTGCTGAAAGTAAGTTACAAAACATTTTCCTCTGATGACGAAAAGAGGCATTACACGCAACATTCTCAGATAAACCAATGAACTTGCCAAATTTTCATAGGGCAAAAGATTCTTGTTTACATTTGTTCATTTCTGAGATATTTCAATTTAAAATTGGCATTTGACCAATAACTATTTCTAACCATTCATTAGCATGGACATTTACTTATAAGTGTGCTTTGGCTTCTTTAATAATAATTGAATGAGATATAAAATCAATTTCGTCAACGTTTTTTTAATACATGAAATTTTAAATAAACGTGTTTTTGAGGGTTTCCTGGATGGGATTATTTTTCAGTTCATAGAATTAAGGATATTTTTTACTAGTAGATTTCTATTATAATAAGAATTAGTAAATAAATATAAATTATGTATCATGTTACAAGTTGTACAGTAATTTCTTTTATGACATGCATATTGAAAACTGGATTTTGCCGTAATAATGTGAATATTTTTCTTCTAATACTTTAGGTAGAACTGCTTTATTGGTATTTTATAATCAGAACTTGAAGGACTCTGCCATTTTCTTCATATAATGCACCTAATTATGTATGTAGAAAAAACATTTATACGATTAATTTGTTTCAGCAGCCATGCTTCAGGAAAGCGACTTGTTCATGGACGCTCTTACTGCGTCGGCAACTGCCAAAAAAGAACCAAAGAAACGCAAACGAAAGCTAAGTGTTACCAAGGATTGTCCATCACCTTCATCGTCTCCAGCCAATGAATCACCCCAGATTCCAACCTCACCGCTTCAAAATGCTGCCAACAATTCACCTTCTTTAGGCTTGAAAAATATTGCACCCATCAACTTTTATCAAGATACTTTATCGACTGAAGAAGCTACGGAAAATGTAGAGAATGGTGATAAAGAAGATACATCAGAAAATAATGAAAATAATGTAGAGGTTACTGAACAAAATAAAGAAACACCTGCTAGCCCGACAACACCTACTGATGATAATAATGAAGAAGAGCCTATTGAACCTAAAAAGGCCAAGTTAGAAGGTGGGCTTAAAGGTGTATTGTTATATGCAAAGAAAAAGGGTCCTAAGAGAACTATTTCGTGGAAAGCGGAGACTGATTTAGTGGAAATTCGATACTTCGAATTAGACGAAACGGAAAGGGTAAACGTGACGAAAACCTTCGGAGATATGGCAAAAATGGAAATGTCTAGTGAAAGAGAAGCGTTGCAGCTTTCTAGGAAAAATGTGGGTGAAGATACCATGGAATCTCAAATTATGTGGAGGCTACCTTATTTAATAGAACAACCCGAACCTCTGGCAGTTCCAGGGCATAAAAGTTTAGAAAAAGACATTCAGTTTGCTCGTGAAAAAAGTATACTGCAGTTTTTGTACTTCGATAAAAGAAGAATCCCTGATAGTCCAGAAGAACCGATTCCAGAAAATCACCAAATGAGCGATCCAGTACTAATTCCACTAGAAGATCCTGATAGTCAAGAAATTGATTTAAGGAACACTCCATGGCCTGAACCAAAAGGATCGCCTCCACAGGTTGAACCTCAAATGCCACCCCATATATTCCCCAACATACCAGGGCCGTTCAATCCTCCATTTAATAATGTACCACCTCCACAGTTTCCTGGAATACCACCACGATTTAGCGGTCCAGGAGGACCGATTGGCCCTGCACCAGTGGTTCCAGGAAACTTTGTTCCTCCAAATGTGATGAATGGCAATATGATTGGACCTCCAAATATGGGTCCACCAAATGATATGATGAATCAAGGACCCATAAATCCAAACATGTTTCCTCCAGGTCCAGTCCCTGAGGGATATGGGCCAGGTCCAGATTTCCCAATGTTTGGTAATCAAAATCCACCTAATAATTTGAACATGTTTCCACCAAATAATTTCAACAACCATCGGCAAGGTAACAGGGGTGGGGGTTTCCGCCGAGGTGGCGGTAACAATGGTAATTGGGTCCGCATGAATGGTCCAGGAAATTGGAAAAGAGGTGGTGGCCACAGGGGGAGGTAGATTCTGTAAAAATATTCAGAATTATGGATCTTGTCGAAATAATAATTGTCCGTTTGTGCACCCATAGGATTTTATTTAAATGACAAATGCATCAATTTGTTTTAAAATTGTGCAACCAAACATGTGATATTTCTTTGTAAGGACCGCTATTAATATTTGAGTGTAAAACACTTGAATTTTATTGAGTACAAACTAGACTTTTTATTGGTGGTAATAATGAGGATGCTGTTATTTAAACTCGTCCGCTATTTAATTTATTATTGTGATACGTTGGGTCGGTGGGACATGAATTGTGTGTAAATAGGTACTTATTGATAAATCGTGTACATATTTCTTTTATAAGATTCGTTGAAGATCGTTTAAATATATACCTAGTGATTTTGTAATATAATAATTTAAAATTTGTTTTTATTGAATAATGAACGTGTTAAACATGTGTAAATTGTATATAAGTTAGCATTTACTTTTTTTACGATGTTTTTTTAAGAATAATGTTATTTTTTTGAATATAATTAATGCAAAAAATCGTTTTTTCTTTGTTCATTAAATGTCTCTAATGCTAAATTCATGTGTATAATATAATGTTTTTGTTTTTTGTTTTACTCACACGTTATAGAGGATGAATAATTCAGAACCATATATTATTACACTTATAGCTAATAGAAAATTTGGCACAAGTAAATCGTACCTACATGACTTAAAAACCAGGGGCTGATCCAGGACACCGCGCTGACACATGAAGATGTGATAAATGACATATTTACCTTTTGATTGACGATTTTGTAGTATCCAAAACCACGAGCAATAAATATTTCACTGAATAAACAACACTGCACACACTTGTAATTTTTAAAGCTCCAGTAAATTGGCAGCATCAGTTCTAGATGTTCAGGAGTTAACTTGTGACACTTGGCGCTCAAAATCCATTTATACGAGGAAAACTACCATTCAACGAGGCAACAGGAGCATATATAAAATGTGTGAAGTTTTTCAAGTAAGGCACGTTTATATTGGGTTGAGAAAAGTATGCCTCTTTACATACGAGGTCCGTAATACCACACAGTGTACGAAACTCGTCAAAACGTGCTGGGATGGTAATGGCGTATTCGGTAGTTGGTCTTCAAATAATTTTCCTTGAGGCAGTGCTTTTGAAAATTTCTTCACGCTGGCTATTAATCTGTCTATTGTGGGATAGCAATCTGTAACAGTGTCTGCAATGTGATGTATCCGTGTGCTAAACATGTTGCATGTAATAAATTTACATGTATATGTTTTTGAAGCGTACTGCAGGTACCTTCATATATGAAGCTGCGGTTATATGAAGTAACACGTCTTTTATCGTTCTCCAAGTCGGCGTTCCATATTTTTCTTAGAACGAAAAATAACAAGCACCATATTTTGGGGTTAATTGCGGGATGCGGATATTGCCGCAAGCGGTTACCGCAGCAGTTCTTACGACCCGTATAGCCTCGTTCAGAGAATAACAAATGACACTGAATTCACCTATCAGCGTGTTTTGCTCCCCTAAGTTCTAACTCTCATTTTTCCGTTGCGCCATACTTGACGCGTGTAGTTAAATTTGTTTTAACTACACTTGTCTGCTGTGCGACAGCTGAAAAGTAAGTGATGGGATAGTTGTCACGCGCGATAGTCGAGGTTCTCTAAACGAAGTTTATAGCGAAATCGAACGCCGCAGTGAAAGGGTTAAAATTGTGCTTCTGTAAAAACATCTATTTTTTTACCATGTTAATTCTATACCTATGTACGATACGATATGTACGGACCTGGAATGTACGGTCTTTAGATAACTAGTAGTAATAAAATAAACTAATTTCAATTTCTGAGAGTGTACTTAAAATGTGTAAGTAAGTATATACAAAAAGGAAAAAAAAGGTTAAAAAAAGATATATACACATGACATCCAAATTCCCTATATCAGCTAATAATACAAGGAATTTGGTTATATGATAAAATTCAAAGGATGAACGTCACGTTTTTTGGTTCGAATATTTGGACAAAAAGATCACCTTTTTGTAAATAAGTATTACTTTCTGTTGTGGTTAAGGCCATCACAGACGGATTTGCATAAGCGCATATGCATATGCATAGAGTCATTACCCAATCACAGTACAGGCATAAGGCGGCCATTTTGTTGCATAGCTCCTCGCATAAGCGCACAGAAAAATATCGAAATATTGAAATTTCTATGCTTATGCACTATGCACAACCAATCACAATTTAGTAAATCGATGGATAAAGTAGATTTCTTTTACAGTTTATAGTTGACAGTTGACACTGTTGGTGGTATTTTGAGGTTGTATTTGTTTTTTATTTACCAAAGAAATATATTAATAAACACCTCAAACTCTCAAACATGGATCATAAATACTCTCAATATTTGGAAATAGAAAGTAATTATCGTGAAAACAGTGAGGAAATTCTATATTTCCGCATTGAAGGTCTTCATCATAAATACCAGTGACACAAATAGATTCGAACCACACTTTCGAACCAGCCAAACGTCATAATATCAAACACATGCGCATTTGATTCGCATCTGATTGGATCACTTGCTATGGTTATGCGATTTGTCTGTTATTGCTTTTATATTTACATCTATGCATATGCTTATGCATATGCCTTATGCGCTTATGCAAATCCGTCTGTGATGGCCTTTACTAAGCGACTACTTTTCCAGGTCAAAAAATATCTTTCAGACAGTAAACAATGAGGGCTAACGTTTTTAGGCCCACCACTTGACGCCACTGGTGAGTAAGGTCCTGTCAAAAGTTACTTGTTAGGTGCAGAAAAAGTTTATAGGGTTTTATTATAATTATTTCTTACAACAGTACATTAAAAAAGAACTTGCTAATTATGCCTCAGTGTTGTGCAGTTCCATTTTGTTCGGAAACAAGAAGCTTCCGAGAAATAAAACTCGCCTAAAATAGTGGTTGGTAGCGATTGGCAGGGATAACTTTACTCCTTCGAAACATTCGCGTGTGTATAAGAAACATTTTAATCCTGACGATTATGCGTTACCAAAGGAGCCTACTACAGAAAATCGTAAGTAATGAGCATGTTGTTTTCATCATGCTCATTCTTGATATAATCTAACTTTAATGACATAAGACACCTCTGATAGGTACAATAATTTTCCTACTGAGCAAGTAAATTACTACTTTTCCTTCCTGCCATCATGGTGTTAAATGTTTTTCAGCAAATTTTTATAAAAATTACTATAAACTCGCATTAAAAAGCCATAGTAAACATTAACGTTCAGGACCTGGACCTTACCCCACACTAGCACCTCTCGTGGTGAATTCAAGCGCGGTAGCCCTTATTATGAACAAAATAAGGGTTAGGTACCATAAACAAATGAAACAAACTGTCCATGGTATTCATGATATTCTTACTACATTGTGTCAAACGACGTGAGGTCGATTATGATCAGATTTTTCTATTAAAATAAATATAATAAAAAATGTATTATTTTCTACTTATTATCGAATAAAAATAGTGTATATGGCACATGAATGAAAATGTTTTTTGTACCCATACGGTTGTCGAAATCGACGTCGCTTGTCCGGCAATTTTCCGTAATCGTACGAAATACTGCATTTTTCGTCCTTGTGTCATAATAGTTATTTATGACACAATGACGAAAAATTAAGTTTTTTATCCTATACATATGAGTACGAAAAACACTTTCGTTGTGTCATACACTATTTTTTATTCGATTGTAAGAAGAAAATAATAATTTTTTTTTTTTACCAGGTTTAGAAATTGATCTACGGGGACGATTCTCAATATATTTTTTTAATAATATTTTTTAGTTTCATCAAAAACAAAAAAATATTTTATTTTTTTAACATGTCAAGCATTTGACGCCGCAAATCAAAAACATCGTGGCAACAGCTGATTGATGGGCGATTGGCGACTTAGTACCTATTATTTTGTCATACATAGTTTGTGATCAATTTAGAAAAATGCAGTGTTTTTAAAACCACATCTGTTTAGCTGTGTTTTAATTTCAAGCAGTAGTGGCTTATGGCCTTAAAAGTTGATGAACAATATTGTTGAACTAACGTTTTCATAAAAACTAGGTAAACAATTGCTTATGTGCATATATGAAATGAAATGGAGTAAGTATAGTGAATCTATAACCTAATATTAAGAAGTCACGTGTCAATCAATCAATCAAAACAATATATTTAAATGTTATTTACAAAAACAATTATATCGACATCCACGCCCAGAGCCAGCCAAATATCCACGGTGCGATGCGCCACCGTGGCAATTGAAGGGCTGGATAGCGATGGAGTCGATTTGAAATCTACAAATAAACTGAACACTGAACTAACACCTATCCTAAATTAAAAGGATATGTAATGAATCATACATATGTTCATTACTATAGTTTCGGAAATTTCCGTTAGTCCTGTGCTACCGTGCACTTCCTGCCGCCATGTGATGAATCATACAGATGCATGTTCATTCCTAGAAGTTTCTGCAGTTACCCTTTGGCATGTGCTGCCACGTACTTCCTGCCGCCATGAAATATGAGACATCACCAAGGCCATAATTTTGGTATAAATAGAATCGCCGTAGCCAAGGAAATTAATTCAGTTTTATACTGACAACTATCGTCAGCGCGTTGAGTTGGGTAGTTGAGGAGTCTTAAGCGCGTTGAGCTTGACTCCATTTGGTTAGAATACAGAATCCGACGACAACGCCGCCCAGCCGAATGTCTGGTAGCATCTAGGGGTTTTCAGCGCTCTGAGCTAGACCTACTAGACCTTTTACAGTCCTGCATCGCCGTCACCAGTCTAGTAATTATTCATTGCCGTGAGTCTTCAGCGGGTTGAGTTGGACCCGCCGTTAGTAAATAATTGCTAAACCAACCGCCTAATTATATACTGCCATGAGTCTTCAGCCGGTGGTACTGGACCCGCCGCCATTAAATGGTTATCGAACTTACCGTCACATCGAATTCTGGATGTTTCCGTCAGCACGTGGAGCTGAAACCTACCGTCATACCGTTCAATCACAGAAATTACACTCCTCCTCGTAAACTAAGTGCACCGATGTATATAATATTTAGTAACTGTACTTGACTTGGTTTAATCTTTAGAGAATGTTAATTTATGTCTATTTAACTTCATGTTTCGGATAAATATGTCTCTTTAATGAAATAAACTCTGTTACGTATACTTTGGGTTTTCTTATTTACAACTAACAGGAATCCTGGATTAATTCTTCAAACCAGCTATCCGAAAGCAATCACCGTTACATATTCTGACGCCCAAACATACTTTCTTACATATATTGGGCGGCCGAACAGACACCGTTACATAATTAATACTTGTCATTAAAATTTTATGCCTAGGTTAAAAAATAACAAAATAGCATTAAAAATAACTGATAAAATGGTTAAAAATAAACTATGATTAAAAAGATACTTCACTGGAAATTTTTGTTTAGGGAAAATTTCAATCTCAAAAACCCTTCTTAACACAATTTTTCTGTTGAGCCGCTTAATTTTTGATTTTCAACAATTTCTAATTTGTTCCAAAAGTTATATTGACTTGCAAGATATAATAAAATTTTCAATAAATAATTATAAACAAATTTTGACGAAAAAAAAAAGAATCAAAAAGAAAAGAAGAAAACGAACATTAATTTGGAACAAGATAGATTTATTGGGGTTCAAAATAAAACAGAAGGTTTAGTGCCATATCCCCCAATTCCTAGATCCAATTCCTTAGCTAGGCTACGCTGATGAGGGGCAATAACTCCGAAACACGTGTCCGTAGCTGCATAATTGTTTCTTTTTGGGGGATATGGCACTAAACCCTCTTTGATTAATTTGGAAGTCACCTGTGATAGTATC
The DNA here is from genome assembly GCA_029963845.1 of Rhamnusium bicolor. Taxonomy (NCBI): domain Eukaryota; kingdom Metazoa; phylum Arthropoda; class Insecta; order Coleoptera; family Cerambycidae; genus Rhamnusium; species Rhamnusium bicolor. The sequence goes on from JANEYF010002509.1 coordinate 182,452, forward strand.
GGAAATACCTTACCTGGAAGTTAGAGCACCAATAACGAATTTCCAAGTGTCACTAAGGTTATATACACTTAGCAAAATAAATGGCGACCCCAAAAATATTAATGATTATTTTGCATTCTAAATACACAATGTGGGCAGTGTATAAAAAAAGATACCTATTATTTATATGTATTTATTCATTCACCATTTTTTTCGAGACGAGAGTAATATATATTCATAAGTACGTCCCTGTTTGCTTGCATGAGCTAGCAATGACGCAAGCGCACAACAATCAATATAAAAATAGTAATCGAATCCTGTGTGAATTTTCTGATCGGTTGACTGTGGAGAGGGGATCGTAGGTTCTGTGATTCTCTGATCGAGGCCGACGATCCGGCACAAAGTCAGCTGTCTGGTCAGCTTTGTTTTATGAGTGTATTGAAATTTGTAGTGTGTGAGGTGGTTAAAAACGTGTGGCGTCAAACTGTGCAAAGTTTTATTCAACAATGTATTTATACAGTTATTTAATAAGATGACGTTGTGCACGTACTAGTCATGTCATCTTATGGCATTTCACAGGTAATTTTTTAATATTTCAATTCAGAAAAGTGACAGGAAGTGTACTTTTATCTACTAATTTAAAACCACGTCGATTTTAAATTGATTCGTCATAAATACCTATCTATTCTACGATTGTATTGTGTTTTATAGATAGCTGACATAAAAATGCAACGTTGGTTTTTCCTTGAAGATCCCAATAATGCTGCCCTACGGGCTACTAAAGGAAATGTAAGCTTATCTACTGAATCTAGAGAGTCTATAGAGTATCCACCCAGGAAATGGCTATTTAGTGCTAGAGTACCTGATCTAACGAAAGAAGAAACTGTCTGTGTTATAGGAGATGTGTCAGAGCTGGGTTCATGGCAACCTGATAAATGCGTCCCATTAGAAAGGGAGGAAGATACGGATTTATGGTCCACTGTGATAGAAATTCCAGAAAAAAGAAGGTGGAATTTAGATATTGCGTATGTCTGATTATTGAGGTTGGTTTACAAGTAATCGTACGAAGCTGGGAAACAAATTTAATACCGAGAGTAATAGATGCAAATGCTGTATCGCCAACATACAGTGATGAACCCCATGATTATGGCAATTATGATAATCTAGAGAGAATTGATCGTGGCTGGCTAAATAAAGAGACCATTATACAGTTGAAACTATGCAATAATCCCTTAACTCTCTTTCGACCAAAATACTACAACCGAACTATTAATATTAAAGTCACTCCAGTTAATTTAGCACGTCATAATAGTTTTCCGAAATCAATGTCGGAGGCTCTGGATGAGTCCTTAAGTGCAGAGACTCAAGATACCGTTGAAAATCCTAAGCATGCTTTTACAGAAGTAGCCAGTTTAAGTGATGATGATCCTACTTTTTAAAAAACAGTGTCAATTTGGTCATGAAGTTCAAAAGGATGATATGTTAATCTTTCAGTCTACTCTTTTATTTCCTGCCAATGTAGCGTTTTTTAATTGATCTTTATATTTATAGCTCTCGTTGTTTTGATGGAGAGCCTCCTCATCATGCAGGTTTTAGTTACTTATTACCTACTGTACTGCAGTCATCTGAGGGTAATGTAGTTCTCCCTGTAACTAGTACAAAACATCGCCCTTTGGGGCAGATACGTATAGACTATATTGTGATTGGTCCAATGCCAAATTTTAAATGTGATATGAGTATTTCTTATGCCAGACATTGGAAGAAGACTCGATCTGGTTTAGATGTAGGTCATAGAGGGTCCGGTTCTAGTTTTAAAACTAAAAATTGTGCAGAAGTTAGGGGAGAATACTATTGCGAGTCTGAAAAATGCCATCGATCATGGTGCTGATTTTGTAGAATTTGATGTACAACTTAGTAAAGACTTGGTTCCTATTATTTATCATGATTTTCATGTATGTATTTCGATGAAGAAAAAGAAGGAACTTCTGGATAATGACATGTTGGAGATACCTGTGAAGGAGCTTACTTTTGATCAGTTAAAGATGTTAAAAGTAAGTGTTTATTAATACTTAATTTCAGTTTATAGATTTAGTAAGTAACAATGAAACGTTCAAAGGTGTTTATTTCTCAATTTACTCAACTAAATTTAATTATTAATATGTAGGCAATGCCAAGATATACTCCATATAATAAGATACGTGTTTCTTGGGATTTAAGGTCAATAATACATGTAATTTTTTTTTATTTTTCTAATGTTTCACATCCAAAATATGTACCAAATAACCTGGAAAAACCAAAAAATTCTGGAGGCAAACTGTTCCCCAAACAAGTTTTTAATAAAAAAAAAAAAAAGAATATAACACAATAAAACAACCAAGTAACCAAATAATAGTAATAATAAGTATGTGTCCATGCCATATATACCGACAGTATCCGAAAAAATTGCAAACATGTTTAAACAACATAATAAGACCAATGAAATTAAACCACAATTCGTTGAATATAACAACAGCCCATAAACTATACATCACAAAACAATTTTTCATAAAACTTAAACCTAGGCTACCAACCGAAGATGACACCAACACTATACAAGACAGACTGCAATGACTGCAACAGTATTTATATAGGTCAATGAAAACCTGATCTGCATAACAGAATATACATACACAAATACAGCATAAAAACTAAACCAAAACACGAGAACAAATCCACTGATTTAACCTTAACAACATACAAATTTTAGAAAAAGAAACGAATTATAACTGAAGAAATTTATGTATATGAAATGTTGCATGATTGGGGTAATATCGAGGGTAATATATAATATAAATTCAATTTTTACATCTTGCCGTATCAAACAATATTTCTTAAAATAAAATATCTTTATTATATACTTGCACAACTTAAGCAAAAAATACCTACCTACTTTAAAATATGTACAAATCCAGTGTTATTTCTAACATAAACAAAACTTTAAGAACCTTGTAAAATAGTTTACTTGCATTAAATCAAACAAATACACTAATAGTGTAAATACATAATGTAATTTAACGATGTAACTGTTTTAAAATAATATTTTAATTGTGGTTCTCTGATGATGGTTTAATAAAAAGGAAAGGTTGGCTCAACAATATTGGGCCAATAGGTACGAGGCCAATATTGTATATATTATATCCAGTGTACTTTTTCAATATCAACCCAATATAGTTTAATGAATATTGAGTCAATCTAACGATTTGTTTTTTTTAATCTTAAGCCAACCTTTTCATGACATGGTAGCGGTGGCTGGTGAAATTTAGGCTATATCATATCTTAGTATTGGAGCATGGGACGCAAACAATACTTTAAGGCGTAAATATCAAGATTAAGTGAAGAAGTTTTGCAGGAAAAAAATTGCGATTGAAATTTTAGGAGAGGTTTGAAAAAGAAAAGGCATTGATTAAGGATATAGCTGCGAGTAATGGATATTCTGTAAGTTTAATTGATAAAATAATTAGGAAACGAAAGTTTAAAGAGTCGCTTCGAGATTCCTCGATCTTTCAAAATGAAAGAGAAAATTCGAAATTTGTATCGATTCCATTCGATTTTCGATTCACCTGTGGTATTGATAGGATTTTTAAAGATGTAGGTATGACAGTGGTTCATTCATCGGGAAACAAACTACAACAACTTTTAGGCAAAAAAGACAAAATTGAAACAAAGGAAAAGTCGGGGATTTACGAAATTAGCTTTAAGGACTGTAATGAAAAATATGTTGGACAGACTAGACGATCAATTCAAACTAGATTGAAAGAGCATATAGCCCATCTCAAATATGGTAGAACAGATAAGTCTAGTGTAGCCCAACATGTGTTTGAGAACAACCATAAAATAGATATGAGTAATTTAAGATTAATTAGAAATGTAACAAATACTAGACAGTTGGATGCATTTGAAAGCTCGGAAATCATAAAGTGTAAAAATAGTATGAATAGTGACAGAGGATCTATCCCAAATAGCCCGCTTTATTGGTTAGTGCGGTTCGATGAACCGTGACAATAGTTTAGGTATAAATAGGGTAGATTAGTTTAGTTTTAATCATTTCCAGATGATGCTAACTTGGTTGGCGAAACGCGCGTCGAGTGCAGTGTATAGTGTTTTGGTGTTTCGTGGAAAACTACGTCAGTGTTATTGAAATTTGCGAAAAAAAATTTGGAAAAATTGTGAGCCTCCAGTTATTTTATAAACGATTTGCAAAACATTTTTTTTCCAGAATGAGGTGGAAAATATAACGACAGATTTAAAATTATATAAAAAAAATATTGGTTTTATATAGTTAGGTACACTGTTTTGAAATTTTATCTTAGATTAATTTTTCACTGTGCAAATTTCAAAAAAGGTGCAACTTTGTAAAAAAATCAGTATTTTTTTATGAAATGTAAAATCTATCGTTATATTTTCCACCTGATTCTGAAAAAAAATGTTTCGCAAATATTTTACAAATCGTTTAAAAATCACAATCTTTCCAATTTCTTTTCGGAAATTTCAATCGCAATTTTCTTTCTGCAAAACTTCGTTTCTTGATAGTTACGCCCTAAAGTATCGCTTGGGTCCCATACTTAAATTTCACCAGCCGCGGCTACAACATGGGACCAATATTGATTGATTATTCTGTTTCCATGTTCAACATGGGTTTAAGAAAAGAAAAAAAATATATATGATATCTGATAGGTCCAAATTGGTACACCTATGAAGGCTAAGAAAATACGTCAATCAAAAACTGAACAATTGTGTCTAATGTCGAAACCAAAAAGATTTGAAAAAATTCTCGTCTGATTATTATTAACCGGCGTTACTCAGAAAATTAATTAAATTAATTTTGAGTTCAATTAAAGAACTCCATAAATATTACTATAAATGGCAATAATGACCTTAATATTTTTAATGAAAATTATTGATTTCCTCCATTTCAAATTGGATATGAGAGAGTACTGTCGAGCTGTGGTAAGCCAAGACCGATTTTTTATATTTAGTGCATGAAAAAGTAAGGTAGGTATTCCTCGAGTTATTCTAACCTATAGGCAATAAATGCGGTGGCCTTGAGGTTAATTTTCTTCTAAGAAATTTGCACACCTGTCGAAAAAAGAGCACGTGTGTGCCTATCCGTTATGCAATCATGGACAAAGGTTGCAAAGCGAACTGGTATTTGCATTTACGCTACGGCTCGTTTTCGATGAACTTCAAAAAGATCCTGATGTCTGGCCTGGTGTGTCTAGGCCATTAACATTATTTGAAAACTCGCATTACATCAGAGATCTTCAAGATCTCTGCATTACATGGTGTTTGTAAACGATTATTATTATTTTACTGGCGGCACGAAACAGAGACGGGACATTTGTCGTTCGTAACAGGGGTGTATTTATTAGTGATTTAGCATATGTATTATGTGCAACATTACTGTAAAAATTGTATAGCAATGCAATTCCAGTAATTTTTCGTAATTTATAAAATATTTGGCGATTGTATGCAATACTACTCCATTTATAACCAGACAAAAATTTCTAGCATAGGCGCGCAGTATTATATGTATAAACTCGGTATAAATACATTTTGCGGTATTATATAAATATATTTTGCGGTATTATATAAATATATTTCGTGTATTTATAATTTATCGCACGCTTATATTAGAGAACTATGCAGGACTGAGGTCGACAAAAGGTCGCTCTGTGAGTCCAGGTAAATATTTTTTTAAATGCTTAATGAAGTGGAGTATAGATACTTAAAGTTGTTGTAGGTGATTTTATGGAATGTTGCGTAATTCTGTTTAATCATTCAAAATAAGCAAAAAGTAGTTTTGCATGTTTTGCAGTTTTACCTAAATTTGAAAATAAATTGTCTTCTTAAAATCTTGGCGTTTTAACGCGCCTCATGACTCGGCGCAATTAAGTTGAAAAATCCAAACTGAATTTGTTCTTTATTCACTTATTCTTACAGAAAACATTGTCAGCGTTGTGTCGGAGCACTGACGCCGCTTACTTGCCGGCTCAACAATGTTTTCTGTAAGAATAGATGTAGCAACGTCAGTTTGGATTTTTAAACTTGATTGTGCTGCGTCATGAAGCTCAATAAAACACGGCTTAGGACGAGGCTTAGGTACTTTACGAGCCTTTAAAGTAAACCCACAGTTATAACAAAATCATTTTGCTAAAATATGTGAAATTTTTAAATGCATTTTCATGGTTATTGCAAATAAATTGGTTCACTTTAAATTATCAAAAAATGTCTACATAAGTCTGTTTATAGACCATTATTATAAACTAAGTTAATTTATTAAATTCGGTATATTATGGATACCATACAAAATCAATCTCAAAATCAGTTGTGGCCAACTTTAAAGAAATCGAAGATAACATAAGTTAAGGTGAATTTAAATTAGAGCGAACAGAAACGAACGAACGAATTCGTTCGCTTAAGCTCAAGTAATTTAAATGGAGAACAGAACGGGAGCGAACGAACTCGTTCGTGTTTATGTATGTTCCTACGCGTGTCGGTAAATCGACGAATCAGCAAAGGAAATTCGTGCTCAATGTAGACAGTGCCAGTTTAGTAAGGAGCGAATTCTTAGTGAGTTTTGAACAAATTTTTAGGGCTAGCATAGGAATCGCCTATTGCAAGGAAGTGAGGTTAACAGCATTCTTTCTTTTGCAGTAATTGCTTTTTTGAAACTTGTAGGTATCTTTTTTTTTAAATGATAGGTCCAATCATATTAAACAAAAATTCAAAATCTGCCATAGACATTCTACAGAACTTTTATTTGGACCAAATTATCAGTTGTTAAATCCGTTAACAAAACTTAACCCTCCGTTTTGTTTTTTTTTTTAAATTAGAACCACCCATTTTTTCTTTTTTTTTCCAGAAAGTCACGTCATAACTATAAACTAGCAGCGTCTTTTATTATATCATCTGTATACGACATTAATTTTATAGACGGATCATCGACGAATGCGAATGTTCATTCAACAGGGCCTATTTTTAACTGAGGGGTACGTTTCGTGTGTAACTGGGGTTCTGCAAAATTTTCATGTTTATAGTTTCAGTTTTTACCTTAAGAGCGCAGTTGGTTATGTGTAGTGCTATCATCTCGCCGAGGGCGTTGTAGTCGTTTAAAATTAAATACATTTTCCGTTTATTTTGCTTAATCTATATTAGATGGCGCATAGTATACAATAATGAGGGCTAACGTTTTCAGGCTCACCAGTTGGCGCCACTGGTCGAGTAAGGTCATGCCAAAAGTTATTGTTAGTCGCGGGAAAAGTTTATAGTGTTTTATTATAATTATTTCGTACACCAGCAAATAAAAAACATTGTTAATTGTGCCTCAGTGTTGTGCAGCTCCATTTTGTTCGGAAAGAAAAGGCGAACATATGCTTCCGAGAGACAAAACTCGCCTAAAACAGTGGTTGATAGAGATAACTTTACTCCTTCGAAACATTCGTGTGTTTGTAAGAAACATTTTAATCCTGACGATTATGCGTTACCAAAGGAGTCTACTACAGAAAATCGTGAGTAATAATCATGTAAATTCGTTGTTTTCATCATATTCATTCTTGATATAACCTAACTTTAATGACATAAGACACTTCTGATAAGTACAATAATTTCCCTACTGAGCAAGTAAATTACTACTTCCCCTTCTGCCATCATTGTGTTAAATGTTTTTCAGCTAATTTATATAAAAATTAATAAAAACTAGCGTTAAAAAGCCATAGTAAACATTAACGTTCAGTGACTTTGACCTTTCCGTACACTAGCGCCTCTCGTGGTGAATTCAAGCGCGTTAACCCCATTGAACTATATCTGTTCGTAGATATAGTTCATTGGTTAACCCTCATACAGTTTTTTTTTACTAATACCTGTACTATCGCACGAGAGATGGCGGTGGAAATGCTGATCTGGTTTTAAAACGTAGCGCGTAGATTAACCCACACGCAGATTTACTATTTAATCCAATGGAATTATTCAAATTACAAGTTTTCCAGTTATAAACATTTTATTAAAAATTATTCAACCAATCATGGCTTAACAATGTTTTGTTTTAAATCGACAGACCAACTTAAAACCAAAATTTGATTCTGCTCAAATAGTCGGATTAACTATTTATAAATATCGTGTATGTCTTTAAAGCTGATTTGTTTATCCATAAATATGTTTGTACACCTATTTGTAGTGATTTAGAACTAGAACTGTGTCTAACATCACAGTGACAAATTTGTTTGTTTACTGCTAAAAATATGTTAATTAATAAAGCTGAACATGATTTAATTCGTATTTAGGATATCCATCGAAAAACTTGTTATATGTTTATGTGTATCTAGAAAAATATACAGTATGGATTCGTATTTCAAAAATGTAATTAATTATTGATGTATTTACGTATCAATATGAAGATAAGTTGAGGTTATGGAGGTTTTAATGTGAATTGTGAAATAATAGTTTTACTGGGAAAGGCCTCTAGGTAAGTTGAACAAGTTCATATCTATCCACCACATCAGTTTCATTTATTAAAAATTTGCTTACTATGTTTCCCTAAATGTAAATTTCATGAATTACTGAACCCAATAGATATACCTACCTAATTATTAGTTAGGTAAATAATTTTTCCAAACAGGTTGCTAATTTTTAAATGATGTCTTTTTATACACACCTACCTGTTCTAACATAAAATATGAGTCATCTAAATAGTTGTGTTTTTTTTCAATAAACCATATTTTTTTCTTACAAAATACCTATGAGCTGCCTACCCACTGAAAATATCACTCAGAATAACAAGACGATATCCATAATCATCCAATTTCTTCAGCAGGAAAGAACTAGGACAAGACATCTTTTCAGAAAATTATAGCACCTTTTGAAACATTGTTTGGCATTTATTATGTCAGGATACATATATAATTATGTTTAGAATTAATTGTAATTATAAATTTCGGTAGTAAGTACCAAAGGAAGGATGAATGCATTCATTTAGAAAGTAAGTATTTGCAGTCTACGCAAGTTTTGATTATTTCAGCCAAGTGGATGAAGAACAAATGTTTATACCTAATTTAACTATGTAACATTAAGATTTTTTTACTTAGCACAGTACACAAGTACATCAATATTGTTGAATATTATGTGGAAGGTAGTTATATATTTGCGAGAGTAATCAAAAACAGTTGTTAACTAGAGGACGTTTATTGTAGAACTAACTTTTAAAACATACATGAAAAATAAACACTTGCTAAAATAATGTCAGCAACATTGAAATACTGCGTGATCGGTTATCGCCCACGCTTTCCCGGTAAACCTTCATATAAGCAGATTTAAAACAAATAGGATATTAAAATTAAGTTATACCTATAGCATACATGTTTTTCTTATTTCAACAAATATAGAAAATTTAAATTCTGTATGTGTACGGTGCAATTACTAATTTTTAAATATATTCGTAATAAATTTACTTTAACAACCTTATTTTCCCAGGTGTACTAGCTGCTTCGGTATTATTAAGAAAATTGTGTAAAATAGAAATAATGTGTTTATACATAGTAGGTATACACTGTATTGTTTTTATATATAGGCATATGTAAGGTACTTTTAAATTAGTTGATGTAAAACTGTATAAACTATTTATAGTTAGCAGAATTATTTTTGTTAAACTTTTAAGTAGGAGAAATAAAATTTAAAAAAAATTATTGTATGATTTTATTGATTATGCAAGAAATTTAATTTTTCTTACAGGAACAAAATTTCATTATATTAATTTGAATGACATCTAAAAAAATAGGGTTACCCAGTAGATTACTGGAAAAGAAACCACTGTGCCCATAACTCTGTCGAGTTGTCAAGTGTTTTTTGATAAAGAAAAATGTATTTAGTTTAATGAAGTGTAGAGTGTGTGATATAATATGTCAGTTTTTATTTATATAATCTGTTTATCCTATACCTATGTCAATTTTTCCAAGCATGTTTAGAAATTTAAAATTTTTTAATTTAATTGTTTGTAATATAAAATCACTCTGCAGAGATTCATTTTCCTAATGATATGCTGTCGAATCCAATTTTTTTTATTTCATTGCACCTTGAAAGTTGTTCCCGTGGTAGAAAATTTCAACAAGGAAGATGGGAAACTAAAAGAACAATACAGGTGATCGACTAATTACGTTATAAAACTTATGAAATATGAGGTGCAGCAAGTCATTTTTTTAACAACACTTTAAAACAATCACAACTGAAATTTTTAAATGTAATTATTAATTATGTAGTTTTTCCGAAATTTAAAGTTGAGAAAATTTATTAAAATTTTACAACAAATTTATGTAAGAGGAAACACCGTAATAAATAAAAGTATAATATTAATAAAAATGTTTCAAGATGATAATACAGGTGGTCATTTACACACAAAAGTCAAGGTATATAAAGTAAGGAAAATCTTTTCCATTAATTTTTATTTGTTTAACATACAAAAATATATGTAATAAATGTATGGAATATTTTTTTATTCGTCGTATCAATTTAACAGAGTTGAAAATATATATTATTATGTACCCCTGTGGATCTTTTCAGCTTCTCAAATTGTGAATAGAATTTTTTTTTATTTTGTCTTCTCAAAAGTTTAGATATTTAAAGTTGACTGTTTATCAATAATCATTATTAAAAAAAAAATCTGTTAAAATTTACAAGGGCAGTGGTAAACTTTCCTTACTTGACCACGGACGTCCTAATCCTTTGAACTATCACGTAGACAGTTCTAGGATTTCATAAGTAGCCCTTTGTTTTATTTTACATTTTTTTAATTTTCTTTTTTGATACAGCGTAAAAATATTTCAGGTACTTTTTGATTGTCCATACAAATTTTGTTGAACTAATTGTAAAAACATTATATTATTTTTTTAATTCATGAGAAGTAAATAATAAATGTAATCATAACAACAAAGAAAATAAAACATATTAGAGATAATAGGTATACGAATTGGTAATTTCGTATTAATAATTTTATAATTCAAATGTAAATGCCACTGGTTTTAATAATTTTTACAACCTTGCTTTTTATTGTTGAGAAATAAGCTGTAGTGAAACATCTTAAACCACAAAAGATACAACATAAAAGTTTTTATTTGTGAAATTGGAGGTGTAGGTAGCTTTTTAGGGGTATTTTATCATCTATAGATAGACTCATGGGTTAAACTGGCATTAATTAGATCTCAAAATACCTCAGTAGAATATTTACATGCAGTATAATAAATTATTAGCAAGATTAAATAGTATTTAATAACAGAAATACATTTTGCAAGTATTAAAGTAGGTATATTCTGAGTTAAAGGAAATGATTTTTTTGTCATTAACAGAATGTAATAATAGAAATATAATTATAGTTCTAGTTAATTTTCTAAAGAATACTCCACAAAATAATATTATTGCAATATAAATCTCTGACAGCAGTTGGCTTTTCTTTCATATTGCATCCAGCTGGGATGAAGGTGCAATCAATAGCACCAATTATATTTGAGAAACTTGATGTTGTGAAAACCCTCAGATTTTACTTGTTTTATCTTGATCTTCAAGAGGATACTTTATTTGATGATGTGCATATCTTTTAATCATTCAACTGCTGAGTCATTAATGTGCGTGATATCTCCAAGAATATTCTATAAACTCCTGAGAGTATAAAAACAACTTATACTCTCAGATAAACTCTCTGATGCCATAAAACATAGACCATAGAATCTGCAAAATTGGAGGCACAACTTCTCTTTGTTGGTCGTTTCAATGCTGATTGTAATTGTTCCAACAAATTTAAAACCATTGCCGTCGACAATACCTAAATAAAAATACATCATTTAATAAAATAACAGTACTTTCTGTGCTACATATTATGCAGTGTGTCCCCGGATGGAGTTCACAATACTTGTAAATTTTTCGAAAAACTCATTCTGTATAAGGTTTTGCTTATTTTGAAAATTCAAAAACCGTAATCAGATATTCGAACTATTTTTTATCTTAAAGAAAAAAATGTATTCTTTAAAAAAAATTTACGTTTTATGATTACGAACAACAATTAATTGTTCTGGAAATTTTTTTCTAAAAAGAAAAATAGGTATTGGTAGTTTACTCTTGAACAAATTTCACATTTTTAAAGATTTTGTGGCTTCTGAATTTTCAAAATAAGCAAAACTTTTTATAAAGAATGCCTTTTTTCACAAAATTGAAAATAAAAAAATTTACAAGTATTCTGAACTATATCCAGGGACACACCGTATATCTCTTAATTAACATTTTGAAAGGTCCTCTTATGTTTAAGTGAATAACAGTGTTATTTTATAATTTCATGGGCAACTCAGGTCGAAATATAAAATAATTTCTTTGGGAAATTTAACATCTCAATTGTTACGATTAGACATGTTTTTTTCCAAGAAAATGTGTTTGTAATTAAAAGACGTTTCAAATGGTGTATTACAATAATTTGAGTGTCCATGGAAAACATAATATATACAGTGTACTTGAAAAAGTGCCAGACATTTTTTTTAATGTTAAAGAATAGGTACAATTTAAAATAATATATTTTGATATAATTTTTCTGGTTATGTTTACATTACGTTTAGTATAAATATATGTAATTGAAAAAAATATGTATTTTTACATTGTATAAGTAATGGCAAGTATGCTACCAGATAATCAAATATATTTCGCATTTTTGTGAGCATGTACTTTTAAATTTCATATGAGCATAGCATTAGGTACTATTTGATCTAGTGTCTCGTGTTAATATTGTATGAATATTTGAATTTCCCTATATAAATATTTACCTAAGATACACTGGTTTATTATGATTCACTACTATTGTTAATGAAATAAACGAAATGATTCACACAACAGCTGATTTACAAATCATTTTGTTTGTTCAATTAAAAGGTCACAATATTAATATTACACAAATGCTATTAATTGTCCATCATTCTGGATTCAAGAGTGCTTTAATTTCATCCAATTTTATACCTTTGCAATAATTACATAAATAAATATAAAACAAATCAGGTACTCACCTACATATCTGATTGATATGAACGAATGCAAAGAAACCAGACTGGATTTATGAATACCAAATAACCTCAAAATAATAACAAATGCCAGGCACTAATTACTTAATTTCAACAGTTCCAACTTAGTGAGAATGTAAATTAAATAATGAAATGGATTTTCTATTGATTCATTTATCATCCCTAACACATCTAACCTACAAACTTCCTAAAACACAACGACCGGCGACTGCATCGACCGACCTCTGCAGCTGGTTTTGTGCGCTAAATTCAAATAAATATCCTTTTTCCATATTGATTTTCACTTATTTCTTTCAAATTGAATCATTAGTTTGTTTATATGACGACGGGAAGCAAACCACGGAACACTAATAATTAACAGCAAACAATTCATAACAATCATAACTTTACACATTAGCTGCCCATACATTACAGTCTTAATCGACCTCCTTGGACTGCGCCAGACTTTGCCCTTCAGGAATACTGCTAATCTGTGGGTTATAACGGGTACATCCCTTTCCTCATCCGTCTAACAGGCAAAGCCGGTGACCGTTTTCATCCATGATACACAATTGTATCATGGTTTTCATCCATCGCTGCCCATAATTTAACAGTGTTGTGCACGTGTTTTGGATGGATGATAGAATTGTCTGGCAGTTTTCTTAAGAGAAAATTTATTATTATTAGTATAGTATATAACGATTATTTAACGATTAAATATTACGGCAGATAAAGACATGAGATTTTTATCTAAAGACTTCTTAACTGATTTTATTAAGTTGTATGAAAGTTTTCCGTGTCTTTGGAACTGTAACTGGTGGCTCCACCGAAAATTGGTGACGTGCTGGTGGACGGCAAGAAAGTTTACTATTCTTGGGTGGACGGCCCTGGCAACCGCTCGGGCAGCTTGTGGTGGCGTGATTACAAAGGGAGGTATTGTTTTATATGTAGCCTATTACACTTAGACACCAGTTGCTCCACCGACATCATATGGAACTGATGTAATATTGATAGTTTAGTTTAATAATGTCTGATGAAAGTAGTGAAAACATAGTGGAAAGTGAAAATGTGATGGATATGGAAATTGTTATCGAAAATGAAAATATTGATCAAAGTGACGAACGAGATAAGAAAAATAAAAAGGAGAAAAGAAAAAAAAGAACAGTTGCGTTTTTCAAAACGAATAGATAATGAAGTGAATACGGAGGATTTCATTTGTGAGATTGAAAAATACCCTGCACTTTGGGACAGCAGAATCCAGGTTATCCTCCTCAGACAACACAACCACAATTCTTTTCACCACCTAATAGCTATTCTGAAATGCAATACCAACAGCCTCGACATCAGAGTAGCAATATCCCGTTAGCGTCACCTTCACAAACATCCTCAACAATATCTCCTGATGATTCTGATAATCTGATACTCAACTTAGCGACTATTTGATTTTTCGTTGAATTGTATAATTTTATTTATTTTTTTACATGGAATGAATTTTTGTTTTCAGTTTTTCAAATTTAACGTATGTGCATATTAAAGTTACCGATTTAACAAAATAATATACCTATTTCATTCTCTAATTCCTTTACTTTCAAATCCAAAGAAGTTCCTGAACGTAAAAAATATTCATAAATGCCTACATAGGATAAAATAAAAAAAATCGTAATGTGGATCAACTTACCTTAAAGTGACCATCAGTTTCTCTTCACGTGGATTACATCCTCTCATCTTCGTGTTAACACTGCTTATATCTAACTTTATGTAACCCAAGAGTTCGAGAAATGAGGGTTTTGACATACGAAAATAATTAAAAAATTTGTATCTGCACAAAGTTCTTGAAACAAAGTATAATACATTACTTTTTCTTCTCTTAGTGCTAGCATTGGATGTATATGCATTTTCCTATGTCTGCATCTCTTCTTTCTTTTTCTTAACAAAACAAGAAGAAGCACACTCTCGTTCCACGACATTTTTAAAATGAACTGAATATTTTCGGTTGCACCTCCGGTGGCTATACTCTTTTTTCGCAGCTCCACCAGCTGCGCCACCAGTGTGTCAGCTTGGTGGCGCCACCGGTGGCCTAGTGTAATAGTACTTAAGATAAACGTTTTGAAAAAATTTGATGGAAGATTTTAGAAGACTTTATTTAATCCTATGCTGTAATCAAGCTTCCTACATTCTTCCATCTGTCAGGAAATAGCTGAACTAAAATATTAGGTTATTTCCGACTCTTTCCTATTTACTTTTTGCGCAATGCCGCCGAGCCAATTAAATTTTAATAAACACTTTGATGCAGACTTCTTAATTAATTGAAAATTTAGCTACTCCAAAATTTTAATATACGTTAATAACACTTCAATGTATCTGATGAATACTTTTTTTCTCTAAGTGTTGCCTTATAACCGTACAAGGAGCATTTTGTACCCTACACAAAATAATTAATATTTTAAAATTTAAATATATTTTCCCAACAAAAAAAAATTAATCAGATTCTTTACATTATCCTTGTTAAATATACATCGTGTTTCTAAACATTTTTAATAAATTATGTAATTTATCCTGCACGAAAAAAATGACAAATCTCCATCTAGCGTCAAATTTGAATCGACCCTGCTTTTAACTCCCAACGTCGCGTCGGTAACAGACTCGATGACAGACTTTGGTAGCTGAAATGGGCCGATGTTAAATAAAAATAAGTGATTTAGGTGTATATTTATCGGTGAACATTCCTAATGGCCCAAAAGCCAAAAAAATATATAGTGAAGAAAGTTGGTGACAATTTTATATAGTCCTGAGGTGGGTGGGAACTTTTAATGTGAATATAACTCTGACATAGTTTTCCACAAAACACCAAAACGCCATATACTGCAATCGATGCGCGTTTCGCCAACCAATTTGGCATCATCTGGAGATGATTAAAACTAACCTTACCCTAACGATGTATCCTATTTATATTTTATTGCTACGGTTCAGTCAACCGTTACTCACTAATCATACTATTGTAATACTTTGTAATTTCCAAACTTTCAAATGCATCCAACTATCTAGTATTTGTTACATTCCAAATTAATTTTAATTTGTTACTATTTATTTTATGGTTGTTTGCAAACGCATGTTGGGCAACATCACTTCTACTGTATTTGAGATGAGCGATGCCCCTTGCATCCACGGTTCGTTATAAACCGTGCCTTGCATCTAGTTTGAATTTATCATCTAGTTTGTCCAACATACTTTTGAATACAGTATTTACAGCTAATTTCGTAAATCCCCGACTTTTCGTTTTTTTCTTTGTTTAAATTTTGTCTTTTGGATTGTCTGAAAGTTGTTGTAGTTTATTTCCCGATGAATGAGCCACTGTGATACGTATATATTTAAAAATCGTAGCAATACCACGGGTGAATCGAGGATCGTATGAAATCGATACAAATTTCGGATTTTCTCTTTCAATTTGAAAGACGGAGGATTTTCAAGGTGTGTTGAAATTTACGTGTCCTAATTATTTTATCAATTAAACTTATACAATATCCATTACTTGCAGATATAAGTATCCTTAATCAGTGCCTTTTCGTTTTGGTAGTTGTCTAGAGTCTAGAGTATTCATGTCATATTTTAATTTAGAAACAAAGTTGCCAATATCAGCAACTTTTGTATCAAACACTAAAAATATCATCCACATACCTAAGCCAAACCCTGGGGAAATACTCGAATTCTTCTTTTGCTTGTGGTTCGATTCCGTTCATGAAATGGACTGGCAATGAATGGTGACAAAGAGTTAACCATTGCTGTTCCTTCATGTTGTTCGAAGAAATTATCGTTGAATCGAAAGAAATTTTGTTTCATGCAAAGTTTAGTGAGTTGAAAATATTGTTTTACTTTCGAACACCTCTGTTAACCATTTTGATTGGTAGTAAGTCGGCGATACAATTGCTGAAACAGTAGGATGCACTGACTTTCCTGGTTTATGTATCTTAGGCAAGCAGTACATGTAGGTACACTTGGAACCTCCTATTTAAAGCTGGAGTAATAAAGGTTTTTGCAGGATTTAAGTACATTTCTTACTTCAGTAATCCTTTTTAGTAATGGATTTCTAGAAAGTTTTTTATAAGGTAGGACCATTACTAATCAGGTTGTCTACCCTTTCATAATAGGACTATTATGAAAGGGTAAAGAGGACTCTATCTAAAATAATAACCTTATTACCCTTACTAGTTTTTAAGTAAAAACAATCTTTCACGCAACCGTTTGATAATTTTTCTATTCTTTGTGGATTTTGACTTTTTGTTAACTTTAGTGACAATATTTGTCGAGGTTTGATTTCTGCAAGCTTCTTTGACAAATCCTTTAGATGAATCAGGAAGGTATTGAACTGAACTTTCAACACTTGAAACAATCTCATCTGGACCACCTTCAGATGCAGGTAATGAATGATTTTCTACAATGGTGAGAACTTTTTGAGGAACACATTCTTTTGACGTACTACTGATTAATCTTTTAATTTTATGTACATAGATCATTTTCTATTAAAAAAATTGTTTTTTTGTGTTATAGGATATTGCATATATTTTTTTATAAAGAGGACCATTATTGTGATAGTGCATGGGAGCAGTCATTTTTGGACGCGTTTCTTAAAAATTGCCATACTAATAAAAGGATGTGCACGTAGGTTTCCCTATAAATCATAACACGATTTTATTTCGTTCATATAAGCCCACAAAGTAAAATATATTCTGGTTTATTGATGGCGGATTATGATTTATAAATTTGTTACTTTTAGATAACATGTATTTTTTTTATTTGCACACGCAAAATTAAAGTTGTTTGTTCATTAATTGATGATAAGAAAATAAATAGTAAATGTATTTATCCACGGCTATTAAAAGTGGTAAACACATGTTAAGCAAAAGGCACAAGTAATAGTGCAACACGAACCATCCGTCAACATTAAGGGCAATAAGTAAGAGATAATTTTGTGGTGCCATTACCTGACAAAATAACAAAGTAAATATATTTAAAGGCTACCACACATTATAAGACTTAATTTTCGACTGTAGTATAAATTATGGGTGATTTCAGCGAGTCACAGAAAGCGTATATGGATACTTTGTTTAAAAAAATTTCCATTAACTTTAATGAGAAAGTCTTGCAATTGAATGAAAATTTAAAAACACAAATAGCTGATATTAAAGAAAGCCTAAACAAAGTAGTAAGTAATTACGAAGAAAAGATAATTAAACTGGAATTAGACAACCAACAGTTACAAAAAAATATCACCTTTCTACAACGAAAAGTACGAAAAAATAATATAGTAATATTTGGGATAGATAATTTGGAAAAAAATCTTTGGGAAACCATTTTAAATTTATTTAGAAACATATTAGAAATAGATATATCAGAAAGTGATATAAATGAGAGTTATAAAAATAGGCAACAGCCGTGGTAATCATATTACAATAGAGTTTATATCTTATCAAAAAAAGCTGCTTATACTTAAGAAAGCAAAAAAACTTAAAGGAAGAAAGATATCTATCTCTGCAGATTTGTGCTTTGAAGACAGGGTTAATCATAAAATATTGGTTGTGCATGAATGAAGGTAAAAAAAAAGGGCAGCGGGCATACATAAGAGGTAATAAACTGATAATAGGAAAAGACATCTACACTGCAGAACTTGGTAATATCAATCCATCCAGCCAATATGAAACCCCGGAAAACACCAAATAAATTGTAGAAAAATCAGATAGTACACCACCCACTCCTAATCCACTGACAAGAGAAAAACACCTGTTAAAAGAATTTAAATTGGACGAAGCAGACGACAACGCCAGGATTACAAGAAACCTAAAACAAACACAAATACAACTAAATAAAACCAGTACTGTTAAAACCAGATCTCTACTACAACTAATAATTTATAATATACTTTTTATAGCTACGTATCTAAGCTTGTCTTTGAAATTTGGCTAATTCGATACTACACATAATTTTTACTTTTATTTATTTTAATTATATACTTTTAATAGTATATTTAGTTTTAAGTCCTTTTTGAATATTATTTGTATGTATGTTAGGTTTGTTTATTTTTGCAAGTTTTTATAATAATTAATAATACAATAAAGCAACATGGAACCGTATATTAAAGATTTACCAATTAACACAATAGAAACATTGGAAATAAATACATTTGAGGAAGGTTAAATAATACTAAAAAACTTAAATTGTGGGTTACATATATTTCACACCAATATAAGAAGTGTAGTTAAGAACTTAGATGAATTATTTGTCTATTTAGAGAATTTTAATGGTAATTTTGATGTAATAGTCCTTACGGAAACGCGACAAATTGAAAATCTGAATTTATGTAATATTCCAGGATACAGAATATTTTATAATGAGGGAAAAATCAACCAAAATGATGGAGTAGTAGTTTATGCTAAAGAACATTTTATGATATCTTATAAATATTCAAATATGATGTTTTAAATAAGTTTTTATTGTGAAGGGAAAAAATAATCTCTCCTGTTTATAGACCCCCGGCAACAAGTGAAATAAATTTTAGTACAGCACTTAATGAATACCTAAAAAATGTTAGACCGAATGACAACAAATTTGCACAAATCATTGTAGGAGATATAAATATAAATAGATTTGTATACGAATACCTAAATATATTAAGTGAAAACGGATTTTCATCGTATATAAACAAAATTACACGTGAAACCGAAAATGCTGGCTCATGTATTGATCATATATTTGTTGTCATGTAATTTACAAGAAACTTTCACACGTGCTATACCAAAATTACCAATAACTGACCACTTTCCTATTATTTTGCATACAAATATTGAGAATAAGTTAAACAATAACATTTATAAAAAGAAATTTATTTGTTGACTACAATAAAGTAAATGTAGAACTAAATAACGAAAATTGGCAACGATTTTATAACAGTGATAACGTAAATAAAATGGCTGATATGATAAAATCAGTAAATTAAAATTTTATTTCAAAAAGTACACAGTTTCAAAATGTATCAAAAGTAGAGAACGTAAACTTAAACCATGGATAACGAAAGGTCTGCTAACATCTGTAAATAAAAAAAAGTTATATAAATATGTTAAAAATATTCCAAATGACTTATTCAACAAACAAGAATATAACGATTAAAAAAGACAGTCGGCCATCCTGCATTTCCCGTTGTCTCCAACAGGTGTGGTGGAAGGTAGTCAGTGTCCTTTTAACTAATTTGAATTTATTTCTGAGCCCTGTTCCACCACATTACTTCGGATCAGGTTAAATATAAAATACACATTTTCATGAGTTTTACACTATTTTACTTGTTATTTTATTTTATTTTGTGGTGACAACGTCACCCTTCTCATTTTATTTTATGGTGATTACCTCATCCTTTTTATTTTATGGTGACTGCATCACCCTTTTTTTTATTTTATGGTGACTACATCACCCCATTTTATTTTATGGTGACTACATCACCTCTTTTCATTTTATGATGTGACTACATCACCCTTTTTTATTTTATGGTGACTACATCACCCCTTTTTATTTTATTTTATGGTGACTAAATCACCCATTTGATTTTATTTTATGGTGACTATATCACGCATTTTATTTTATGGTGACTAAATCACCCATTTCATTTTATTTCATGGTGATTTCATCACCCATTTTATTTTATGGTGACTAAATCACCCTTTTTATTTTATTTTATGCCAACTGAATCACCCATTTTATTTTATTTAACATGACTAAATCACCCTTTTTATTTTATTTTATGGTTACTAAATCACCCGTTTTATTTTATTTTATGGTAACTGCATCACCCATTTTATTTTATTTTATTTTATGGTACTGTCATTGAATGTTGAATTTTCCATAAAATACTTCGGATATTCATCAATCATCAAGTTTTGCATTTCTTGCGCATACTCTTTATGGGAACTTGTTTCTTTAAATGTTCTTCTCGCTATACTAGATTCTCTACTACATCACCCTTTTTTATTTTTTGGTGACTACATCACCCCTTTTTATTTTATTTTATGATGTCTGAATCACCCATTTTATTTTATTTTATGGTGACTACATCACGCATTTTATTTTATGATGACTAATTCACCCATTTTATTTTATTTTTTGATGACTATATCACCCTTTTTATTTTATGGTGCCTACATCACCCATTTTATTTTATATTATGGTGACTAAATCACCCTTTTTATTTTATTTTATGGTGACTAAATCGCCCATTTTATTTTATTTTATGGTCACTTCATTACCCATTTTATTTTATGGTGACTAAATCACCCTTTTTATTTTATTTTATGCCGACGAAATCACCCATTTTATTTTATTTTATGGTTACTAAATCACCAATTTTAGTTTATTTTATGGTTACATCGCCCATTTTATTTTATTTGATGGTGACTAAACCACCCTTTTCATTTTTAATTTATGGTGACTAAATCACCCATTTTAATTTATTTTATGGTGATGTACGGTCATTGAATGTTGAATGTTCCATAAAATACTTTGGATAGTCATCTATAACTTTTGCATTGCTTGCGCATACTCTTTATGGCAATTTGTTTCTTTAAATGTTCCTCTCGCTATACTGGATTCTTTTATTCTCAGTTTCACAACGGTGAATCTCTGTTCCGAAAGTTTCGAATATTCTACCTCTTCAACGTTTCTATTCGGTTTTACATTAACTAAATTTACGCCAGATCGTATTACAGTGTCTTAAATTAAATTGAATTTAATCTTGTCATTGTCCTCTACACACATGGGTAATTAATTAATTCAATAATCAAATTGTTCAGTCAATATCAGTAATTGCAGAGTTTTATAAACAATATGCTTTATTTTCTGTAACAGGTATACCGATCAAAACATCCATTTATTGTAAGCTATTTGGCATCACGTGAAAGTCAATCATTGTTTTAGTATCGTCAATTTCGATTGTTTCTTGCCCTATACCGATGGGAGTAATGGTAGCTCCACCGCAGTCTGAAATCACTATATTATTATTGTCTACTTTATATCGAGTTTTAATTTGACTATGAGATCATGTCTTATTGCACGCACTGCTAAAATCAATATAAACTGAAATAATTTTATTTTTAATTTTTTCCGTTTCTTTTTTTAATTAAAATGTTCATTAGTAGGATCACCGGTGCTATATTTTAATTATCGAATTGGTCGTTTCGTAAAATTTCTCGTGTCTCTACTTGAATTATTTTTATTAAAACACTCGTCTACAGAATATCCCTTAAATTTTCCAAAATTATATTATCAGATTTATTGTTAGGATCTTCATCCTTGATGCAACCAACTAATTTGTTTTTACCTTGTGACAACTTTTAATTTGTATCGCAATCTTCAAAATTGTGATTACTTGCTCTGTGTACAAATTACTACTTTCGTTATTTGATATAAAAATTTGAGTAAATCATTTGTGTTAAAACAACCAGCAGCTTTGGGAATTTTATACAGGGACAGAGACGAATAACTGACACATTTTGAAAGCGTCTAATTTCACAGTTTTCATTTAAAATAAAACTAAAAATTGGTATAACGTGCTCTTAAAGATAGGGGATTTATTTGTAAAATTGTATGCCGTGGGTGACTCCCACCTTCATTAACACTCATGAAGATGGCGCACGAAATCCAACATCGTTGTCTCCAGGAATTGCATGGATTTCTTTTCTTCTTGAATTCTTTATTTTAAATCCATCAGCGTTCGTGGTCTTGTTGAGGACAGTACAGTACAGTACAGCACGCTCTGATATTTTTGGAATCAGACAAGAAAATTAATACGTTTTCAAAAATTTTTATTTAGGGCCGATCTTTCCAGATCTCATTAAATATACATATACAAGGAAACTATCAACCAAATAAATTTAATAGGAGATGGAAATATCGTTCCTTAGAGTCTCTAATAAAAGGTATAAAAATAAAACAGTTAAAATTACGAGTAAAATGATGAAATGACAAATTATTTTTATATGCTCCTTAGAAACTTAATAATTTATTTTGATTTGAATAAACAATTTTGGTCTGTATTCCATGTAATTTTGATGTAAGAACTGCTATTTTATCTGAAATTTCGACATTAAAAAATATTTGCAATGCATTCTTTGCAATATATTCGTACTTCGTACATTTTTAGAAATATGAAGAATAAAAAACTAATTTGTTAGCGGCTGAAGATAAGGAAAATAATGGTTCCCCGCGAGAATTTAGTTTCTAGAGGAATTGCAAATTAGAAAAATAATTGCAATTGCAATAACCTCGAATGTGAAAACTGTTTGTATTTCTGTTGTGGTGTCAAAAGGTTCAATATTAGTGGAATGTGTTGAAATTTGCTTACGTGAGTAAATTATAACGATTGTTAATACTGTTATCGGAAACTTGATACCAAGAGTATTCATAATTATTTCCTCGTCTGGAAAAAATGTATATGTATATGATATGAATGCCTTATTTAATTAGTTGATTAATGATTATATTTTACTGTGTATGCATATTTAGTTTATTTTCCCAGGGCCGTAGTTAGGGTACCCCCCATTTAATCGTTTTAGCCATAAGGAATAAAGAATTTAAGATTTAAAAATTTATTTTTTTTAAATTTCTTTCCTCAAGTTTGTATAGCTCTAAAAAGGTCCCCTGACAACATTTGGCGATCATGTTTTTCATACTCTCACCATAGACTGCGCGGTCTAATGGGCCTGTTGAAGCAGGTTAGGGACGCGCGGTACGGAATTATATTTTCGGGTACTGGTACTTTTCTTTCTGATCCTCGATATTTTGCACCGGTATTGCAGTTAATGGTACGGTGCGATACGGTAAATTTTGACCCAGTACGTACTGCAGTATTTTGGTGAAATTGATTAGATGTTCATGGAATGTGGCCGTTACCTAAAGTAGAACAAGTAGTGTTTATATGTAATATCCTTACGGTTATTTTTGTTAAGAGTTTAGAATTTTAAGTCTTGTTTTGTTTTTACATTTTTGTTTGTATTCGTACTTTCATATTGGTCACAAGATTTTATATTTTATATTTATGGAAATAAAGAAAATTTCAAAAACCTCAATAAATGCTGGATCGGATATGAATCGGTACTTCGGGTATCGGTATGTTTTCGTTCGATATTGTACCCAACCCGCTATATTTCATCGATATCAGTACTTTTCAATGTATCGCACATTCCTAAAGCAGGCATTGAACGATAGCGATATGTTCCGTTTTTTTTTTAATTTATATTTTGTAGTGTATATTTATCATCTCCTTAGAATAAGATTATTTGAAATTTTATAGTAGCAAAGTTCTAATTTGTTTTTTATTTTAATGCCAAAGATGTGGTGACTTTCGTTTTTATGCATTATGACAGTATTAATGTAAATGACAAATTCCATTTTACAAGGTTATTAATAAATATTTTTTTGATAATATTAACCATTAGGTTATTAAAGGCGTGTTAAACAAAAAGTTTGTTTGATTAAAACAAATTTCAGGAGCACGCTTTAAACGTTCACCTTCTGTATTTAACTGTGTGCATTCAGAATTGTTTAATTAATTATTTTTTAATGTTTACGTTGACAAAAACTGTATTATGAACAAAAATGTAGACGATATTCTGTAGATTAAAATAACGAAAAATTATTTTAAGGGTAATTTTTACGTTTTATCCATTACATGACGACATTTTGACGACCAATGAATTTTTAAGTCCCAACGGGTAAAAAAATAATTTAAAATGGGTTTTAATTTTTAACCTTAAAGTGCAAACAGAAATCATAATTTGATGGCTGGCGAACTCTACTATAATGCGAGATTCAACAGTCGCAAGCTTGCAGTTTAATGCATTCAGATAGACTGTCAAATAGTGATGACAATACTGTAACTACCCGTTAGTAAATATCCGTTACTCGGCGAGATCCGAAATACCGGGTACTTGTTTTCAAAATATATCCGTTACTCCGGTACTCTCTCAGCTGAAGCAGTTAAAATTGGTAACAATATTTATTTTGTAATATGTTACAAAATAAATGGTAACAATGTTCGATGCGTTGCTATGGTATTATATGCACACTGCAGTGTTTATAAAGTATATAGTTTATCAACCTAATAAAAATAAAAACGTAATTTTCGAATTTATTCGTCAGGTACTTCCATCTGCCGATGTAATTTGTAACTATGATTTTTTACTCCTGTATTACAAAAGTTTACAGATTAGCTAATTTTTAAATTTTCGTATGTTTTCCTACTTCCAAATGGTTTAAGGTTAGGCTAAAATAATAGGATGGTGATCCAAAATTACTGAAATGTGTTAAATCGAAATTCCATGAGGTTGGCTAACTATGTAAACACCGACTTTTCCTTTATAAACATTGGTATTAACAAAATATAAATATAAAACATTATACAGTAAAAGAACACAAACACTGGTATTAACAAAATATAAATATAGGTAAAACATACAATAAAAAGAACAGAAACATCGGCAACTAACAAACAGGTACATGAAATGCCGTTCTGTTATAATCTGACCAATTTTTGAGAAAACGCGCTCGCTAGGGACAGATGTGGCTACGATGTTTAAATATTTTTTTTGCTAGTATGGAAAGCGTAGGATAAAGTAGCTTTCTAGTTCTTCACCACAGTAGTGGATTTTTCTTCCTTCCTATATTAGGATCTTCCAAGTACATTCGCATTTCTGCTATTGCAGTTGCTGTTGGGCTAGTTTTCTGATTAGCAGACTTGACTAACAAATTGAACTCCTGCCAAATTAAATTCTCCGATGTCTCATCATCTCCAATAACTTCAGTTGTATCATCATCTCTGGTTGCATTTTTTTCCATGCTTTTTTATAAGTGCAACTGCCTCATCCTGCAAACTTTATCTTGCCCTTGTGCACGCTTCTTCAAATGAAAATGCTTTTAATTTAAATCGGGGATATAAAATGGATGATTTTGCTAAAAAAGAGTTTTATTCACATTTTTCAAAGCGTGTTGAAGTTGATGTCAACAAATCTCTAATCAACCTTTTGGTAATATCGTAAGACACTTCTCTCTCGTACTTTCTCAAAACCGTCATTAACCCACGAACTATTACAATAATTTTGGAAACAGTTATACATGTTTCTGAACTAATTTCAGTTATCTGTTCAAATGGTTTTAATACCTGGCAGATTTCTCTTAAAGTTTTCCACTCCTCTTCAGTTAATAACTGCACTGGTTTATGCAATAATCCTACGGTAGCAGTAAGAGGTTCTTCTAACTTTAAAATGCGCTCAAACATATAATAGGTGGAATTCCATGGGGTAGACACATCATTTTTTAATTTCAATGACACACAATTTGGGTCCATCTTTATTTGGGTCGATAATAATTTGGAATTTGCCTGAGAGCTTCTATGGAAATACTCTACACTTTAGCACTTATATCTTTAATTTATTGAAGTCCATGCTGCACAATTAAATTAAGAATGTGCGCAAAACAAGGAATATGCGCCCAGCTACTTAATTTTACTGCTTTTGTTATATTAGCAGGATTATCTGTAACTACAGCGACAATCTTTCATCCATTCACAATTTTATTAATTTGTTCATGTAAGTTTTGAGCTGTATGGCGTTCACTGTAACTAAAATAGCTCAATAAACATGAAACGTATTCCCATTCTTCCGTTATAAAATGTGCTGTTACAGATATGTAACTTTCATTTGAGGAAGACGTCCAACCATCAGTAGTAATAGTAATAAATTGAGTTTTTTCCAAAATAGATTTTAAAATGGTTTCAGTGCTTGAATACTTTTCCTCTAATAGGGCTGTAATAAAAGTGTTTCTACTTGGAGGGATATATGTAAGTGGGTTCAAGTTCTCTTAAGAGTTCTAAAAATCCTGCGTCTAGAACTATAGAAAAGGGTTGTAAATCTTTGATAATCATATTCAGTATAAGGTCGTTGATCTTTTTCTGTCGCGAAAGACTTATTGGGCGCGGCACGAATCTCGGTAAAGTTGCTTGTTGACGACATTAAAGTTGTTTCTTCAGGGATGCAGATCCAGGTACTTCTAAGTCAGCATTAGCAGATGAATCTTGCGCTGATGATGTCGACGGGGTTGATGGTTTATCCTCTAAAAATATGTTATGCTATTTATTATTATTCATTTATTATTATTATTATTATATTATTATATTATTAAAATATATTAATGCTACGCTCTCGGTACACACCTATCGTTTCCTGCTGTCTTTTTTCAGTAACTCTCTCTTCAATTATTAGAGTAGGATGCTTTGACTGTTTCCGTAAGTTTCCTGTTGAACCTCCTTTATAGGAATACACGTTACTACATACATTTAGCTTTTTGTTCTGATAATTCAGTATAGTGTAACCAAATGGCACTTTTTTTTGTGTGGTACTCATAATTTAAAATACTAATTGTACTTATAACAACACTGCAGCAACACTTTAAGAACACTGGGGAAATGCCGAAATCGAATACGAGCAGCACCATCTAATTACTTTTAGAGGCAGTTATTATGTATTACGTCTCGGTATAGAAAATTTTTATTACTGAATGCGAATAGGGTGTATGCTTCTTAAGCTTTAACTATTAGCCAACAGATGGCAATGACTATGGGCATCGTTATCGTTATAAATGCAATATATACAATACATCAATTAATTACACAACTCGCCACTGGAGCGGTAATAGCTGTGGCATGCCTAGAAAAATGTAACGGGTACAAAGTAGCGGGTACTTGCGGGTAAAAGTACCGAGTACCCAAAATACCGAAAAGTACTCGTCCTTGACATCACTACTGTCAAAGCCAAAGTTTTGCGGTAAGACGTTAGGTCAATAGCAGAGCATTCGCGATCACGTGATTTTGCTAGTATTATTTAATTTAATTGAATTATTTACGAAACAAAATTAAAGAAATTTGTTTTAGTTATATTCTTAACTTATATAATACATATCGTAAAAATAAAATAAATTTTTGCATTTCTAAAATGCATGCATCTTGCCTATCCTCAAGAAGGAGGCTATGGCCCCCATGCTGGTCACTGAATCAAAGTTTTTATTTATTCTGTAAACTTTGACTGAATATTCATAAAAAAAACCGATTTATTTTCTATAATTATTCATCGAATTTTCACGAAGAGTTTTGCTTCGGGCGCTAATTTAGAGAGGGGCGGGGCTAGCGCCCCACTAGCACACCACTTACAGAATGTTGTCTCCTTTCATCAAAGCTAATATTATTTCCAGTTAAACAGGAAGCTGGATAATTGTTTTAAATATATTTTACTGCCACAATAATGAACTATACAAATTTCCGTACTATACTGGGTGTTAAACGTTGTAAAATCAGTTTTTTTATTGTACCTCATATATTTGAATTTCATTGTTTCTGCTCTAAAAAAAATGACAGAAACCTATAGATTTTAATTGAATTCACTGACATGGCATTTTCTGAAGTAATTAGAGCATGTTAACATAAAGTGGCCTAGCCTACACACATCGAAACATGTGATGCACGCATCGACTTCTAGGTTTCATGATGCAAGTTTCAGTTTTTGTAGATTGGCCGCGGCGCTGGCGTAGCGAAGTAGGAAGCGGCTTGCATCTATGCAGGAATCAGTATACCATCCTGGTTGGTGAGCATGGCCCGATTCCGGTTCTGATGCAGGTTTCAACGTGCAGAGGCCTGCATCAATACCGATCGTAGACAGTACCGTAGATACAAGAGTGTGCTGAATGTGTTAACTAGTGCTGGCAACCGAAACCGGTTTTCTGGATAACCGGTTAATCGGTTTAGGATTATTCGCGGCGTTATACAAAATCGAAGGGCGGGCAGGTGACTATCAACGCCTGTTTAATTTAGAATTTGGATATTTGGATACCCGGTTTTATCCGAAACCGGTTTTTGAGGACAGCGATTAACCAGTATCACTTTTTTCCGGTTGTTTCCAGCACTAGTATTAACAATGACTATGGATAGAGATTGTTGGGAAGATTTTATAAATATATAAACCCGTGTTTATAGAACAATAAAAGTGTAACGTATATTCAGACAAGAATTTAATAAACAAAGCATATAAAACTCTTGTTGTAAATTATAAGGAACAATTTCCAGCAGCGAATTTGGTTTTGACCTTTTATTTATTAATATACCCCTCATTATTGATAACAACACTGGTGTTTACAAATAGACATTTTCGAAAATGTGTTTCAAGCATCAGTTCACAAACTATCAAAAATCAATAATGTGGGGGTGAACTGAAACTGATGCAAGTTGCATGAAACCTAGGAGTCGATGCGTGCATCGCAACATGTTTTAGTGTGTGTAGGCGCTTAAACAAACTGCCAACTATTTTAGATGGTTGCCAATAATACAACTAATCATACATTATCAATTTGTTTCATTTTTTTTTAAATAAATTAAGTTCTTATTTTTATTGATTTGTTTTAATTTTTCCTAAATTTTTTTTGTGTTTCCAGGTGTATCATCTGTCCGAGGGAAAGTCGAAAAACCCAAGATTCTTTGATGAAGATCTAGATGATCATCAACCTTTTCCCACCCTACAACAGCTTTTAGAAACCCTTGACTCGCACACTGGTTTCAATATAGAAATAAAATGGACTATGCAGTTGCAAGATGGTACCTATGAGTTATACCACCCGACAGACATTAATTTGTACCTGGACACTATTTTGGAAGTAGTTCTTCGGTATGGTGCTAAGAGGAGAATTATTTTTTCGTGCTTCAATCCTGATGTTTGTCAAGCTATAAGAAGTAAACAAAATAAATACCCAGTGATGTTGCTTACTATTGGAGAGAGTCAGATTTACCCCAGATATAGTGATCCAAGATGTTGGTCAATAAAGTCAGCTGCTCAGTGTGCTATAATGCTTGAAATATTGGGAATTAATGTTCACACCGAGGACCTGTTAAGGAATCCTTCTTTAGTAAGAATTTAAGTATAAATATATAATTGTTCCTGCTGTGTAAAGAAAAACATATTCCAGAGTGTCCTTGAAACGTCACGGGACAAAAGTTAACTAGATATTCTACTGGCCCGAAATAAGTTGAATAAACTTAACAAATAGTAGAGTAAAAAGCGGTTGCTAAAGTATCATCAAAGGAATGACAACAAAAATTCATAATTCACCCTCAGCACCTTATGATTTTTGTATGACCAACAAATTTTCCATTATTAAGGAATAGATAATGATTTAAAGTTAATTTAAAACTTTATCACAAAAGTGAAAACTAAAATAACTAAAATCAGTTCTATATGACTTTCGTCATTCAGTAAACTTTGCTACAAATAGTAACAGCCGCCTTAAATATATCAAAAGAAGAACTTTTTTGTTTAATGTCTGCAAAATAGGTTTTGGGCTAATAAAATTTGATATGTACTTATTATTCTTTAATAACGTTATTTATGTGGAGTTTAAAAAAAATCGTTTTAGAAATACTGGGTGTGTGGAGGTTAACCGGAGTACAAAATTTGTTTATATAATATCTGATAGTTTTTTTTTTTGTTGTTGTGGGAATTTCGGTCAGGTATAACTAATTTTATTATTTTTTTCTAACGTTTCGGTTTATTACACCATCATCAGAGAAACTATTAATTATTAGGTATTTGTTTTCAATAGGTAAAATCATAAAATCATGTATGTCATTTTCAGGATTATCTTATAGCGCAACATTTTGTACTTTTTTTCCTGAATTTTTCATTTTTAAGTAAAATGCAAAAACCAACCGCATGACTAGAAAAGTAATAAATACAATCATCGTACTAAGCCGTGGACAGTTATAATTTTTAAAGGTTCTGAAAGGTGTATCATCTCAAAAGTTTTTTGATATAATCAAATGCAAAAGCTTGGTCTGTTCCGATAAATGTGCCCCAGAATTTAGAAGGAATTACTTTATTATTGTAGTACTAGTTTGTTTTTTATTGAGAAAAAGTAATAAATTCTCATTAATAATGCAAAATGTAGTCCTGTTTGCATAATTTGAAATGGATGAAATGCATAGACATAAATAAGTAACTTATAACCAGATAGCACTAAAACATACTATGAACTTCATGGGCACGTCTGCATAGGATATTCGAGATGTCTTAAAGACAGTATAGAACATCTTTCAGTAATTTTCCATAATGGGAAAGTTTTCCGGCAAATATAAATTACAAATTTTATGTAAGTGTACAGTAAAAATGCCTCTGTCAGTATAGTTTCACCCCTTCTTCCAACGAATGTGCATATTTACCATTTTCAGTCTATAGAATATGTGTGGATTTCATTTTATTTTGTACTAACAAAGTGAAACCACACCAGTTTTCTATACAAAGGATTAAAGTAAATGACTATCATATATAAAATATGAAACAATTTTATATGTCAAGTGAACACCATAGTTTGCAGATGGGATAAAACACTTCTATGCATCTGTTTAATACATATTTTGAACAAAGACTCTTCTGGTGACATCCGGATTTTTTAATAATGATACAACTGTTACAAATTTTGGTTGGTTGGGATTTTTTATAGAAAACAATTCGAAAAGAAAAGGTATGCCTATGGAATGGATGTAATATACATATTATATTATTCTTTCTTAAAAATAAACAGACCAATAGAGTTATTTTATACTATTGCTTTATAATAATGATTATCCCTAAAGAAAACGACTGAATAGACTAATTCATTCATAAAATGGTAGGTCATTAACCTTTTATTGTTTATAAAATTATATTAATAACAATAAATATTTTTAGTGTCAATTGTTGTTTGTGCAATATGAAGTTTATTACCTCTTGTAAATATTTAATTTTCAAGTATAAGGTACATACTTAATTTTGTAATCAGTACTAAATCTGGGGGGCGTTCAGTCCCTTCATCGGTGTTGTCGATGGTTGCCGGTGTAATAGCATATCACATCGTTAAATTTTAAATTCACTGGACGGTGCAATGTTAAAATGTCACACAACACGTAACTTTGAAATATCGAAATTTTTAAATGTAAAGACATCTATCGTTAATTATTAATTTTGAGGATTACCATTCCATGTTTTTTAATTTTATAGATTACTTCAACATCCCAAAAGCAAAGAGAAAGAGTAAACGTACCATGTTGCCAATTCGAAGAGTGAATTTATTTTCTTGAAGTTTATAATCTAAAATAGCATTTCCTTTATAAACTAAAAAATATTTCCGCTATTAAATTAAAAACTAAGTTGGAATAAAAATTGTAAAATTTGCAAAAGGTTTTTGGTTACTAATTTTGTTAGAGAACACGAGTTGGCAACATGGATTGTTCAGTATCGAAGGTGTATAAAATGCAACACCCTAGACCACTGTTGAAAATTTAACTAAAATGACAACGAACGCAGGCATAGTTGTATTTGAACGTAAGCATAGTTGTATTTAAGTCACATTTCTATATCACTGAACGCATTGGTGACAGAAATTGTTAAATAATGTATGGCATTGAACATGTCCCTGTATACTGCTTTTAAAAATGCATTTAATTAAATTAGGTACTTAGGTACCATTATAGAACATATAAAGAAAGGTAAATCGATGGAAGCAGCTGTGACGTTAAGCGCCATCTAATTCGGTGACATGCGGAGTGGAACTAAATGAAATATGTAGTAAAATATTTATTTATTTACAAGGGCCATCTTTTCAATTTCATGTCACATTTATTTGATATAAATTCCGTGGAAACAATTATCAATATATTAATTAGATTCTATGAAATTTATCTACAAAATAAATTTAATAAGAAATGGAAAATCGGTCCTTAAAATTTAAATCGCATACCAATTTAAGTGGGCCTTGAAAAGAGCTAATGTTATAACACTTCTTAGATGGCATGGCAGCACAATGCCCTTTTCCTTTATCCTCCTAGCATTTGACAATATAATTTTGGATGACAAATCTACATAACATTTAACAACTGTCAATATAACTTCCCGTCAGTAGGTGGCGCAAATGTTAGCCGTAAGTTATAAACACAGCGAGCAAAAAACTAGATATTCTGTAAAATTTACATAATACACAAATCATTGGCACAGGATTAACTTTTGATAAAAATTCTAACATTGTATACACATCCTTTCTTTAATCCTACCCTAATTAAAATTCAATAAATCGGAATTCGGAATATTTTATTGCCCGCCTGCGAAAAGCTAGTAGACATACATATAGTATTTAATAATGTACTTACATTAAAATGATCTTCACACACATGTAGAGACTTACTGCTCTGTGAAATGTCTTCATTTATTCTACACGCTTTTAGCCATTTTGATCGACGAATCTTCTGGCAATATTATAAACATTTTATCTGGCACTTTCAGTGTAGTATTCTTACACAACGGTACAATGCAATATTTAAAATAAGAAGTTTTTGTTTCCATTTTAAATATACACTTCAAATTTATGGCGATGCTGGTATTTTTACGGCTGAATGAACTATGAAATCAAGCGGTCGAGTGCTGGGATCTCCGTCGTCGCTTGTAAATTGTAGGGTGTGACGTCACGACTACTCCCGCGCATTTGAACCTGTTTGAAACGGTTCGCTCGCGCGCGAAACTAATAATTTATAACAAATTTATTATTGGGAATTAAGGTGTCATATTTTGCATATCTTATTTTTTAGTATTGTAGAACATTTTTATGAAGTAAAAAAAATGTGCAAGTTCCCTATTCTCCTTAGACCAGTTTTGTCTTTTGGCTCACCGTATAAAATCCAGCATTTTAAGTGATGCAGATTTCTATAAAACAAAGTTTGAAAACTGTCACTGGCGCCATCTACATCATAATACCCAAATTTCAAATTCTTCTGTTTGCTACATATCTTCGCTAATAACAGCGACATATCGAGGCAACAATGGCCGACAAAATATTATTTTTAAAAAATTCTGTTCTTTGCTTTTAATTCTGCGTATTTCGGTATAATTTTCGAGAAATAGTTTATTGAATTTCATCTGAGGGAGATGATAAATTTTGGTAATGATCAGTGACACAAAATTTTGATTTGTTATTGTTTTTTGATTCGTTATAACTTCATTAATACACTATATTTAGTAATAAAAAATTATTATCTTATCTACATGTGTCACGCTTCAGTTTTTTGAAAAAATGTATAGTTTTTGATAAGAACAGAATTGTATGAAGGTCTGTTCTGTGAATTTTTCTTCATGACCCTCTTAAAGAAATGCGTTTTCACCTTTTAAATATTGTATCACATAATTCCAAAATAAGAGCAGACAAGAAAATAAATAACATACAGAGAAATAACAAATATTCTAACAAATTGTTTGAATTACGGTACCATTATAAGTTAATAATAAAACAATTAATAAATTCTAATATTTTGGTTTAATAAACTCATAATGTATCAGAAATAAATCACAAATGGACAAACTAAGTATCTACTTTCATCACCATTAGCATTTATAGTCAAATATATAGTTCTTTATCATTTAATTACACATTAATATTATGGACATGGGTAATGAAACATAATATTAAAATAAATTTTTAGTTATCCTTGATTTTTTTTTTTTAGTTTTTTCATGATGACCAAAAAATTCAATGCTGTGATTAATGTCATAACATTTAAAACTGTGGTACACTCATACATATCAACTGTGCTTCTATGGTGTACGACTTGTGTCGTGTGCTCTGTTGTCGAAAGCTCTTTGTCTCCTCTGTGGCCAACATATTGTATTAAAAAATGCATTCTGCTCAGGTAATACAATAATAGTTATTTATGTACCAAGGATGTAAAGTAGCCGTTTTGGAGGGATTCAAACATACAACATTTTTTGCACAACCAAATAAATTCAACGAGAAAAATTTCAGAATAAGTATTTACAACATGAAAAGTACAAGTTTAATTGTGTTGTCATTGATCACAAATTATGACAGTAACTAAAGTAACAACAGAGCGTACATAAATGTTAAAAAAACTACGCGATCAATTGATACATTTTAACGCTTCATTTTGTGCCCTTCATATTACGGCAGTACATGATGAGGATTTTTGTACATACGTATGTATGTGTCTAAGAAACAGTTTTCAACCATTTTTCCTGACACCACCTCTCGACAAGGCTGTTAAAATTAACTAATTTGTTACGTGGTTTTTCATTATTCATGAAGACAACAGTAACAGCCATATTTGAAATTTTGATTGTTCAGTTTCAGATAAAATTCTTACATTAAATTTTTTTTGAAAAAACGCTCGAACATATTTTAATTTATTTTATATTTATTTTGTCAAAGTTATCAATCACCTTACCCATATATTTTTTAAATGGCAACTTATATTTTTTTTTGCTTCGTTATATAGTGCATTTTTTTATATTTAGTAGTGGTATTTTATGTGGTAGGAACATAAGACAAATTTTGACGTTCTATTAGCTGACGCAATCAAACATATACCTATGTAGATTGCTATTTGATTTATTAGATATGCATGACTACATTTCTAACTAAACGATTCAGTAATACATTTAATTAGAAATCAATATTAGTTCTACATGGTGGGGCAATAGTGCGTCCGACTTCGATATGTCGAGTTCTATGATAGCTAGAAATTTAATTTAAAAACATAAATAAACTAGACAAAAAAGTCTATAACCGGAAATTATTTTTGAATATACAGTGTGAGCCACAGGGTCAATTAACATTTTTTTAAATGAAATATTCTGATATACATGGCATATTTATATATATATATATATATATATATATATATATATATATATATATATATATATATATATATATATATATATATATATATATATATATAAAATTTCTGATTTACTTAAAAAAAAGAAATTAATCGTTTCTCAATTTAGTTTATTATTACTATGATATATTTGTTATTCACATTTGTAGATTATTATATCATATAATTTATAAGGATAATTAAAAATGTTGAAGACAATAAAGTAAATACCTACTTTATTATTATATTTAAGATAAATATTTAATTTGTTATAAAATATTGTTAACAAACAATGTCCTTTGTTTCTTTGCAAATATTTTAACTACTTCAAATAGTCATTATTGTTATTTTAGATTGCATATTTTACAAATTATATAATTAAATAGTTGAAAATAGAATTGAGTAAGGAAAAATGTCATTCGTTTTCTAAATGTTGGATTGAAACCGTGACATCTTGATCATAAATTTAGTTTCCACCTGTGGAATTATTAGGTATTATAATTGAAATAAAAAGGAATGTATTTAAATTCGATTAAATATAATATAATTAATTGACAGGACATTTCTTTACATGGTTATACATTAACTGCCCTCCTAAAAAGGTCCTATCTGCAAATTCAATTTTTAGTTTTTTATTGCTTTGGATGGACTTATGGGCATATTACCTACACATTTACTAAGTGTATAGAGTCCTACCTAATGTTTTAGGGATACATATTCTGTTCTAAGTGAATATTCAGCCACTTCTCATCAATTATTTCAGTTCCACCTATTTTCAGATGGGACCTTTTGTTTAGGAGGGCAGTACAGGGTTAATCGAAAGTGTGGAAAGAAGCCACCTTTGCCATTAAAAAAAAAAACAAAACCACAAAAATTAGACAATATCCAAATCCAAAACCGAAATTGCACGGGCGGGGGTTACACTTGAAAAAATACTAACACACAATCACTCCTTTCGACTGTGTCAGGATCGAGCAGGCAGACAGTAAAATCAGCTACGTTTGTCACTTAACGCTCTAGCCCACTGCACTACCGAGCTCGGTGGGATTTTTTTGTTCTATTTTGATTTTGAATATATTTCAATATTGGCGATATTTTGACGATGTTATGAATTTTGTTATTTTAGAGAACAGATATGAGTTTGATAACATTTGAAAAGAACCATAACATATTATGTATTTTTTAAATATATTGAAAATGATTTTTTTAGCATTAAGGTATCTATTAATAAATCTCAAATGCTTCATTTCAAAAATCCACTTGATATTTTCGTTTTCAGTACGCAGTTGAATTAATTCATGCTTGATCTTACGTATTTTATATTTATTACTTAAAATTATTGTCTTGGTTTTAAATATATTACTTTTGAGCTTATTTACATTTATATGTTTCAATTTTAGATAATACCCTATTCATTCCCATTAGTGCATCATTAAGATTATTATCACAACATGTAGTAAGAGTATCATCTGCAAATAAGTTTATACTATGACCACCCTCAGTGTAATTTATATTATTAATGTAAATTTTAAACAGCAATGGACCTAATTCATTTCCCGAGGCACACCTGTTCCATCATTTAGTTTGTCAGATATTATATCTCCTACCTTAGTTATCTAAAATCTTTCACAAATGTATTGTCTAAACCATGTTGTTACAGTTTCCTTTAACCAATAATACTTTAATTTTTCAATTAGTATTTTTCTATCGATTGTTTCGAAAGCTCTTTTATAGTCCAGGGATACTGCCACAATATATTTATCGAGTTTATTTGCAGTTTCACAAGAATGCTCTCTAAAACCTAATTGATAGCCAATAAATAAATTTTTTTATTTATATTGAAATATTGTAAAACACAATATATTCAAATACTTTTTCAGTGCTAGGTACAGCTTTAGTAGGACTAAAATTATTTACATCTGTTGAATTAGGAACTTTCTGAACCTGGAATAACAGTACTAACTTTAAATTTTAGTTGTATTTAAGATATAATCTCAAGTACTAGTTCTATTAAAAAAACTGGATTTTAACTGACATATAATATTTTTTTTTTTTAGGTTAATCTTGCCATAACTTCCAACTTGATAATTTTTTGTTGGGGAGACGAAAATGCTGACCCAGTAACTATTAAATTCCTTAAAGAATTGGGTCTGCATGGTGTTATTTATGACAAAATACATGAAATCTCTCAGAAAGAAGTTAAAGAGAGCATTTTCATGGTAGAGGCAAAGGAAAACCAGAAAGAACTTAGACTTGTAGCAGCAGCCAATGCCGAGATGCCCCCAGACCAACCTCCACTACAATCTATCATTAAAGAACGAATCCTTGATTTTGAAAAAGCTAAGGATCAGTTAGCCGTTGGCATTTCAGCTGCAACTTCTTTACAAAGTTTGGAGAGCCAAAAGCCGGATTATCAAACAGGAGACTGTAGCTAGCTAGAGGAGATGAAAAATTTGTGTATAGGTTTGGAAAAAAAATAAGTTGTATTTTTTTATTTATGCATTAAAGTATTTTATTAATATTACCTGGTAGAAATATAATCACGATTTATTTTTGTGATACCGGTATAATTTTAAAATTTTGGTTAATATTTTGAAACTTAGGAAATGTGAAAATAAGTTTGTGGGTTTTTCTTTTTAACTTTTATTTTTCAGATTTATTAATGATCATGACGTTTCTTTAATAAATATACAGCATGCTCATTTTGTTTTGTTGTGATTTTAGTTTAAACCAAATTTAATATAATATTAATATTATTCAAAATGAGTGAAAAGTTGCATATTTTCTTGAAAAATGGAAAGTTGGAAAGAAGCCAAAAATTAGTATGATGTGCAGTATGTCAATATTTGGAATAATTTTATTTGAATTGCTAAAATGTATAAAACAAACATAAATAGTGACAAAATCATAGATAATGGTGTAGGCATAAGTTTTTAGGTAGAACTGAAAGATATTTCAACATACAAATATGAATTTTTGTTTTGAATTTCCTCATTCGAAAGAAGTTAAAATTTCGTTTCTTATTTTTCTGTTCTGTACATGTGGTTAAAATTTGGCCCCATCTTTTAGAAGTACTTTGTATAACCAAATTTAAAAAATTACTGAAACTTTTTCTGTGGACTATTTAGAAGCGATAATTCCACTCAGTATTTTCTTATTCACGATTTTAATTAATTATAATACGTGCGCTTATGTATTCTTTCTATATTACATGCCACCATGCACTATAGTTAAAGCATTATCTGCAACCTTGAAACTAGTACCAACCATCAAGAAAAGCAATAATAATTAATTATTTTATTATTAATATTATTTTACATGAAATTGTTTAGATTTACGGACAGTCACCATAAAGTCAGCGCTGATTTCGTGCTAAAAAAAGTCATTAATCATGTCATTTTAATTTTGGTATGGTGTATTAGAGTTCGTGAAACTGGCGCATGCCTTTATGGTTTTGTAATATTTTGTGATTTTAAAGGCAACGAGAGAGGTAATAATTTCCTATGATTTTTCTATTAGATAACAAAGAGTCTCATTTAGCATTATTTTTTTATTGCATATTCTGAAAGTTTGTACTGCGGTTAGCATGTGTGCAAACAATTTTATTTATCAGACATCATCTTCATATGTAAAAAAAAATGTTAGAATCAGCGAGCTGAATAAAGCTCCGTTGTCGATCATCAGGTCCCATGTACCCTGCAGCTGCTAGCAGGTGTTGATTGAAAGATGGACACACAGTTGAACCTGTAAAATGGACAATAAAATAAAAAACCGTAAATATGTAGTTCACAGTTCCTGAGTGCCAAATGATTACTGTGACAACGCTAGATAAAAATGTTTATGTATTTATTTTTAAATTAATTGGGGTAAAGTCGGCAGAAAGTAGAAAACAAAGTTTTAATTAGTCAACGTTTCATATATTTTGACATCCTCTCAGTACTGTTCAAATTAGGACTTCTTTGTAAAGGTATATATTTTCTAAAAACTTTAACATAAATATGAACAATAGGTACATAAATATAATCAAGAACAATATGAACAAACACCATTGACTAGAATGAAAAATTTCATTCTAGGCAGCAAAACGACTAAACATCATTTTAATACAAAATTTCTTAAATTTTAAATAGGAAAGTGATAATTTTAAATTATTTTTAGCTTGAAGAAGACATGAAAAATTACATGTATTTCAAGTTAATGAAAAATGTGGCAATTAAATTAAGACCTGGTGTGAATCCACACATCTTTGATTCCCAGGAAAACCAAAAACGGTTGCATAGTGTTATTCCTTGAACAGATTTTTAAAAAGATAAAAGATAAACAGTATTAGCTTCCACTTTCGGCAGATTAGAAGAATCTGCTTTTATATAATTAATATCACAGTATTAATAGCACAGAATACTGCAACTAAACTGCTTAAAAATAGTGTGGTCACATTAAATGTATCCTGCATATGCTAATCCAGCGTATTTCTTGCAGGCGAACTTAACTAATAGAATCTGCTGATGCCACTCGGGCGTGCTCGGCCGGACAATGCGTTTGATTATTCAAATGCAAATATCCCTCAATTTTCGTTCAATCGATTTGAAATTTTTTCATTAGTTTCTTTCCTTCGTTCCAATTTATTACTATTAGTATTTTTTTTAGTTACATAATATCACAATTTCAATTTATTTTTCACCATTTATAACTAGATTAGGTGTGCCATATACTTCATTAAGGCAATAATTGAAGCCCACAATAACTGATCAGTATAGAAGAGGAAACATACGTACAATCTAAATGGGGTCAAATTTTAAATAATAAATGGAATGTTTCTTACCAAAATATTTATTGTCAACATTAATTACAAAATATTTTTGGAGACATAATCTGACTTAATATTTGTAACAAAAAGCAAGAAAAGAACCAAATCAAAAAAAGGGGTCTATTAAGACCCAACTATTTTCCATATTCGACGCCTATGGATTATGTTTACTTACTCGTGGAAGGATTGAAATCTTTTTGAATGTAGTTCTTACAGTAAACACAACATCTAATCAATTTGTGTATGAAGTATTTAAATGTTCACCAATGGCAGCCCAGAAATTATAAGCGAAGTTATGAATAAGTTGGGCATTATATTGCTTGTTAGGAATCTGCAGAGAAGTTTGGGATAATTGCAACATTTGGAAAGGTTATTATTTTAACCTCAAGCTTCTCTGCATAAGTCCAGAATGGTACCAGATATCCTAAATTTCTTTACAGAATTCTAATGGGCATTAAATTGCCTGACTTTTGCCGAATTTAGCCAACTTTGTCCCTCTTATAAGTTCCGAGATCCCAATGGTAAGAATTTAAATTGCTCCCATCATGTTTTTTCTAATTCAGTTTTTTTGGGCTTGTATAATTTATTTTAGTTATTTAAATTGTTAAAGTGGTTCCTAATATAAACTTGTATTTCATGAGATAAAGTTATTATTATTATCGTAATTGGTAAATAATTCCCTAAAAAAATCCAATAAGTTAAATTCAAAACAAAATCTGAGCAACCTGAGTTTTTCATATATAAGGCGAATTTTTCTGTTACAAGGTGAAAGGCATGAAGTAAACAGGTTATATGCAATAAATTAGGGCAAAACTTTTTTAGGTATAAAACCTGCTGTAAGAATATATTTAAATGGTGCTGTGTATATACACACTACCATCGGTCATAAACATTAAAATATGCTTATTTATGCGACTTTTTATTACCAGCTATTGTTCTGCTTCAGAATTGGCATTTTCTAATCATTTACTTGCGATTAAAGACAACGCCAATGGTCGATTTATTTTAAAATGCACACTAAATAAAAACATTTCCCACCTTGTTATTTCTTGCGTCCGTAGTTTCATCAACAGTTATCCACAATTTTTTGTTCAATAATTCAGATATTATAGTATTTTCAGTTATTTCTTTAACATGAGAAACATGACGTCGTAGTTGCCCTCTTGTTGGTAATGGCCATTTAGGAAGGAACATACTTTTTCCAAAACAAACGAAAATGTTTTTTGTATAGTAAATTTTCCATATTACACACAGTCAACATAAAAATAAGGTCATACACTCAGTATGGAAATTTGGTGATTTTTCTTATGACCTACTTTCAATATGTATAAAGAAATTGGCATTTAATTCAAATATCATAGGCAGAAGCGTGACCAAAATCAACATCTTGAAGAACCATTTTGTTGTATTTTGAATCGTGGAAATATTTTTTCTTGTGGTGAAAATTTCCTTTGACCAAATAGTTCGTTGAAGTTGCCATATTGGACACCCTGCCCGGCTCCTGATTGAATGTTTAATGGTACTATGTTTTCTATGCATATTCCATAATTTATTAAGTTATATGACATTTTTAAAACAAAAATGGTTATTACTATTAGCATCATTATCAGATTGATGAGAGAAATTTTAGAATAACCAAAATTCTAATTCAAAGCTGTTATTTCTTAAAGCTATTTGCACTGTAGTGTTGACCTCTGTGTATATTTAGATTTAATTTACAGTGTTACGTTTATTATATAAACGAAGTGGTTCTACTTAATCACAGTTTACATTTAAGAGGAGTTTAGCAATACAGTGGATTTGACCATTAGTGTCCTTATACAGAAATATTTAAAAGTAGTAATTTGAAAATATAGTAGAGCAGTATTTCCAAATATGTTTTGTGCAAAAATATAGACGGAACATAATGAAATATATACCGAATAGAAATAAACCCTGTTTCTGCATACATGGTCTGTCACACAATTTTATCCTGTTTAAGGTATACTGTAACAATGAAAAGTTTGAGAAACACTGGTTACTTCTGTCTTTCTTTTCTAATATTATTTAGAAGTACTTGCTGCTTAGCTCAATGTTGCATAAACTGCGCATGACTGTCAGATGGATTGAGGGGTTGCAAGACATATGTATGTATCAAAGTAAAATCAACATTTTACTGAATTACATTAAAATTGCTGAAAAGTTTCTTTCTGGGCCCATCTGTGACTTGCTGTTTATTGTTTCTAAAAATTGGAACATCTTACCCTAGGATTTACATTAAGGATTTCAACAAATCTGTGTTTGAAAGAAAAAAAATGTACAACACAAAGCTAGATTAATTTCTCCGATGTTTTATTTTGAATGGTCCTACTTAATAATGTTAGTGTAAATGAAAATTAAAATGTAAATTGTCCCAAATTTTCTATAGTTATTGCAATAAATGTTAATGCGAAGTTAAGAGTGAGGTACACAATACTATTAATTATTTTGCCCTTTAAAATAAATCGAACTAACTCTTCTCTTAAACTGAGCAGACTCTATTAAACTGGATTTGCTGTCGATTTTTTCTGCAAGCTAATAATTGTCTACCTTCCAACACTAACATTATTTCAGAGTTCCTAAATGTTGTATATAGAGTAATCGATTATTAATATTTCCTTAAAATAATAAGTATTAATCATTTATAATAAATAGCTTCTTAATCAGTAGGGAGTGCTATTCAATTTGGTGTTATAGCATTTTGGTTAACAAATTTGTCTCCATTTATGACAATAAATTATGGCAAAAGTAACATTCCCTATTGGCCAGTGTTTTATGACTTTTATGTAAGACGTTAATCTATTAAATTAAAGTGTTAAAAAGTTACTTCATGTTAGTAGAGATCTGAAGAAAATATATGACAACTAGTTCTTTAAACCGATAATGGTAATAAATTTTATCTAGGTATAAGAACACTGTATATTACTACTGGATGTTTTAAAACTGTGTAATTTAATAATAAGATAATTTGTTTATCTCTATGCTTGTCATTAAATGTAACTAGTTGTAAACGTGTTATGGTCATAACACTTTTACAACATTTTTTCAAACTTGGACACAGCTAATAAAAAAATTAATAATGCCCACATTTGTATATGTCTGGAGTGAATTTAGTTAAAAACTCCGTTTTGGCCGAAACTTGCCTTGTTCTAATTAAAAATTGCTGAAATTGATTTATCAAAAAAATATAGGTGCCAACATGAAATAATGTTCTAAAAAAATTGTATCTGTTCTGTGTCATGTATCTATTGCCTGTAGAGAATAATTAGATTATAATTTGATTAAACACTATTCTTGAATTAAACTAGTTGACATTTTATTAATTTATAATGTGATTAATGATTATTCAGACTCAATATAGAATTATTACGAAATGATTATTATGAATATATATTTGATATTATGCCAACTTTTTTTTTTAGAATCAAAAAAAGAATTCCTAAGTAAATGTGAAACAAAATTGTTGTGAAGTATTATATGTACAGGTGCCATCTAAAATTCTCTTCCTATTTAAAACACGTGAGAAGCCTATTAATTCATAAAATATTATCGATATTAGTCATACCATGTGTTATATTACTCAGGAAAATATCGTTTGGTTTCTTTTTCACATATTTAAATTAATACTACCTAACAACTTGTCAATTTGGATGTATTATGGAAATTTCATTATTTCTATTAAATTATTCATTTTAATGAAAAATGTTCTACAAAAAATGAAGTACAAGAAATGTGTTTATAATTTGAGTTATTTGTGGAAAATACATATTGCAGGGTCTAAAGCCCCTAAAAGTCAAATATTCCATGACAAAATTTTTTACCCCATATACAGATTGTTTTAAAAAATGTGCCATCGCTTAAGCAGAGATTCCTCACCCAAAAATAGGACGAATAGTTCCTATCAATATGGGTCCGGAAACGTTACTGAGGTAAAGGGTGTTAAATTTTCCTATTTTTTCAGTTTCTTCAAAATATCTTTGAAACAACTTTAGCAATTTGAATATTTAGATTTTGAAAAGTACTTAAAATACTACATATTTTAGTATTAAAATGGAGTAGATACCTTCATTAGGGGTGTGCGTATGGGCTTCCAATTTAAAATTAAAAAAAATACATATGTACGCCAATTACTTTTACTTTTTA
Source organism: Rhamnusium bicolor (assembly GCA_029963845.1). NCBI lineage: Eukaryota > Metazoa > Arthropoda > Insecta > Coleoptera > Cerambycidae > Rhamnusium > Rhamnusium bicolor. The sequence continues at coordinate 227,222 of JANEYF010002509.1, forward strand.
ATTCGGTTGTTGTACTAAGTCAGAATTTTAGTAAAATCTATGTTAAACAATAAGATTTCGTCTTAAAATATCATTGGAAACATGTAAAAGTAGAAAATAAAATCGTATAATATTACATTATCAATTTATAAAATACATGCATTTCAAACTCCGATGACATCACATCAGCAGTATGCAGAGAAGTTAATCATAAAACAACAAATTATACAAATGAATAATTCAGAGAAGTTACAAAATTTACCAATATGTGAAAATGATGACAGAAAATATGGATAAAAGTGTCAACTTTGACAAATCCAGGATTTCGCCACACATGAATTTTGTTCGTATCCAAGGTAAATCCCTGAGATTCATTTATTTGATTTTCGCTAATAAACAATAACAAGAAACCACAGAACACCTATAAAAAAAATTTTCGCACCAAATACTAAACACTGTTAAGGTTTGTTCATTCATTAGTGTGGTTAGAATCAGTTGATTTTAAATATCATATATGAGCAGGTTGTTCAGAAAGTTTACAGAAGTTGCAAGCAGAAATCCAATGGTTGTTAAAACACAAGCGAATAGGAAATTTTTATTTTGAAATTTCGAGAAAAATGTGAATGGTAAAGAAAATCATTAATTACTGTCAATAGAAAATGCATGTTTATAAAGTAGCAATATAAACTAAATGTATTTTACAAATATCAGCTACCTTCGGATTGCAGATGTAATATTCCCACAGTCACATTTAAAATAATATCGTGATATTTTTGACATAATTTTATTTTCCTAATGAGTGAGGTTATGTTTCCTGCTCTAATGTTATTTCTTGACATCTTGATCTCGAGCAGAAAATCAGTGATTTTATTGATTTATAAGCAAATTGCTAAATGCAGTAAATGAACAAAATCAGATCATCTGCTCCGACACAAATAAATGACATTTTTTAGCATAAAGCTAATCAGTGTAAGTCATTAAATACAATAACAGATAATTGAATGTTTGCAAAATTAATTAAAAAAAAAAACCATTGATATTAAAAAATAAAAAGTCATTTTTATTTAAAGATAACAGGCATAGGGAACTAAGTAGAAAAAAAGCTAAAATTACAAGATTAAAAAAAAAACTAAGTAATTTTTCACAAAATGTTGACATGTCATTTGTCCACCGAAAATTTGGAACTCTTCAATCTATGCATTCATCAGGATCATCACTTTCAATGTCATTTTCCGCAATAAATATAGTTTGATTTTCCTTTGAAGCTCTAGTTGTAGGGTTTTTTGTAAGCAAACATTTCTAATATGGATGGTGTGATGGAATATATTTTATCAAATCAGACGTGCTTTTTTTTTAAATTTCTTTCACGGGTCTACGGTTTGTATACAGAAGGTCCTGGATAATATTAAACAAATTTGGAGGTCTTCCTTTTAATGCAGGTTTTGAAATATCAATTTCATAAAACAGAAAATTATCTTGTAAATTTTCTTGATAAAAGATACAGTTCGGTTTATTTTTGCAGTACCTTGGCCACTTTAACTTCAACCAGTTGACCTTATGTCCAAAAGGATCATGCTCTGACAGTGACAATAATGGTTCTTCACTTCACTCATTTTATGAAAAAAAAAAAAACTAAAGAAATATGCTACAGAAAACAAATTTTATGAATGACGCTAACTGTCCTCCAAAAATCTTTCTAAATAATTCTGCAGACAATATAGTTGTTGCCACCTATATAGTTGTTGCCACCTGTTGATGGAATTCTAAAGTAGTGACTTGACTGGTTTGTCAAATGAAAGTTTGGACAATGAAAGGATTTTTGCATGTCATAAGACAATTTCAATGAAATAGTGACTTAACTAATTAGCTTCTGAATCCTCCATGTATTGCTCTTAGCATTTTTCTTCCAAATTAAATATGTAATTAAATTACTGCCTCCACTATTATATTTCACCATTTTTAAAAAATCGTCAACAACCGAATTGCACAGTTATGTAGAAAGGTAAATAAAGACGTTATCTCGTATAATTTTTTCGATTTAAGCTCTGTTTAGGAGATAATTTCAATTTTATTATCTAAGGTACTTAATATGATACTAAACAAAATCAAAGAAATATCAAGTGGTAACTTTTTTGGGTATTTATCTATCTACGTAACTGCAATCAAAAAGTAAAGTCAGTCATATTTTTTCAACAAAATTATTGAACTGCAAGCCCTTATGCACACCCGTGATGAAGTTATCCAGACCATTTTAATACTAATATAGTAAAATAGTAGAACGTTTAAGTACTTTTTTCACAATTTAAATATCATTCAAATTGCCAAAGTCGTTTCGAAGATATTTTGAAAAAAACTGAATAAATAACAAAACTTTAACACCCTGTATCTCAGTGTCGAAGCGTTTCATCTTATTTTTGGGTGAGAAATCTGTTTCCCCAACACCTCATTAAAACTAACGTTGCACAACAGTGTATTGTCTGAACAAGGTCACCATACACTGCGCATATATAGAAACCAGTTCTTTGTCGTATACCTACGGAAACATGCCGTCTGCGATGTAATAGTTTGCTTTGCAATGCAACTCGTGCAATTAATTTCAAGAGGTGGAAGGTCTGCCGCCCACGTTAAACAACACCATACATTATACAATTGTTTGCACAACAGCCTCTGTTGCGCAATTTGTTCAGATATATGGGGGGCTTAGAAGCGATGGCACTTGTTCCTTGAAATAGGTCATTTAAGTCTTCAAAATTTGCTGTTGGGTTTTTTGTTTGCTTTTGCACAACTTCAGTAATAACAAGAAGCCATGGCAGGCAAGGAATTGCAATTCGCATTAAAAAACTAATTTAGCATTTATTGGTCTGATTTTTTTAGATGTATATTAGAAACAAGAGCATTTCCAAATTACTAATTAAAATTTCAAATTATTTGCTGTTTTTTTTTATAAATGGTATATTTGCACTTATTAAAACAATTAATGGAAAATAATTGAAAAATGTCAGTTGGTCAGATAGAGGTGCTCATGTTTAAGAAGTTGTGCAGTGGCAAATAATAAAAATCCAACAAATAATTTCCAATGCCTTTAGGGCCCCTTATTAGATATCAGTTAACAAAAATGTTGTACCACATCGATTTTGAAGGCCTTTGAAGCTTTGGACTCTCTACTAATACAAGTAGCCTAGTTACAGATGTGTTTACATATCAAAAAAATTTGACAAGTCGTAAATATGATTATTATGGAAACTAGTTCAGTTAAAAATGATTACATTGCAATGATTACATTGGAATGATTATATACAAATTTTATAAGATTTCACACAGTATAATCTAATAGCAAAATAAAAACCCAATCACACCTAACTAGCTTCTACCTCTATGCAAGGTGTTTCTGAAATGAGTATTCAAAACTTGGCAGCATGTAGAGCAAGTCAACTGATGTGGAAAACCTTAATAAAGTTTTTCTTTAAATTGCTTCCTAAGGAGCTGGCCCCTTAACGATGAGCGCCTAAGAATGGTTTTTATTAAATATCTCCAAAACTGTTTAAAATGTAATAATGAACTTGTGTACAGTGACTAACCTTTTTATGTTTAACGATACAGAAACACAGTCATCTGAACATTTTATTCAGTGATGTGTTAAACTCGGGGTGCTGAGGGGTAAATATGACCCCAACTTGATGTATGTAATTTTTTCAGTTTTTGGTATGATATGAAATTTCAAAGGTTTTTTTACAAAAAAAAAGGTACTCTTGTTGAACTTTGATAGAGACCACCGTTTTTGAGTAAAATCGATTTGAAAACTTCAATACATGCTCTCAAATGCATTTTGTAGTGGAGCGATATTTATTTTTTATCTCCAAAAAATTGTTTGAGTAATTTAGAAAATATCCTTTGTTTTGCTTATTTACAACCAATTCTGAATAATATCTTAGTCCGATATGGTTCTACCTTAAAAAAATTGTTGATGAGATAAAACTAAAAAATTAATCCACTGCAATGCATTTTAGAGCATGTAATAAAATTTCCAAAACGATTTTACTCAGAAATGTTGCATCCTACTCCTATCGAAGTTCAACAAGAGTCCCTTTTTCCCTTAAAAAATATTGAAATTTCATAATTTCTTGTCAAAAATTAAAATAAAAAGGCAATAAAATTGGAGTCATATTTACTCCCCCCCCCTAGTTTAACACATCCCTTAATAAAATAATCAGATGATTGTGGTTCCGTTTTAAACATAAAAAGGTTAGTGCCTGTAGAAAAATTTCATTATTTCCTCAAACGATTTTGGATATATTTAATAAAAACTATTTTCAGGGGCCCACTGTTAAGGGGATGTAGCTTCCTAGGTACCTATCACTTTAGAGAAAAACTTTAGTAAGTTTCTAGTCATCATTTGGCTTGCTTTACATGCTCCTAAGTTTTGAATACTCATTTCGAAAACACCTTGTATACATATTATCAGCTTTTACTGCACTTGCCAATTTGTGATAAAACCTATCTTTTTAAAAATGAAAGCAAAGTTTGTTAAAATTGATGATATATTTTATGTGACGCACCCTAGACATTGTCTCCAAATTTGAAGAAATCCTTGGAGGTTTTTTATGTTGGATACTTTCTGCAATTTTCACTTTGGTCACTATCATTATAGGGATGAATATATGCAATTTTGTACCTTACATAGAGCTTCCATTCACTCTTTAGATCAATTAAAATAGTTCGATAGAATTTTAAAATGTTTAAAATATAAGATTATATTCACTAATACTGCAATAAAGAAATACCAGTTTTTTCTAGTACTTATTTAAGTGTATTTTATGCAGAGGTTATTCAGTACGTAATATGTTTTAAAGATACTTGCCAATATGCCGAGGACATAATAGTGAGAGCGAATTATGTGATATTTTTGTAAAATGGCACCGAATTAATAAGTATAATATGTTATGTTATAATATGCTATATTATATTTGTACTGTTGTATGATATTGTATAGATATTTTTAGATAGCAAGTTAAAGATGAAGAATTCCTCATCCATATGGTATGATATTGAGGAATAATAATACACTTCAAGATTATCTTGCAGATTACCAGGATTGTTCCTTATAGAAAACAGTGATATTTACTTATATGCATATTGTGATAAAATGCTAAATATGTATAGAACCAATGCAAAGATTAAAACAATTTTACACACAGATTTGTATTTTATTTATAAACTTATGTATTCCAGTATTAAACATTTAAATGCGTTGCTATGATGAAAGAGGAATATTTAAATTATGGGAGAAACCGAGTGGTTGAAATGTAAGTTCGCAAAGTCTATGAAAGGGAAAACGTAATATAGTATTAACGACTGTGACTATTATACTATATGAAACTTTGACAATGAGTTTGATGAGTGACATAATTAACAAAATGAAAAAAATAAATAGGAAGAAAGTATATTGTACTAGTCAGCCAAATCTATGGACATTAGGCAGTGTTGTCCATTAGCGCCTTACAAAAATACTGTAAATAAATAAATAAATATTAGCGCATATTTGATATACAATTACTTCATACAGGGTGAGATATCTTAGGGCTGTACTTAATACACTTGCAAAAATCACATGTAAAATATACATAAATAAAAAAGGTAAAAACAAACATGGGTGATGGTATCCGAGTGAGCGCTGTTTCTTACTCATTTGGTACTGAATATCGGTGGTCAATTCCCCCGCGAGGCAAATTTTAATTGAAATCTGTTTTCGACTAAGGTGTGATGTCACTGTCAATGCCCTAGATGTGGTTCAGATTTCACAATAAACCGTAGGGCCTCGTCTCTTTACCTAATACCAAATTCTAGACTTTCAAGGAGTTATTTTGGTGACTTGAGATGCAGTTAAGAAAACATTTTAAAAACGTTTTTTTAGTGTTCAAAAGGTACTGATTGATCTTAGCAGTATTTGAGGGTATGTCAAGTATGGGTTCGGGTCCGATGATTTGTGATCCTGCTCATTCTCATGCAAAGGAGTATCCAGGTATCCAGACCAGAGTCGTTTTATTGTTTTTGCCCAAATGGCTTAGAGCCTTCTGATAGTTCCATATCATTTTAGAGCTACACCGGTAGGAGCCAAGAGCATTTAGAGCCGCTTGGCCACCTGAGAAAATTTTTATTGATCTGCATGCAGGATGCATATATTCCAGCCTTCGCACACACAGTTCGGTGGATGAACTTTGTCTTATTTACAAACAAATAGGCTTTTTTAGCATTATTTTCTTTTTATTGCATATTCTGAAAGTTTGCACTGTGTTTAGCAAGTGTGCAAAAATTTTTATTTTCAGACGACCTTCATATGTAAAAAAATTATTAGTCAGCGAGTTGAATAACGTCCCGTTGTCGAACGGTGACGTCATTGTATCCCATGTATGTACCTACAATTAATTGCTAGCCGCTGCCGATTGAAAATACTATTTATTAAAGTTTACATAATGTTTAGCAGCTAACTGTTTTTCATATTTTTGTTTACTATTTTGTTAGTGTAGTACTAACTGTAAAATGGACAGTAAAAGAAAAAACTAAATACTGTGTAGTTCTCAAGTGAAAAAATACTATTTTGACATTGCCAAATAAAATATTTATTTATTTTTAAGGTCGGCAGAAAGGAGAAAACCAAGTTTTAATTAATCAAAATTTGGTGTATTTTGACACATCCTCTCAGGACTATTTAAATTAGGTTTTCCTTGTGAAGGTATAAAGGTAAACTTACACATAAACATGAACAAGAAATAAATAATAAATATAATCAAAAACAGTACCAACAAAAAACATTAACTGGAATGAAAAGTTTAATTCTAATTGTAGCAAAAAGGTATGCGTAGTGTCGGTCATTTTGCCAGCAAAACGACTAAACGTTGTAAGGATTATTTTAATGCAAGTTTTCTTGAATTTTAAAGAGGAAAGATATCATTTTAAATTATTTTTAGCTTGAAGAAGACATGGAAAATTTCAAGTTAATGGAAAATGTGGCAATTAAATTAAGACCTGGTATTATTTCACATATCTTTGATGCCAGGAAAACTGAAAACGGTTGCATAGTGTTATTTATCAAACGGAATTTTTAAAAAGACAAAGACATATTATCTTCCATTTCGGGTAAATTAGAAAAATCTGCTTTTATACAATTAATATCATACATTATTAATGGCATAGAATATCGTAATTAAACTATTTAAAAATAGCGCGGTCACTTCAATGGGTCCATCATATACTAATCCCGAGTATTTCTTGCTGGCGAACTTAACTAACATGATCTGCCGACGTCACTCGACGTGCTCGGCCGGACAATACATTTAATTATTCAAACGCAAATATCTCCCTCGATTTTCTTTCAATCGACTTGAAATTTTTTCGAATCCGTTTATACATGAAATAGTTCATAAAAATTGAAAAAAAAATCGCAAAATGAGCGTATTTCAGAAACGACTATTAGCCCCAAGTAGCTGACCATATGTGCAATGTTCGCTCCGAACTCGAGGGCAAAAGTATTTGGCTTAACGTGGATGAGACAACCATGCAGTGGGATTGACAATTGACAACATATTGGTGGACACCTTGGAGGAACTGCATATCACGAGGCTATTTGCTACGTCAAAAGTGTTGGAACAGGTAAATGCAGCCAGTGTGTGCACTCTTGTACGTGAAAGTTCAAAACTATTGTGGGGGGACGGTTATGAACAAATTAAGGACAAATTTTTATTACCAGGCACGTTACCTGGCTAAATATTCTGGGTGGGCGCAGCCTGGGCCAGTATTTTTAGGAATGGGCAAGTAAATTACTATTTATTGTTAAGTAATACCATTTTGTACCAAGTGGGCCCTAGGGTGGCTATTTATATTTTGGGTGGGCTCTGGCTCATCTAGGCTCACCCCTTAGCGACGTGCCTGTTTAATAGGACGCCGCAGAGTATATGAAACTGATTGGCCGTCTGTTATAAGACACCTATAATTGTCTATGTATCTTGCACACGCTTTACACGGAGTGGCAGAAACAGTTATAGAGTGATCCCAATGTGGATGTACTAATTTTAAATGTCAAAAAATCTCCCGATCGCGTACGGTTGTTTTATGAAATACGCGCATTCAACTGCCTCTAGAAGCAATTGTGACACGCCAGGGTACCTGGATTGAGGCCGCGATTATTACTATAGCAATTTGGACAATGTAACACATGTCCTTCAACAGTTGGATTCTAATCACGCAGTGGCAATAACCAAAGCTCAAAAGGTTGCCATGGATTCAATAGTTCACGAAAATGTGCGAGAAATCCATAACTTTTCGCGAATTCACCTGGTCATAGGGCAGTTAGAACATAATCTTCAGATCGAAAACGTTTCCCTCGTAGAGGAAATTAATGTAATTTCCTATCTGCGTGTAGGCAAATCCAGATTTTCGTATCATTTCCTGCATTTATAAACTATTATGGAAACAAGAATCGATTTTGCTGTCCCCGGAATTACGAATTGTCCCCATAAATATTCACTATTTTGCTATGCTCCAATTACATCTTATTAATATATTGTTACTATACCCCAGGCTATAAAGCATCACACAGAACCTTGGAAATACAGTCAAAAATAAAATTATACGAGCCCTAACATCTATACATATGTTGGACAAACTGTTATTTTTCAGAAACGTGCAGGCATGCCTAAGTAATCATGATTACTTAAATACGTAGAATGATTCATCTTTAAATTTTAAATCTGCATTTTATTTTAGATTTTCTCAAATTTAATTTCTTCATTTTTTATTACTGATAGTGTAGTTATTTAATGTTGAAATATGCTGAAAACTAATTGGGACAAGTATTAATGGTGTTTGGTATTTAAGATACCAATGTATATCTAATATATGTACAAGAAGGCGTTGACACAATACAGTGGGTGCTTTGACTTGACAACTCAGAACTCAAATGTCACTCTCAGTTTGTATTGTTTTTACTAACCAGTATCTCGCATAAAAAACGGACATCCAGTGGACATTCCTTTATGGACAGTGTCCAGATATACGTAAATGGATGTCCAGTGGATATCCATCACATGTACACATGCACATATGGACATGAAATAGACCAAAAATGGGACATGAAATAGACCAAAAATGGATATCCGGTGCTATATACATATGCAAACAGCGGTTAATACAAGTAATTATTTGACATTTATATATAAAAACAACAACATAAGATAATATCCCAGCAAATATTTAGGTATGGGCCAGTGGCGGCTCGTGATATTGTCCACACAGGAGGCTTGAAATTTAAATGGCAACTAAATTTCAATATGATTACAATTTGCACATTTCCCCACCACCCTTGAGGTACTACAACGGTGCGTTACATTTTTTTTTTGTCGTGGGTTGATCGCCAGAGTAGCCCTACTATCCCACTTATAATTAAATTATAACTTCTAATAAAAATCAAAATAGTTTTGGAAAAAATTGATAAAAATGTTATTCTACAAACAAAAAATTGTATTCATTATCACTGCCAGAGTGTAAAATTATTACTTTTAATAAAAATTAAAATAGTTTTGAAAAAGAAATTACATAAAAAATATTTTCTAAAAAATAAATAACAAATAAACATTTCTAAAATAATTACTAGCTATATTAATCTTTGATGTAAAGTCTAAATATTTTTATAAATCAGTGGTAACCTGCGATTTTCAGAACTAGCAAAATAGTTGATTACTTCTTCATAAAATGAAAATAAATCATTTTTCTTCAACTCCGACAAAAGAACGTTTTTCTATTGAAATAAGCGATATATTTGACAGGCGATCTTGAGCTATTGTGTTTCTAATAAATGTTTTTATGCGTTTGAGTGCTGAAAACTATCGTTCTACAGAAGTTGAGGTTACCGGAATTGTTGACACTAAAGATAAAAGTTTGTATAGTTCGGAGAGACAGCTTATTAAATTAATATTATATATAAAAGTAAGCATTTCTTGAGGCGATTTTGAATTTGCTAAAAGTTGCTAATCAGAATACAACACACATAGTTCATTCTTAACGAAATACGGTTAAAATAAGGATACTGGTCCATTAATTGGTCCATTAGACCATTAGGAAATGATTTAGAAAACATTATAAAATTATTAGGATTTACTAAATCGAAACATTGCAAAGTATTTAAATCGGAAAATCTAATTTCAATTTGAACTATAATGGTGTCCATTTCTGTAAAAATTTGTTTAATGTATGTTTGCCCTGTCAAAGTATATAACTGTCTTTCTTTTTTTAAATGTGGCTCATCATCTATTTTTTTTAATATTTTGTAACAAACCATTATATAAAATATTGAAATGTATTTCGTTATTGCGAAATTCTTTTTAATTTAGATATAAGTGAATTAAGTCTATTTTTAGAATATGTTATCAGTTAATTTATTCTGAAAAATTTGGAAAACAACATCAGTTTGCTCAAAAATCATTTTAAAAACCTTTAGAAAAAATATGACGTTTTTATTCAACAATAACGATTTTAATCCGTAAGCTGCTCTTAAAGCCTGATCGTCATTTAAAAAGTCTTCACTTTCCGAAATAAAATTAAAAACGTCAATAAGTTTTTTCCTGTATATGTCAACATTGAAAACAACTCTAGATGAAAAATTCCAATGAGTGGGAGCATTACTTGGAATTCTATGTTCCATAATTCTATTTAAAATATCAGATCTTTTACCAGATTTTGAAAAAAATGACGAAAAAACAGTAATATTTGAAAAAAATAGTCTAACCTATAATTCCGTTACAGGCTTTACTTAAAACCAAATTTAATTTGTGTGCGTAACAGTGAGTGAAGTAAGCTTGAGGAGCAATATCTCTTATTTTAGTTTGGAGTCCACTAAGATATCCTGACAACCCCAGTGCCGTCATAGGTTTGTGCAACTAATTTATTTTTCAAATCAAATTTACCAAATTCGTCGATTAATAATTTAAATAAACTGTCCGCGTTTCTTCCACTACTCACATCAAAAAAACCAACAAACCTTTCAACAACTTCACCCTGCATTACATATCTAATGGCGGGTTTACATGCAGCTAAAGTGAGTAGGGAATTGGGCAGGGAAGTGGGCAGCGCGAGTATGTAAACACGTCGCTCGCGCTGCCACTGCTCATGCCAGAGCGCTGTCGCTGCGGCAGTTTCTACGTCCTCCATACGCGTACCAGCTGTATGTAAACAGTCACTTGCTTCAAGGCTGCTATAGGGCAGGACAGCGGGCAGCACGAGTAGCAGCGGCAGTGGCTGCATGTAAAGCTAGTATAAAAAATTACGGAAAGTTGAGATTTACAAGTAATGTCCATCGTTTCATCAATTTGCCACGAGAAAAATTCGCAATTATGTAGTTCTTTATACATTTTGCCATTAATAATGAAGCTAACACTCACAATTAGGTCATTTTGAATTGATTTAGACGTCCCGGAAAAAACAGTGGCGTTATTCAAAAAGTTCTCTAATTTTGCGTCATCGTTTTTAAAAAATCTGTTAGCTCCCTGAAATTTCCTTTATTATATGAATCGCGTGTTTCGTCATGTCCTCGAAAAGAATTTTCTTGAGAAGATAAATATATAACGGCATCAATTAATCTCTTTAATATTTCCCTATTTCCCTATTTTCACGGACTTTTTCATTTAAATTTTCTATTTCTCTTTTATGCGCAGAATCCAAGAAATTTACAATATTTTGTTTACCCAACATTTCGAATTTAATACAAGATGAAATATGCTCCTGAGATTTTTCATGCCTTTCCAAACCTCATGATAAATTTTACAGATTATTAAACCCGACCCTGCCCCAAATTGAGGATTGATCATTAGTAAATAACAAACATTTTCAACAATATAATTTGTTTCTAACTGCTGATGCTGTTAACCACTCAATTTTTTGATAATTGCCACCCTCTGTTTTGTTTACCACTTGTGAAAACTAATGACGGCATTGACGGTGTAGGTCTGACCATTTTTTAAATTCTTACCTTTTGATCATAACTAAGAGAACTAAATCCATTTAACAACAAATGGTCCACCATGTCTGGACACCTGGGAATATTTTCACCTAGAGCACTCATTTTTCAACCACCTGTTAAATATTTTATGTATGTTTATGTTGTTCTCCCACGAAACCACAAATTGCCACTGTCCTTGTTCTCTAAACTGTTGTGAGAGAGGGGATCAACGCTCAACTGAAGTGTACATGCGCTAGAAAAAGATGGGATGCTAGAGGCTAGCTACCCTAACTTTACAGATCCAGAATGTTTGCTGATACGCGTCATAATTCAAGGTCACGAACAATGTATTGAAATGAGGTTTGGCTCGCCGCTAGCCTCAGTTCATCCAAGCAGGCGCGAAAGCGTGATGAGAAACCGGGAAATATGCATACATGGAGTGGACTATCCGGACTACAATGTTACATGTTTGTGGAAGGAAATGCAAAATTTTTTTTTACACTGAAAATTAATGAATTACAATAATTGAGACATTGAGAATTGAGATATACCTAAGTAGAAATTTCTACTTGTGAAAAATATTAGTTTGGAGATATTTTGCTTCTCCTAAAATTGTAGAGGAAGCTCCCTGCCTCCCCTGACCAGCCGCCACTGGTATGGACCTTCATTGGCACTTTACCACTTACATGACACATTAAGGGGCCTAGTCGGGAAAAAGCTTCGGATAGCTGTGTCACTCTCTAGAAAGTTTTTATACATGCGCCGCTGAATAATTTTGCTCTTGACTATACCTTCACTGGACGTTTTATTCACCGACTTCATTGAGGTGCGATTCCCGATAGAGGTAACCCTTCCTTGCTATATTTGTAGTCACAAAGATACTTATTTAGAAAATTCATTTTAATCAAATAGTACGGAATAAAAGTTTGAAACTTGCTGAGCATAATTATGAAGATTCATTCTAGACGACATGTATGAATTTTACCTCGAATTTTACCGATTGATATCATAATTCAGGAGCTAATCACGTCCAAATTTCACTTATATTTACAGTATAAATTTTCCCTACATAAAGTGTAAATTAATTAAAATAGATATACATGTACCCTCTAGTACACTTTCAACTACTGATCCTCCAAATTTGGTGTAATTTCACCAAACCGTATGGAAGAAATACATTTTGAAAAATTACCTTACAAACACTGGTTCGATTAGCCCTCTTAAGTGATGGCAATATATCGGAGTATTTCATTGGGCCTGTAACTATAGGAGACTGCGGCCGACAGATGTCAACAAGTCACTCTCCTGACAATTTCATTCAGTGGGCCAACAAAGTGCCGTAGTATTAAAAACTATGGTTGGTATTCATACTTATGGGCCGTTTCATTTGTTTTGAAGAACAAATAACCACAAAAACAGAGTTAATATGTAACGCCTCTGAATAACACATTTGTTATTCTGCCCTAGCCGAGGAGTGGGTTAAAATTTGATCGACGATGCATATCCGCCGCTCGCCATCACTCATTTACTTTGCTGTATATTTATTAAGAGTTAACAAAGTTCAGATTTTTTTTGAACGGCCAACGTCTGCAAACCATTATAGGTAACGACGTTGTTTGGCCACAAATGGTCCATCACTTCATATTAAATGTAAATTTGCTAATATCGGCAAGATTCTGGGTCACCATCGTAGTGCCGTAGACGACAGTTTGCCAGCAGTGGCTACAATGGCCCGCGACCTTGCCGGATTTCTTATGTTTGCTGGGATAGGTATATACAGCAAAAATACACATTTTTAACATTATTAAGAGGCACTTTTACACACGAAACATGTGCCAGGATTATTAAATTGTAAATCAGACCACAAATTCATCTAGAAAAAGTTCAGCATTGTAGACACTAATATTGAGCCTTTCACTTAACACAACATGATATTCTTCAGAATGTTAGACTAATAGTATTATAAAAACTAGCAGTTTTGGTATTTAAGACTCTGACATTTTGGTAAACAATGTGCAACCTATTTTCATTATTATCATCGCGGGGAGGAGTTTCTTTCAATATTTGGAGAGGTAAGTCATTACCTGGGGGTAAATGCTAGAATCCAGAATAGTAAATTTTTGCCCTAGCCTGGCTTATAAGTTTCTGATATGTTGGACATGTTATGTCAAAACTTGTGCGATATTTATTAAATTTGGAATCCGTTTTTAGATTTGAATTAAGACAATTAATACACCTGATATTATTGCTTTGACAGTCCTTGGTACCATGGGGTGTCACTTTTGATCAAGTTGTGCCATGTGTAGTTTTACACTTAAAATTTTAATTACAAAATGAGTACCACAGTGAATCATATTTGTTTCTATAAAAATAACTGTTTTAAAAATAATAGAATTTACAGACATTAGTTTTTTAAATTTCCTGTGAGGAACTAATTGATGCGATGGAGAAAAAGTTGTGTCTAAAAATTGTGCTTCAGTATGTGGCAATTTTAATAAATAAAATTAATTTGTAAAAGCAGTTTTTACCAAAAGATTGATAATATTATAAACAATAAACGAAAGTTAATAACTAAAAATGCAATTTCTATATAATTTGTTGAAAAAAGTTAAATTTAAAATATTGACACTATCATCATCAATTATTTGCTACAATTTAGTTTCTATATATAATAAGGAACTCAGACAATTATATTATAAACTGTTAACTGTTACAACTGTGCATACAACTCACCAGGAACATTTCTACATACCACAGCAAATACTAATTTAAGCAAAATGCAATAATTTTGCAATTATTTCGGTCAATTATGTCCATCATTCGTAAAACAGGCGCCCATTAATATTTTTAAACTAATTAAAGAAATCATCTATTAGCTATTGGTTAACATAATTCTTGATTTTACTTTTGATTAATTTAATAATTTTCTTAGTCATATCAAATACCTATTGTTAAAACAAATATTATTTGTGAACTCTGCACATTTGTTTTTATATCTATCTGGTATGTGTTATATTTCTTTGTCTATACTATACCTAACTGATATGTCAAACCATTAGGGTTAATATAATATAACATATTTCATTCAAAATAAATAAATCTTAAATCTAAAAGTGGGACACACTGTATAAAATATGTTTATTTTTTTTCTAGATACTAGATTTGGTTTTCAAAACTTTCTTATTATTGCTATTTCTACATTGTTCTTATAAAATGTTTAAATATTAATTCCTTGATAATTTATGAAATAATTGCAAAAAATGGTGTATCAATGTAATGTTTCAATTTTCTTTATCAACTTTTCAATAGGAAATAAAACTGAGTAGGTACTAATAAGCTATTCTACTGACTTGCTTAATGAGATTTTGTTATATAAAATACCTATATAATAAATAATAACATAAATGCAGATAAATCATATACCTATATACATGTACGAGTATATAACTGACACATTTGGCACTTTAGTTCAAGAAATATTTCTTTAACAATGTTGGTGTTAAATGTATTTACAATATTTTGCTGCATTGTTGCAATAAATATTAAACCATATAATTCTAATCTAATATTACCTGTAAGTCATTTATTTTTTTTATTTATATGTATGTAGTCGAGATATAAAAATTAATTATAACAAAATTATTATAAAAACACTGTTCCACAGAAATTAATTGGTGAACTTTTTTTTTAATTTCTTTTTCGAGCATAGAGGCTTAACTCAAATAAAGTGGGAAAGAACAATAATGGTGTTAAAACAGGTTGAATTATAATGGCGCTTATTTTTTGATGAATTATGTTTTTTTCTGCTGCAGTTCCAACATAATTTACATTTAAAATAATATTATTAAATTTATTTACGGCCTGTATTATCGTAGTATATATACAGGGTGTTCCTAAATATTATGTACATACGCAAGGGGGTAATTTTTTGGCTTATTTCATGACTGAAAGTTTATATAAACATAGGTCCGCAAACGCTTCTTTACTGATCCACAGGGTGTTGAAATTTGATGATTTTTTTTTCTTTATAGCTCCTGCAGTTTTTGAGATATTTAGCTCAAATTTAGAATATAGGTTACGCTGTAGGGCTTACATCATTGGGAATGCCAAATGGTTGTGAGAATCTACAGGGAATTTCTTTTCAGGGGTCATGCCCCCTTTCCCCCCACTTCTTCATTTAGCCTTGATAGTTATGCCTTAAAGTATCGCTTGGGTCCCATGCTCCAATACTAAGATATGACATAACCTAAATTTCACCAGCCGCCAGTGTAACAATAAGAAATAAAGCACGTATTTAATAGATAACAAAACGAAGAAAAACAAAGATGGAGGATTAGTCTCTTTCATAATAGGTTTTCAAACCACCAAGACTGCAATTAAGTATGTCAATATTAGTACAGATGGAATTATGATTTGTGAAAATTTTATATGAATGGGAATGAATTTTAGTGTACTAATGCGAGGTGGAGCTAGGTAAAATAGATTATGACGCGAAATTTTTCTTGTGTAAAAATATAATTCAGGCACTAATTTTTGTGCACCGATATTGTCATTAATGACTTTTAGAAATAAAGTTGAGATATATACTCACCTTTATGACAAACTATTGGAAAAATACTTATCAAGCAAGTCTTGCTGTGGAAAGCTGATTATGGATAGTTACCCTCGGTTTTAAAATATAGAAAATTCAAGAATATGAGTTAATTTGTTCTAAATTATTGATATGTACAATACTCATCAGCATAAAGTCACCACCTTCCTCTCTGCTCTCTTTCTGGTACGATTGACTACAAATAGTGTTAGAAGGGGAGCATATGAGAAGGTGATGACTTTAAGCTGATAAGTATGGTACATTATATTGAGGGGACCAGACAACTGAGGCATATTCAAGCTTCGATCTGATATAACAACAGTAGAGCATCTTAAGTGTGTCAGTATTCAAACAATCACGCGAATTTCTAACTATAAATCCATACGATCTGCTAGTTTCAGACACAATGGTGTTAATATGAAAATTAAAAGAGAGTGATTTGTCAAAGATAACACCTAAGTCCCAGAGTGTGTCAGGCCTACCTAGCACATCATTAATAATGTTATAACCATATGATATTGAAGATGACTTGCACGTGTAAGACATAGCATTTTTGTGAGTTTAATGAAAGTTTGTATTTAGTGCACCAGTTGCTAAATTGTTGCACGTTTCCTTGCAAATGGATACAATCCTGTATGCCATCGATTCTGCAGAAAAGATTTAGGTCATCATACATTAAATATCTGACTTCTAAATCATCTGCAATATTATTAACTAATACAACAAAAAATAACAGACGAATGATAGACCCTTGCGGAACTCCAGAGGTAGCAATATATTCGACAGACTTGAAACCATTAAAAGCAACGTACTGATATCTGTTAGATATGATTGAACAAGAGATATCAAAGTTTCAGAAAATCCAATATTACAAAGTTAATTAATTTATGGTCCTGCTTTGGAAAAATCTGGTAAATGACATCTCTTTGAGATTGGTCATTTAAGGAATCAAACAAGTATTTCGTAAATTTGTCGTTGTGGAACGCCCCTTCATAAAGCTGTGTTGGTGAATTGAAATTTATTTAATAATGTTACTGTAGATGGCATAATGCAAAAGAATTTCAAGAATTTTGGCAAAGTTGCAAATTATAGAGATTGCACGAAAGTCTGAAATAGAAATTGGGCAAACTTTTGACCGTCTTCACAAAACAGGAAAATAACCATTTTAAAATTAGGTTAAAAATTATCGTTAAGGCGCAAAAATACTAGCAATTTCTTAGTAAGAAGCATGGCTATCATCAGGGCCAGTAGTCATTTTGGCCATAAGGACATCAATTTCCGCAAAATGTGATACCTGAATAACCGAGTTATTGTTGAAGCTGGACTCGCCATCTAATATATTTCAAGGTCAATTATTATGAGATGCATATGATTTGCTAAAGTAATCGGCAAATGGACTTAAAATTTCTTCAGGCTGTGTAAATTCATTCTGACATTTATTGTCACCACTTTTTTTAAAGTCTTCATGCCTTCAACTTGATATCTTTATTAATATTATAGGAGAACCATGGATGATATTTCTTAGCCTTATTAGATTTAAATTTTGGTATGCAAAAATCAAAAATTGAGTTAAGTAATTCATAAAAACTCAAACATGCATCTTCTACATCTTTTCATCGGTAATATGATAAAATAGACAATATATAGCACATACAATGGAAACTAGGTGCTCACCTAATTATGCCTTAACATTTTTCTGGAAACACGGACAAGTTTGTGACTGCATGCTTTAAAATACTGCCATTTACTCTTAAGGACACCATTTAATCACAATCTCACATTGTAAGTAATAGATTGATGCTATTTTGTCGGAGCTAATTTGTGTATGGGCTATTATGACCAGACTTTTTATGAGGGCTATTTGGTCGGGGCTATTTTGATGGGTCACTTCTCTGTTTATAGTCAGCGAAGTTTTAAGAACTGTGACATAGTTGATCTCGAATCGGAAATACCATAAGGTTTCTGCTTTACGGTGTTTTTTAAATAGATCCCTTTTGATTACCGGATTTTTCATTAGAGGTTCGTATTTAGCGGTAAAATTGAGTAAGTAGAGTTAATGTATTGTTTCCAATGGTAAAAGGCGTTTTTGTAATTTCAATATTTTTATGAACATTCTATCAACCATTCCCATGTGATAAAATCACCTAAGTTGGTGACTGGGCTGAGATGTAAATTTGCAAGTTCGCAGGTAGGTCCTCTCGTTTCCATTGATTTGTGTAATGTTTTTACTTTTAACTTGATTTTTCGCCGTGAAATGGCTTTATTTCCGTAGATAGGCCGATACCCTCTTATTTAGCGCGAAACATATTATTTTAATATAGGTTAAATGCTAATTGATTGTCGCAATATTTTGTAATTCGTTGTTTTAATGAAAATTTGTCAATTTGGACTCTCGCCTTAGTATGTGGCTTGGCAAAACTCTGGCGTGCACTGTCAATACTATCTATAAACAAGGCCTCAGTGCTGCGGCGTGACGTCACCACTGCTAGTCCAGCCGAGCCAGGGTGATTTGCCGTAGGTATAGTAAAAATAAATAATAAAAAATAAACAGCGTTGAATTATTTTTTTTATTTAGTAAGGGCTTTCTGAAAGACGGGGTTGTCAGTCGTGACCCAATTCTTTATATCACGTCTCATTCGGTTTCTATAACAGAAAAATGAAATTTGAAAGCAAACATCCCGTAGAATTCATGTATGTACATACATACCTATGTATGTAAGAAATTATTGCTTCGCATGTTAAACTATTGTGAAAATGAATATGAGAATAGTTTTTAAATTTATAGTTCAAAGTAATAAATTAAAAAATCTATACATATGATATAATAAAACATATTTTACATTGCTTTTTTATCACTAATTTTGTTGTAACTTGGCATTACTGCAGTTTTGGCACATTTACAAACAATTCAAAAGAATGTGTACATAAAATTAAAAATATTTATATTAAAATTGTTTACGACTCTTAGGTACCAGATTAACAAGAGAACATTTTAAACGTGGTTTATGAGGCAATAAAAATAAATAAGGACATTTTCTATTAAGATTAACAAACAAAAATTATAGTTTAAAATTGTCAAAGATTGAAGATTGATATAAAACCAACTGGTCATTAAAATTTTGTATTGATTGTAACAAATTTAATTTAAAGCTTTTTTCTTATACATGTAGTACCTATTTTAAGATTGCTCAAATTTGAACAATTGTGACCTGACTTATTTTTATTTATATTTACTTACCAAAATATTGAATTGCACAAACTCAGTGTATCGGGCTGTTTTCAATCATTATTTTTCTGTTAATGCATTCAATTTTCGTTTTTAGTTTTACCTAAACGGTAATTACTGTCAACTGTCTCATGAGTATTCCCACAATAGTTTTTATTTTTAAGGATGGGCAATGCCAGTAGTTTAGTCTAAAATTGGGCGTGGGGTGTGTTGTGGGAGTTTGCAAGCTATGTGTAAATTATTATCTATATCCACTTTCTTTACTCATGCTTGTCTTTCTGAAGGCCGCTGCTGAATCGTCATGCAGTTACTACTAGTACACGAGTGTTTGTCATACACAGCTTCAGCGTGATTACTTTGCAGATAATAAATATTTTTTAATATTGATTCTCGTTTCTATTAAATAATATCATATTTCTCAGTTTTACTATGTTCATTGATCAAAAAATTTGTTGAATTTAGTATAAAAAGGATTTTGGTCAGAAAAGTAATAAGTTCACGTTATTTAAATTATATTAATGTATTGGTCGAAAAAAACATCGTGTTCCTCTGGTTTCTTGTATTTATTATTAAAAAATGTGTACTATTTGATGCGAAAAGGACGCAAGTCCAATATATTGTATTAATTTTATTTCTGGTCTCTTCTTAATTTTTTTTTTGTTGTTTGTTGCGAAAGGATATAAGCCCAAAATATTGTATGCTTTATTTCAATTCATTTCTTAATTTTTTTTTCGTCAGATATAATCGTATTCATTAATAAACAATTTTTTTGTCTGGTACAAATAGGACATAAGTCCAAAATATTGTGTTGAGTGTATTTATAATTTCGTTATTAAAAAAAAATATATTGTTTAGTGTAAAAAGGATACAAGTCCAAAAGAAAAATATTGACTGCTAGGTGGATTTTCAGAAATTTCGAAAAAAAAAAAAGAAATTACTGAATGTATGTTGCACAGCGAGAATTAAATTAACCGTTGAACATGATCGTGCACTCGCTGGTGGAGCACATCCTGTGGCTATCCGCCTTTTCGGCGCGTGCCACGGGTTTTGATATTGGGCTCTGTCGCATTTTTGACCTGATCGTCACTGGGATAGGATATTCAAGGGATATTACAGTTATTGTTATTTTATGTATTTACAATATAATTGGGAAGTATGACAAAAGTAGCTTAATCTGTTAGTATTGTTTTTGTCGTGCTTGGTGTTTCAGTTTTTATCATGCTTGGTGATGTTTGGTATTTATCAGTTATTTAATATTTTATATTTTAGTATTGTTGTGAAATTTAGGTGGCATCTTTTATTGTATGTTTTGTTAGTTGGGTAATGACTCTTTTTGTATGGCTCTTATTTTTAAAGGCATCTTTTCCACTTTTTGCAATTTTATTAGCATAGTAAGCGAATGTTATGTTGTTTTGGGAGTGGGTGTTAGGAGTCATAAATATAATTGAGGGAGAGGTGTCTTGAGACTCTGGCTAATTTTTGTTGGAGTGGATTAGCAAGTGTAGAGTTCTTATGTCTGACTAGGGATTCTGCGACAGATGGGATTAATATCTAGAGGATGAATTCTGTAAGGGTGGGTGTTGCGGAAATATTGTGTAAGTATATCGTTGGGGTTGTCTGTAAAGTTTTTCTCACTGGTAGTAGGGTTTTATTTTGTATTGTCTGTAGTTGTTTTTGTTTCGTCAGTGAGATTAATGGGTATCAAATGGAGACGACGGCATAAGTAAGGATAAGGCGAAGATACATTTTATATATTAATGTGGCCACCTTAAGTGGTGCATTTTTAATTAATAAGTCATATAAAACTTGATGGCATAATATTTCTGTTTGATGTTTTTAATATGTGTTTCGAACTTCATTTTTACATCTAACGTTACCCCGAGGTAGAGAATTTCTTTCTTTATGTCCTCTTGGTAATTATTATTGTCTGCGTTTTTTGGGGGTTGATATGGAGCCTCCACTTTTGAATGTAGAGGGCTATGACATCTGTCTGTCTTTGTAGTAGCGTGGTTGTAATGTCTGGGTTTATTGAGGTGGCAAGAATTGCAGTGTCGTCTGCAGCTAGTGTTATTTAGTGGTCTGTAGGTTGGAGGATGTCTGTAATGTAGCGGATGAATAGGATGGGGCCAAAGGATGACCCATGGGGGATTCCGGAGAAATGAGGTAATTTTGAGAGCATTCCTGATTTACTGTTACTTGGAATTGGCGATTTATGAGATATGCGCGTATCATTTTTATGTTACGCGTTGGAAAACCCGCGAGTTTGTACAACAGTTCTGGATACCAGACTTTGTCAAAGGCTTTTTCGAGGTCCAGGGCGAGATTCCCTGCGCGGTGATTTCGATTATTGTCTATGGTGATAATCTCACCGAATCGGAAAAGTTGCTGAACAGTGAAATGTTTCAGGACGGAATCCACTTCTCGAGGACATTTTTTGTTTTCAATATGTGCCAGCCTGTGGAAACGTAATAAGAAGTCAAGGATTTTAATCATTGCTGATAGAAGACTAATAGGTCTATAGCTGGATGGAATTTTAGGTTCTTTTTTGGATTTAAAGATTGGTATAATATGTGCCTTCTTCGAGGCCGCTGGGCCGTACGTCAGGGTGAGGCCTGCATTATATATTTTTGTTAGGAATAATATTACGTTAGCTGATACATGTTTGAGCACAAAGTTGTTTATTTTATCTAAGTTTTTTGGGATTGCGTTCATTTATTTTTTGCGTCACCTCTGAGGGGAGAAGACTATAGGTTTGATGCTGGAGGGGAGTGGGGTATTGTCTAAGATTTGCGTTTTTTATGTTTGAAGAGCCGGGGGAGGAAATGTGAATTTTTCGGATGGGAGTGGATTGTCTCGGACAGTCTTTAAATTGGTTTGATATTTCTTTGTTCAATGTGTTAATTTTAGTTTTTATTTGTGGATTGTGTGACCTGTTGAACATTTTCTTGTATATATTTTTATCTTTGATAAGTTCTAAAATGGCCGGGGGGAGTTTACGGGAGAATGCTTGAATGGATCAATTTCTTCGGCTAAAGGTAAGGGCTTCTATTAATGTCTGTGTGATACTGGCGACCGCAATATCAAACTCACCCGTGTTACAAGGTGAGTTGACTTGTACGTTTTTTTTGAGAATATTATGAGATTTATCCCAGTTATAATGGTGCTCCTCTGGCGGTACGTCAGGGGAATAATCAAGGTCCTTATAGCAATAAATATATGGTCTGGAAAATGATCGCTGCTCATTGTGCAATTTGTCTCGGGCTCGATTGGGTAGTTAATGCTGCTGGCGATATTGAGTTAGCAGGGTAAGGTCTGTCGGTTGATCTTGGGCGGTTACTTGCGTTTGCGGGTTTATGGCCAGGTAATTATATAATATATTGGGTTTATTGTTATATGAACTCCATAGGGGGTATTTGGCATTGAAATCGCCTAAAATCAGGTATGTTTTGATCTTGTTTCGTATTGTATCTAGGTCTGTAGGGTCTAGTTCAGTTTTTGGGGATCTATAATCGGATATTATTAAAATGTCTTTGTCTTGTAGGTGTATTGTAATATCAATCGCTTCTAAGGATTTTAGGATAGGGAGTGGGGTTTGGATGGGTTTTATTCCCTTCCGAACTACCAGGGCCATACGTTCCGCGACCGTCCGTAGGTTTGTTCGCTCGGTAGACCGGATAGCCGAGGAGGGAGAGGTTAAGGTGTGATTTTAGGAGGGTTTCACAGAGGGCGAAGACGTCGACTGCTCACTGGCCTAGCAGCAGCTCAAGCTCTCGTGCCTGTTTGTGGACCCCATTGGCGTTAAGTTGTAATAGGGATAAATGCTTGTTTTTGACGTCCTGGTGGAATTTAGTCAAAAAGCGTGACTAATGTTTTCACCATACTTTTTCCATAGGATCGTTTGTATGTTTTAATTTATTTTGTGTAGTTTTGATTGTTTCCCGTGTGTTTTTTAAATTGAACTCTTTTAGGTAATTAATTATTTCCCTAAGTGGATTTTCATTTTCTTTTGGCTTTTGCATGTTTGGAGGATGTTTTGGGCTTTAGAGGCCCGAAACTGCTGCCACGCCCTGACGTTCAGCGTGGCAAAGGAGTCCGCCGTCTCTGCAAGAGAGGGGGAGATGCATTGGTTGAGAGGATGTGAAAGCGGTTGTTTGTTTGTTTATGTTGTTTTGTCGTTGTCCTGGTGTTAGCAGTGTACGAATATTGGGGTTATTACTGTAGTGTATCGCACCATAGCTGTCTGATACCCCGAGCAGCCCCTGTAAGTAGCAAGGTGATCTCCCCGCAGTTGGCGCAATGAATGCTGCCACACCACAGGGGCACCCTGATGTGAGCCACTGCACCTCACTCAACATGGGGCACGGTGGCACAGCTCAGTGGAGTGCTCGAAATTGTGACACCTACGGCATTGTGCGGAGTCTATCCTTATATACTCGCTCACAGTCACCATGAGATAAAATAGGTCAGTAAGTGAATACCAGGCTTTAGCCGCCTGTCCAGGTACGCAGATAATTAGAATGTTATGAGGTTACGAGAAGTTACGATTGTTCACTCGTAAGATGATGTATACGAAAAGTATATACAGCAATCTATCAAATGCGTTTAGTTTCGTTATCAAATGAGACTTATTAAAATGTTTGGACAACTTTGAAAATTTCTTGAAAATCCACTTGACACTTAATAATTTTGTTTTGGACATACCTCTTTCACACTAAACACCACAATTGTTTTGAATAACCAATACAATTAAGAGAAACTAAAAATACACTTAGTATAATATTTTGGACTTATGTCCTTTTTACACCAAACAATACATTATTGTATAAATAAATACTATTATGTCTGACGAAAAAAAAATTAAGAAAATCCTAGAAATAAAATTAATGCATTATTTTGGTTTTATGTCATTTTCGCATCAAACAACCTCAATTTTTATAAATGATTACGATTATATTTCACAAAATTGATTAAGAAAATACTAGAAATACACTTAATAGAATATTTTGGACTTATATTCCTTTTGCACCACACAAAACAATTTTTTATGAATGAGTACGATTATATCTGACGAAAAAATTAAGAAAAGACTAGAAATACACTTAATAGAATATTTTGGACTTTTGTCCCTTTTGCACCAAACACAAAACAATTTTTTATTAATGAGTACGATTATTTCTGACGAAAAAAAAATTAAGAAAAGACTAGAAATACACTTAATAGAATATTTTGGACTTATGTTCCTTTTGCATCAAACACAAAACAAATTTTTATTAATGAGTACGATTATATCTGACGAAAAAAAATTAAGAAAAGACTAGAAATGCACTTAATAAAATATTTTGGACTTATGTCCTTTATGCACCAAATAACACAATTTTTTGATAATGAATACGATTAGTATATCTGAGAAAAATGAGAAAAGGCTAGAAATAAAATTAATATCTACAGTATTTTGGACGTTCGTTTTTGCACCAAACAATACAATTTTCTTAATGATGAAAGAAAAGACGAAATAAAACTAATACAGTATTTTGGACCAAACACCAACATTTTTTAATAATCGATACAAGGAGACAAAAGAACACGATTCTTTTTTTCGACAAAATCATTTAATATGATTTAAATAACGTGAACTATTATTTTTTGGATTTATATCCTTTATTCAACAAATTAAAATATTCAACATATTAAAATTTCAAAATTTTCTACTAAGGGTCAAAATACCTTAAAAATCTGCTATGAATTATTCTGTACTGCTGTGATATTGATATTACATTACACTGAGTCAGTCGACTTTATAAAAATATTATATTGGCAATGAATTTAAGGAGGGCAACCGCGCTTGAATTCACCACGAGAGGTGCTAGTGTAGGGTAAGGCCCATGTTACTGAACGTTAATGTTTACTATGGCTTTTTAACGTTAGTTTTTAGTAATTTTTATAAAAATTAGCTGACAACTAATTTAACACAATGATGGCAGAAGGGGAAAGTAGTAATTTATTTGCTCAGTAGGGAAATTATTGTACTTATTAGAGGTGTCTTATGTCATTAAAGTTAGGTTATATCAAGCATGAGCATGATGAAAACAACGAATGTGCATGATTATTACTTACGATTTTCTGTAGTAGACTCCTTTGGTAACGCATAATCGTCAGGATTAAAATGTTTCTTACAAACACACGAATGTTTCAAAGGAGTAAAGTTATCCCTGCAAACGCTACCAACGTTTTAGGCGAGTTTTGTCTCTCGGAAGCATATGTCCGCCTTTTTTTCCAAACAAAATGGAGTGCACAACACTGAGGCATAATTAATAAGTTTTTTTATTTACTGGTGTTCGAAATAATTATAATAAAACCCTATAAACTTGTCCCGCGCCTAATAATAACTTTTGACAACGACCTTACTCGCCAGTGGCGCCAACTGGAGAGCCTAAAAACGGTAGCCCTCATTGTAAGCCATTACGGGTACTCGGACAAAGATACTCCAAATAAATTTTATCATGCCTTGAATAGATATCGTGATAGGTCGCGCCATCTACTAAAACAATTATGGTAAATTTGTTATTTACAACAATTTACAATCACGAGTTTTTAGCGAACTGATAAATGTTATTAAGCTGAAAAAAAAGTTTAAATACTAAAAGACTCTCATGGTTTCGATTTTTTAAATTCCATCTGAAAGTAATTAATAATAATTGATTAAAAATTGCTATATATGCCATAAATACGTTTTAATATTCGAATATATTCATTTATTGTTAATTTTAAGAAAAAAGTAGCTCTAGAGAAGCATAGATTAGCACTTGCTTTATCCATTTCTGTTTGTAAAATTCGGATAGAGAAAGTATTAAAGCAGAAATTGCCTGATTGTTTTAGTATACCAAATGCATTTGTGGTGCAAGTTATAAGTATTTGCAATATGTCCCGGACTATGAATTTTACAATCACTAAACTCAAGTACGAATATATTTTTACTAAAGTAATTTAAATAAAACGAGTGACAAAACCTTTATTATGAATATTCCAAAATTTGCAATATATTAAATATAATGTAAATGAATGTGACAATTTCAACTACTTCGTGAGGAAATAACAAACCATACTTTTTCGCAAAGAAATAAAATCTGTCGGGGATCTTGTTCGAGATTTCTGTAAAGAATTACTTTTTGATAAAATGAAGCTCACACACTTTACTGCATTTTCTAGGAAAAAGTGAAATTTATTTTTTACGCAAACTTTTATCCTTTGGAAAAGAAAATATCCGCACTTTCGGCCCATTCACATAATTTTCTAGAAACCCAGTATACTGCATATTTACGAACTTCTACACTGACAGTTTAATTAAAAACGACTAATTATAGAAAACTGGACAAAAACGATAAGCTGAGGTATACCTAACCTACATATAACACGTGTCGCTTGGAACAGCATTAAGACCGTGTTTGTAGGTGGTGTTGGCAAGCGGTTTTGTTCAGATAATGAATTTTATACAGTGATAATCAGCATGAAGTGTTGATTAATCCTGTACTTGATTGAATTTAATGGAAGTTATTAGGAATATTTATGGAATCTATTTATTTTTCAGAGATCCCAAGATCAAAATACTTCTGGAGACCACCATCTAGAAGTAGATGCCCAAAAAGGTTCTTATAACAATATAGTACTTATATTTCTAAATTTATTATTTAAGAAAAATAACGAATACACAGAGAGCAATGCTATTATACTAAAAATAAACAATAAGTACAATTGTTTTATAATGAAATGCTCTAAAAATGTTGAACTCAACTAATCTACGGTTACACTGCATAAATAAAAGTATTGTTTCGCCACTGGACGGTGTAGACTGGTTACATGAGACTGGAATTGTATGCGAACGGCCGGGAATATTCTGGAATGCTCTAGACCCTGTGAATGGATGTATAAATAAGACGCACAGTATAATTTCAATTAATGTAGCCTCCATAACCGTAAAACTACTTAGATTAACTGATATCTCAGGTAGAAAGAACGCCACAAATAATAATGATTCTAGGATCTATAGACACTAACCCTGTGGGATGCGGGGAGCAGCTGTAGGTATTTTACTGCCGCGACTCCCGTGAAGTTCTAATGCCACGGAAGGACTGTTCAGCGTTGGGTAAAACAAATAATAGTAATTAAATGTGATTTGAACGAAACAACTACTCAGCGGGCAAATACCCCGACCTGCATTGGATTACACCTTCAAATCATGATAGATCGATAGCCAATATCATGTGTCAATTCCTAACCAGACATAAACCGGTTTAGAACTTATTTGTTCTCCTCAGTATGCCATAGGTTATGGAACAGACAAATGATAGTGGCCAACCTACTAGTCGTATACTAACTAAGGTAAATTGAGTAGTGGTGAGAGGTATGAAACTTCTCGTATGGTCTATATGCTACTATCCGACAGACATCATAGATGTCTCTGTGGCGGATAGCGACTTGCGAAGCAAGTACCGAGAGTGGTGACCTCTAGCCCAGGTGGATTAAACTACTGTTATTAAATATTTATGATTTGGATGAAACAACTACTCAGCGGGCAAATACCCCGACCTGCATTGGATTACACCTTCAAATCATGATAGATCGATAGCCAATATCATTTGTCAATTCCTAACCAGACATAAACCGGTTTCGAACTTATTTGTTCTCCTCAGTATTCCATAGGTTATGGAACAGACAAAGTGGCCAACCTGCTAGTCATATACTAACTAAGGTAAATTGAGTAGTGGTGAGAGGTATGAAACTTCTCGTATAGTCTAAATGCTACTATCCGACAGACATCATAGATGTCTCTGTGGCGGATAGCGACTTGCGAAGCAAGTACCGAGAGTGGCGACCTCTAGCCCAGGTAGACTAAACTATTGTTATTAAATATGATTTGAACGAAACAACTACTCAGCGGGCAAATACCCCGACTTGCATTGGATTACACCTTCAAATCATGATAGATCGATAGCCAATATCATTTGTCAATTCCTAACCAGACATAGACCGGTTTCGAACTTATTTGTTCTCCTCAGTATGCCATAGGTTATGGATTGTTTTATTCTATCTCCGCTGTGTGCCTCTTATCATGAATTTTATTCCATGTGCCATCTTGAATTTATTTAATATTTAGGATTTGTTTAGCCTACCTCCTTCCTTAATATTCTCTTGTTCTATCTCCCATAATAATTTCCAACCATGTAAAATACATTTTGTTCTACCTCCATTTCAACCAATGAAATTTCAGTATTCTCGAAATTGACGAATCAGTGTACTATAATATTAACAACCTGTTGTTAGTTGAGTGAAGAAGGCGATATTGCTAACAGGCATATTTTAGTTAATTTACGTGTTTGTTTAATTAATAGTGCAATATTTAATATGGCTTCATTAGCAAAAAAAGGAATCTCCGACTCCAAGTCTTTCGCCATGTACCGAAAAGTAAGTACCTATATAAACCTATTAACTTAATTTTTCACCTAATTACTTGTACATAACCAATAAAAAATCGGTTTTGCTTACTTTTTATTTCAGTTTTTAATTGCCGTTAATTTTAGTCATGAAAACTAACTAAACGGAAGTATGTTTGCTAACCTAAAACAAATATAAAAATGTAAAATAAACTCAAAAAATACTTTGGTAAGACCAGAGCACGTATTAAAACTAAAATTAGTGGAATGTTACAGGGTAATGTAATAAACGGGCCCTTAATTTGTGAAATGTTGGCACACTTCGAAATAAAAAATCTTAAAATCTAACTGCTAAGTTTTTTAGGTTAATGGACGAGATTTTTTATGGTATGTCAGATGATGAAGCAGATCAAATTCATCATCGACGAATAGAAAGCGTAAAAAAAGAATTTTTTCGAACTGTCAGCACAGTTCGAAAAAATTCTTGACAGTCAAGGAATTAAGTATTTTGCTGATTACTTAATTGAAATATTAAATTTAGATCATAAAGACACAAACGAACACACAGAAGTAACAAATTCGGACAAAATTGACATATTGTCACTGGATATTACTTTTGAAGATGGAACCATTCTCTTTGGGGAAAACCATCCAAATTCAACCATTCCAGCAATACCAGGTGTGTGTGTAATTGGGTACCTACCCACATATTAATTTTCTTTTATTTAAAAGAAAACTAGTAAATTCTAGGATAAATACAGTATACCTACATAATTAATCTATTATTCTAGGAATCGATGTACAGCAAAGGGAAAATTATGGAACTGAAATTATTGACAAGGACGAACGCTCCCCAGAAAATTCCAATTTGGAAAAAAATATGAATGAAAATAAAAAGAAAAAAAGGCAGGTACAAAATCTTACTCGAAAAAGACCAAGAAATGTTGAAAATTGGGAAGCAAATGTAAGAAAAAAAGAAGCGAGAAAATGGAAATGAATACAGAGACATTAAAGGGAAAACTCATTCCGCAAAGACAATTAAATATGGTTGTAAAAGAAACGATTGTAAATTTAAATGCTCAAAAAATATAAGTGAAAATGATCGCCTACAAATTCATCAGCTGTTCTGGAAAATGAACGATACGAAAAAGACACACTTTTATAATAGATTTGTTATTAGAACACCAAAAGCAAGAACTCGCACTAAATCCGAAAATTCTCTAAAAAGCTTTTCATTTGAATATTACTTTGAAGTGGATGGTTTCAGATTCCGTGTGTGTAAAGATTTTTTTTTTGGGTACTTGATATAAGTTCTCAAAGAATTTATTATTTTTTTAAGACTATGAAAGACTCTAAAACTGATTTACCAAGAACTCCATTAAAAAGGGAAACATCCGAAAAAAAGTGGTATCAGATGAAGCAAAAGACGAAATAAGAAATCATATGAAGTCGTTTCCAAATGTAGAGTCTTACTATTGTAGGGCGTCAAGTAAGAAAATTTACCTGGAAAGTAACCTCAGTTTAGCAAAAATGTATGCACTTTACTGCTAGACTGTAGAGAAGCCCGAAAAAAAATACCTTTATCGACAAATTTTCAATTATGAATTTTCATAAACCAAAGAAAGATGTATGTGACAAATTTGTCGAATTTCAAGTAAATTTAAATCCAACAGAGGATGAAATACTAGCGAATAACGAACATTTATCCAGAAAAGATCAGGGGTAAAAATGAAAGGTATAAAGACAGGGAAAATAAAGAAAGAACTACCGCAATTTTAACCTTTGATTTAGAAAATGTGTTCTCTATGCCAAAAACAAACGTTTCTAGTCATTTTTATAAACAAAAATTAACTTGTTATAATCTAACTGCACATTGTAGTGTTAATAAGAAAGTATATTGTGCGATATGGCATGAAGGAATTGCCGGAAGGGGTGGCTTAGAAATCGCAAATGCACTAATACACATCTTAAAGAAGGTCATCAGAGAAATTCCAAATTTATCAAAAATTATTCTGTGGTCGGATAGTTGCGTCCCCCAAAATAAAAATTCAATTTTGTCAATGGCATTACAACATTTTTTAATTTCAGAGCATAGTGGAAATCTACCAAAAATAGAACAAAAGTATTCAGAACCAGGACATGGAAACGTCCAAGAAGTGGATAGTGCTCATATCGCGATAGAGCGTCACATAAGGGAAGTTAATATTTACAGCCCTTTATCGTTAGTACAGATACTAACAAAATTACCTGAAGGGAAAATAAAGTTTTGTATTTTACAAATGAAAGTTACAGATTACTTGAACTATGAGTCAAAGGCATCAAAGTTAAATTACAGCCTGGTACCATACAAGAAAGTAAAATATGTTACTTATGATAAAGACAATATATTTCAAATTCTATACCGGAAAAGTTTTGTGGATGAATTTGAAAGAGTATTTTTAATAGATAATACCACAGCTTTACTAAGGAAAACATGAAGAAAATTCAAAATGTCCTAATATTTTAAAAGTATATTTACCTATCGATATTAGCGAAACTAAAAAGGAGGCACTATTTTCGATGCTATCGACTATGCAAACTGAAGATCAAGAATTTTATAAACAAACTATACTTAAAAATTTTAAAAATGAAACAAATAAAACGAAACAGATCCCTAAGAAGATAACTAAAAACAATAAAACAAATACAACCAAAGAAGTCTCTAAAAAAGGCAACTAAAAACAATAAAGGCAATGCAACCAAACCGGTCCTTAAAAGGACAGCTAAAGCCAAAGGTACGACGAGAAAGTCCGTTAAAAAAAAGCAGCAGTAAAATCCTGACAAAATTTCTACTTAAAATCAAAACCGTTAACAAAAGGAGCAAGTAATGGAATTAATATTTATAATGTTCAATTTAATACAGAATTTTCTTTTTAATTTGTTTCATATAGAACTCTGTTTTTAATTTCTTATCGTTAAAAATATAATAATATAAGCAAAATTCGTTAGCATTGTTTTATTCTACCTCCATGATAAGGAATTTAAATGTGCTATCTCCAGCTCAAATTCATAAGGTAGTAGAAA
This sequence comes from Rhamnusium bicolor, assembly GCA_029963845.1. Taxonomy (NCBI): domain Eukaryota; kingdom Metazoa; phylum Arthropoda; class Insecta; order Coleoptera; family Cerambycidae; genus Rhamnusium; species Rhamnusium bicolor. The sequence goes on from JANEYF010002509.1 coordinate 259,495, forward strand.
TAATATCGATTGTCCTATCTCCAAATAGATTTTTACTAATTAAAATAGAAATCATAATCGAATCTTTCAGGAACTAAAAAATTTTGAAAATATTATAATTCCTCTTTTAATGGTAAAATTTTTTTCCATAAAAAATATTTAGATCAACAAGTAATCGCTTAATGTAATTTTGAACAGCTATTTCTCCATGTTAAGGTTTAAGGAGATAGAACAAACCAATTCTCAGTCGACGCAATGGATGTTTGTGCTCTCAGTGAAAACGCATTAGCAACAACTGGATGGAAACAAAACACTAAACACTTGTGCATTAGCAGATATGAATCTACTGATATACTGGAATAAAAGAAGATAGTCCTGAGTATATTTGTTGGGAATTTTGACAATTGTTAATTGTTTTTACTTAAACTTATTGTGGTAATATTGGTATCTGGTTACTTAGTTACCCAATAAGTTTGTTCGTAGAGATGATTTGTGTTAGTTTTCTGACTATAGAGATGCGATTATTACGAAAACTCTGCAATAACTAATGTTCTGATTGAACATGCACATCTCTACAACAATGTGTGCATGCTTCTGACAGTTTTAATCGGTTGGAAACTGCTCTACGAACAAGCTATTATCTCTGCATATACTTATATCAGCTTTTCGATCTTACGAAATTATTGCTTCACATATGTGTTATATGTTCATACAAATAATATTTGTTTAGCGCCCCTACCTGCTTATTTAATTTATTACAATTAATATATTTCACTTGATACTTTTTTAATTCCTCCTTGTTGAATATTTTAGGAACGGTCAGTGAACAAGTTGCTGCCAAATGTACCATTGAAAGAAGGTTAGTGAATAGATATGTAAATAACATTAATGACGCTTACAAGCCACTGCGTTTCTTCAGATTCGGCAGTTGTCGGGTGCCAGTTTCTGCTTTACAGTGTAGAAACATCACTTTCTCTATTAGCAGGATAATAGAGATTTAGATACCTACAGCGAAGAAATAGTTTTTTTCATAATTTGGACACTTTTTTTATAAGTTCGTGAAATGGAAAAGCCACTTAAAAAAATTGTCTTATATTACATCATCTGGATATGGTAATCATCCAGTTCATGTACAGTATAATCCGCATTTGTCCTCTTTGCTTAACATCGTGTAAAAATAAGCGATGGTTGATAAATTGATTGTTAATTAAATTGATTATTAATGATTGATTGTAAAAATTTATGTAAACGTGATAGACACGCGACCTCGCAAGCGGGCGCCTGCTATTGGACTTTCGGCGATACCGAGCCTTTTCCCCTCAAGATGACGTTCAGTAAGGAATTGTTTTTTATAGCTGTAATCCGTCCAATTACCTGATAAAAATTTGTATGTTTTGTTCCCACTTTTATAAATAAAACAGATTTATTGCATAATACCTACACATATAAGAATATTTTATCATTTAATATTGCTTGGGAATGTTTTAATAGGTGTTTACAATATACTATGTACATACATACGTAAGTCGTTTCTGAAATTTATCGCTACCTCCCGATCTCTAGTAATCAAAAGTATGTCGGACAAGCTAGACGATCAATTCAAACTAGAATCAAGGAGCATATGGCTCATCTCAAATATGGTAGAACAGATAAGTCTAACGTTGCCCAACATGTGTTTGAAAACGGTCATAAAATAGAAAGTTGCAATTTAAGATTAATTAGTAATGTATCAAATACTAGACAACTGGATGCATCTGAAAACATGGAAATTACAAAGTGTAAAGATAGTATGAATAGTGACATATAATACGCTCTATTGGTTAGTGTGTCACGGTTCACTGAACCGTAACAATAGTTTAGTTATAAATATGATAAACTGTTAGCACAAGGTTAGTTTTAATCATCTTCAGACGATGCCAACTTGGTTGGCGAAACGCGCGTCGAATGCAATGTGTATATTTATGATGTTTTATGGGAAACGTCAGTGTCAACTATTTGCCAAACGATAAATTTTGATTTATAAAAAAAGATAGTGTGCACTTTATGTTCAATATAAATGACACAATAATGTAATTTTTATTTAAAATCATTTTGTTCAGCAAAACCAAAAATAAATAAAACAAAAATACTCACACACCAATATAGCAGTCATTTCAAAACTTTAAAACACTGACAGACACATACAAAAGTAGTTATTTAAAAAATATATTGTTATATTTTTATCTGTAATAACTAGTAATAAGTTTTTTGTAAAAGTATAAAAATGAATAAATAGCAAATTTTGTCGTTATTGTTATTATATTTCCGTTTTGTTTCTTACATAATTTTTATATTTAGTAACTATTATTGTTTGGTCCATATTTTCCTCACACATATTTATTCTAAACAAAAATTGCTTTTATTTTTCAAATTTCAGACACTATATTGAAGTACACAGTAAGACACAAGTAGGAGTTTATTACAATGCTGATAATGTGTTATATGCTCCCGCTTTCGCCCAAGACACCCTACCTGAAAGTTGCAAGGAATTGCTAAATAAAGGCAAGTATTTTCACAACTCACAAAATATTTAAACATTGTCTGAAAGTTATTTATTTTCAACTATTGGAATTTTGCATATTTTCTATATTTCATTTCCAGTTTAACAACACAGAGAAATTAATATTGGTGCTAGAAAAAAATGTTATTAAGAAAAAATTTAACTGGCAACCTTTTTTACAAAAACATTATTTTAATACAAGGTCTATCATTACATTACATTATTTGACAAAAACCAATAAAATAGAGAATTTTTAATTACTTGTAATTCTTTTATTTTAAGCGATGAGGGGAAAAGTTAATTGTAATGTTATACATAGGTAACAAGACTGCCTATCAAATTGTTTGTAAAGGAGGATACGCATTTGTGACTCGCGGTCCCAGTGTATCTCGGTATGTTCTAGTCCCATTTGCGCTCAAGATGAATATTTTCGATGTTCTCAAATGTGTTCGTTTCTCATTATTAGTCACTGTCATTTCATTAGTATTAGTGGATCGCGATTTAGGCTCGGTCACAACGCCCTCTCTCTATAAAAAAAGCAACGCATTTGCCATTTGCAATCTCAGCACAGCTTTCTTTACGTACCAGCTACGAAATAAGAAATAGTGTGTATCCCCGGTTTCAAGTCAATTTACGATTCATCTGTAAAAATTAAAGGCGTAAAAAAGTGTTTTTGAATTACCCAAGGATGACGGGTTAAACAAAAATGACTCAAAGCTATTCCTAGGAAAGGATGGACACCATCAAAATATTCCGTAGTATGTGAGTTGCATTTTGATTCCGGTGAAGTTACTAAACTTGACAAATACCTGTTACCAAACGGAACATTTGACATGATTGCCTGTAAACCAAAATTAAATGAGAATGCAATCCCACCTATTTTCCCAAATTTACCTAAATATTTGTCAAAGAAAAAGCCGATTGTGCGAAAAGATTCTGAATGTAGACGCCAAAACCAAATCCAGTAACATGAAATTTTAATACAAAATGTTGAGTGTCATATATTATTGGAAATTACGAAAATTTTTTGAGTTAGTTTTCGGAAAAGGTAACTATTTCCGAAAGTTGGAATAAATAAAATTTAACATCCAAGGTCGTCTTTTATCCATTCATCTAGTATGGATATTTCTCCAAATAAAGAAACTAATAACAAACACAATTTGATTAACATGTCTGCCTCACTTGCAGAAACTGACAAAATAGTAGTACTTTTAATTGATGAAATATATATTAATTCCAGATTAGATTATCGTGCAAAAAATATTGTTACGTGTTTGCTATCCCCACAAACACCTATACTCGTAAATTCATTGATTGAAAGTAAAGGTAACACTTACTCACTACTTTATTAACGAATTAATAATTAACAACAATAGGTTAATGACTGTCTTAACTGTAATCACAATTAAACACTTTTAAGTCTCTATCTTATTTTTTCTTTACTCGTTCATTTTCAACTTAAGACTGAGCTCGGCCCACCGTGCGTCTTATTTATACATCCATTCACGCGGTCTATAACATTCCAGAATATTCCCGGCCGTTCTCGTACAATTCCAGTCCCATGTATTCAGTCTACACAGTCCAGTGGCGTAACACTGCCCCTTCCTTAAGCCAGAACGTCCTGGTCAGGCAATTTATTGTTCCCTGCATACTTGGCTAGTCTCTTTATATGTACCACCTTCATCTTTGATTTTGGACTTTGCTTAATTCGGTATACGACGTTGTTTATTCTGGTGACAATAGTGTATGTCCTTCCCAAGGGGGCTAAGCTTCGGGAACCTGCCTTTCTTTCGTTGTAGGTTATATAGCCAAACTAGATCTCCCGCCTGGAGTCCTCCTAAATTCGCCTTAAAATCATAACGAGCCTTCATGGGAATACGTGCTATGGCAATTCGGTCTCGTACCAGCTCATGGATATTCCTCAACCGTTCACCAACTTTATCGGCGTAGTCATGTATGTTAAGTCGCTCCTCATCTGGTGTACCAAACACCAAGTCACATGGCAGTCTAATCTCACGTCCAAATATCACGCGAGCTGGCGTCTGTTTTGTGGTTTCATGTATGAAGGCCCTGCACGCCATAAGGAAAAGAGGTAAGTGATGGTCCCAATCTCTCTGGATAGGTCTTTCTCTATGGTTTTATTATATTTCTCCACCATTTCATCTGATTGTGGATGTAGGGCTGTTGTCCTTGTCTTATGATTTCCCAGTACGCGACACATCTTCTTAAATACCCCTGATTCAAAGTTTCTTCCTTAGTCCAACTCCAGAGGCACGCCAAATCGACATACCATTATCTTCCAGAGCTTGGGCCACAGTGGCTGCTTCTTGGTTTGGTATGGCATAGGCTTCAGGCCATTTATTAAAATAGTCCATGGCAACCAAGATGTATTTATTTCCATCATCTGTTACGGGGAATGGATCAGCTACGTCTATCGCAATTCTCTCAAAAGGAACCCCGACGTTATGTTGTTTCATTGGGTCCTTACTTCTTGTCCGTAGCCTCTTACTTGCCGCACAAACTACACATTTGCAACACCAAGCCTAGAATCTTTCACGTACTTTTGTCAGAGTTTTGTTGATGCCAAAATGTCCGCCAGATGTTCCATTATGCACTTTCTGAAGTACTTTTGGCATGCAACACCTGAGGATTACCAATCTCAAAGTAGTTTGTTTCCCATCGGGGCTTTCCCAAGCTGTCTTCAATAATCCATCCTCTGCTTTGAGAGAGTCCCATTGTGCCCACAATGCCTTCAGCCCTACTGCCTTGTCTGAAATGTCCTTCCAATTTTTCTTTCCATTCTAGAATAAGACCAGTTTTCTTATCATTTAACTGTTCTTCTCTTAATGTCTCTTTTGTCCAATCGTGTCCAAGGAATTTGACTTCTTTCTAGAACATTAGTCACTTTTTGGGATTCAATTTCAGGTGTGCATTTCTGACTCTTTCAAACACTTCTTGAAGGTTCTTCAAATAATCCTTAAAATCTCGTCCCATAACCATCACATCATCAAGAGAAACTAGGCATGTGTTCAAGGTTAGTCCTTGTAGTACCAGTTCCGTCAGTCTTTCAAAGGTCGCTGGCGCCATGCATAGGCCAAAAGACCTCACAGTGAACTGATAAAGACCACTTCCTGTCGAAAAGGCAGTCTTGTCTTTGTCATCTGGATGAAGTCCCACTTGCCAATATCCGCTTCTAAAATCTAGAGTGAAAAACCACCGTGAACATGCCAGCGTACTTAGTGTGTCATCAATTCGAGGTAACTGAAACGGTCCTGATATTATGAGGTGGTGCACCATCTTGTTGAAGTAATTGATTTCTTGCTTCAATAATTAAGGGTAGATTGTCCATAAATTCCTCAATAATTTTCTGGTTTAAGATGTCATAGTACCGTTGGCCATTAAGATTTTCTTGATATATGTGATATGTTAAAACACGATTGCCACATAGTGCACACCAAACACTAAAACCAAAGCGTCCTTGTGATCGCACGTCAACGATACGGTGAGAGTTCATATTAGACCAATAGTGCTCGTTATGCCTGTTGAAAATTTCTGCACTGCTAATGTAGGCTTCATCTGTCCAAACTACATTTCTAGAGAAGAATGGATCTTGTTGACATTTTTGACAATACTATATGCAAAACTCCAATCGTCGCTGAAGATCAGTTGGTTGCAGTTGATGTTATATAAAGCCTGAATTTGTGTGTCTTCAAAATACCCAAAGCTCGACGTTTTGAAATCTCAGAATCAGCTTCAATTTGACGACTTGAAATTGAAGGATTTGCAATCGCCATTCCAATTAGAGTTATAGAAGTTTCTTCAGCATCTTTAATGTTGTAATTTTCCGATCTTGGCTTGTTGAAGGACCCACAATTAATGAGATTTTCTTTTAACCTCTTAAAAATAGCTTTATTAGGTTGTCTTCTTTCTGGGTATCGATTGAAATATATTTCGGATGCAATATCACAATTGTTATTACTTTGAATAAAGCATTATAGCATATCATATTTCTTGTAATTTTCGTAAGACATCTTCACTTTTACGATTAAATGGGGTGTGATTATAATAGAAACAAAATTATTAATATGCCATTTACTGACAAATGGATAAACACTGTCATAGATGACACATGGAATAAATACAAAAAAATAATTTACTAAAAGATTATTTTCGCTATTAAATATTAACACATCAAAAGCGACTCTACATATGATATATAGTTTGAAAGAGAAAAAAAATCCTTTTTAATTAAATCATAACCAACTTTGATTACTATTTAAAAAAATACAACTTTATGTCATAACCCAAAATTGCACCTTTTTTTTAACACGCTTTTATTAGCTTCACTTGTATGTTTGTTTGTTTGTAACCGATTCTTTGGACTCGATTTTGACCCACTTTAAACGGACAGATTTAATTGAAACTTTGTACACTTACGAAGAACCTGTAACAATACAATAATTTGATAAGTTTATATCATTATCCTGATCAGGATCGCCAGTCCTTTCCTCACGTATCCTCTGCGTGAGAGCAAGAGGCTTAATATTGTAAGTATATTCCGTGATTCTCAGTTCGGTCGTTGGCCGAGCGGGCAAGTCTTAGTCGACGCGAAACGACGGACTCCTCGGGCGTGAGTTCAAATCCCATGGCTGAAATAAAAAGATTTTTTTTTTCAGAAATATCTGTTGGATCGTAATATGTTATAATATCAGCATCAATAAGCAATATAAATATAGTTTAAAAAAAACTACAAAACACGCTTTCATAGCACATCGAACTAAAAAGTGAAAAATAAATATAGTTTAAAAAAACTAAAAAAACACGCTTTTAAAGCACATCAAACTAAAAAGTGAAAAATAATTATTAATATAAACTGAAAACAATAATGAACGAAAAAATACTAGTATTATTGTGAAAAAAGCGTGGGGCGCTTTGTGCCATATTTTTCGTATATCGAGCAACCCACGCATTTTTCACAATAATACTAGTATTTTTCGTTCATTATTGTTTTCAGTTTATATTAATAATTATTTTTCACTTTTTAGTTTGATGTGCTATGAAAGCGTGTTTTTTAGTTTTTTTTAAACTATATTTATTAGATTTTCTCAACGCCACTTTATTATATAGAAAATAGTGCCTGAAGAATGTAAAAGTTGTTTTTTTCCTAACTTTACAAACAACCAAGATATTGACATGTGTCTAAAAGTCGAAAAATCGAACTTTTATTTATAACTCGAAAACTGGAGACAGTAGCAAAAATTTTTTTCGTCAGTGAATTTGTCTCAAAAAAAGAGATCGAGAATGTGTGTTCCATTTTTTTGTATCTCTTACAGTTATCGAGTTACCCTATACAAACATCGCAATTTGCCCACCCTGTACATGTGTAAAATGTTAATTTTCGAATATTATCTAAAAGTGTTTTAAAAACTTTTATTTGCAGGATATAAAAAATCAGGAATTTATAAAATTAAACCAAGTATGGCAACCAAACCATTTATGGTATTATGTGACATGGAAATTAGAGGAGGAGGTTGGACTCACATTCAAAAAAGATTTGATGGATCTCAGGATTTTTTCCTTGAATATCGAGATTATAAATTTGGTTTTGGAGATTTGGATGGAGAGTTTTGGATGGGATTACAAAAAAATACAGTTATTAAGTACGTCATCTTATTATAATAATAACGTTTATTTATAATATAAGCATTAACAAGAAAAATATATGTTTCTTAAAACTATTACAACATGTAAATAAATAGAGTAATTCACGAAGGCAGAACCGCAGAATATATTCTGTGGCAGAACCGTATACGTGAGTGAAAAAATCAGAAACTGACATACAATTACAATTAAATCTCTTAACTAAATCATTAAATTTTAGTTTTAATTTAATTCCAAATTTAAGCCATACTATATTTCAAAAGAGCACTAAGAAAAAATGGACAAGATGCAGGTGGCGCGGCGTATGAAATGTTAAGGTGTACGTAACGTTGGTAAATATCTAAGTTTTAGTAAGAACAATTTATTTCAAACTTATTTGCAACATAAAAAACGTCTGCCTTTGATCCCTTTACCGTCATCAAAGAAGCCGATGTTTTTTATGTTGCAAATAAGTTTGAAATAAACTTTAACTTTGAGTATTCGAATAATTTAAACGAGATGTTAAATTCATTTTTTTTACCAAAATAAATCATCTATTGCATTCTTCGGTTTCAGAATGACGTATAGTTTAAGTTTTTCCTTAAATTAATGAAGGAATAATTGTTGTTTTCTTAGGTTTTGAGGTAAGCTATTATATAATTTAGGTCCTAAATACTACTTGACAAACATATCGTGGCAGTGAGATATCGGTGCAAAGGGCCAGGGTTGTTTAGAATGGGGACCGTCGCACAGTAGTGGGGCAAACTATATCAAAAGTTGGCATAAATTCAAGGCTTCGTTGGATTTTCATCAAAATGGGTGCTTTGGAATTTTTGGAGTCGCTGATGCTGAATCTGATATCATAAATACAAAATTCAAAATGGCAGACATAATATGACACACAGTGGGGCCTATATACATATAAGTATATCTCAAGACGGATGTTATATAACACGAGTGAGGCCCGCATAAAGAATGTATACCGTGGACACGCGTTTCGAACTTGTTGGTTCTCATCAGCACGGCGCGCCGTGGGGGCAAACCACATCAAAATTTGGCATAAACTCAAGGCCTCAATGTATTTCCATGGAAATGGATACTTATGGGTTTTTGGAATCGTTGATGCCGAATCTGATGTCAAAAATAAAAAAATCAAAATGGCAGTCCTAATATGACGCGCAGTGGGGCGTATAGAGTATATCTCAAGACGGATGTTATATCAAAGGTGAGACCCGCATAAAGTGTGCATACCGTGGACACGTGTTTCGGATTTGTTGGTTCTCATCAGCGTGGCGTAGCAAAGTTGAAAAAATAGACACAACTTAGGCAAAACGACCCAAACAGAAAACACTGATAGAAGCCAGTCGCTCATTTATGGCTTCAATTGAATGACCCTGTGTTTACAGGGCGACAAACAATGCCTTTTTATAGCTGGCGATAACGTTAAGTTCTTATTAGTTTTCATAAAACGGTTATTTATAGATGATACAAATGTCCCTCTCCTCAACTTAGGTTAATGTCCACGCGCAAACGTTGCACTGTAAATAATTGGTCAATTCGCCAGTTTTCACGGACTTGGATGTTTTACCTATTAGTTGGGAATCTGGAGGCCCAAAATCGATCATGGGGTGTGAACTCAAAGATACAATTTTTAAAAAATACCATCAAGAAAGATCATACGGATTTGAATCTGGAAGGCGCAATGCCGTTCAGGATTGCAAAAAGACATAAACGACACAAACGAACACCACCGACAGGAAGCCAGTGGCTCATTTGTAGCTGCAATTGAAAACCCCGCGTTTACAGGGCGATAGACAATGTCTGTTGCCCTGTAAACATGGGGTCTTTCAATTATTGTATGTTGTATGTTTTGACGCTTTGTTCTCTCTCAGATATCTTAGAAAAACACATTTTAGGTCTCTCAATAATTCCCTTTTTTGTTGGAGGGTAATTGGGAATACTTATAGATGTTTCAAACCATGCGTAGTTACTAAATAGAAATCTTTCGCTGTGTATATTACACCGTACCTACTTCTCAAAATCTTTTATAAAAACAAAAAACTTTTCTACGCAAGTAAGGAATGTTTTTGTCAGAAATAGTCCATCAGAGCTCGATCCTGAAATGAATAAATTTAAAAATATAAACTCGTATATACATAAAGAAGATTTAAAAATAACTCATATTTATCTTAAGCTAGTTCAAATTGGCGCAAACATGCGCAAGTTTCTAACCATATCCCTAAAAGATCATCTTATTAGCTAACATTAATGACTAAAAGTATAATTCTGAAACATTGAGAACTAAACTAAAACGCTAAGGTTCCTAAATCATACATCTTGATTTTCGATATAAAAATAGCTTCAACAAAAAAATCATGTGTGTGTGAATAGAATGTTACATATTATAAAAATGGTTAGACTTACCACTGGGTAATGATGTCCTGGTAAAATAAAAATTACTTTAAAATCCACCGAGAAATAAGCAAATAAAAACAAACAGTATTATTAAATTCTCTATAATCCGTCTATTAATAACGCGTAGGAAGCACAAGTTTAGACCGGTGTATCGCAGGTAGTTCACAATTTCTAGTGATAATAAAATACCTATAGACGCGCAGACTCATTGGGTATTACCTACACATAATAAAAATCGGATACGGCGTTTTTCGAAATTTCGAATTTCTGCCAACTTTTGACGTCCTAGGCCCCACTGTGCGTCGCGTCAATGGAATAATGCTTGTATTAGTGTTTACATCGGTACACTATTGCAAAAAGTAAATTTTAGAAAATTGTTGTATTCTGCAGTTCAGTATTTTGTGAACTGTAGTACAACAAATTTTGACGCCTCGCGCATATCTGTGCCTTGTAATTTTTTCCAAGTCGCACTTAAAACTTCTTTGCCTAATAGTTTTGTGCTTCATAGGAGTTACGTAAACATTGTTTCTGTACCGGCTTGTGTAAATCAAATTGTTGAGGTATATACAAAATTTTATGTACGACCAGTCTTAATACATAATACATAAATATAGTCGTATTTTTTCGAAGTGATTCAACGGATTAAACTGATTATTCTGATTACAATCAGTATAGTGTTTTTTGTTGAGATTGTAATGAGTTGTAACTGAACAAACTGATCGACAAAATAGTGTGAGCAGTTTAATTACATAAGAAGTGGGGAGAAGAAAATATACAAAAGGTTATGTTTATGTTCATTTTGAAATCATTTTTAAATAATCTGTTATGTTTGCTTAGATAAATGCCAGTTATCTACATTAGTAAATGTGCTTTACAGGTACCTTTTTTAATATTTAATTGAAATAGAATTTCCATCGACATCAAAAACAAGTTTTGAATTTTGTAATTTTGCTGGCGGATGATAAAAATCATTGTTTTAACTTATTTTTAACTAAAAAAAGAATATAATAACGGTCCAAAATGGTAGGTTATTTTATATTTATATTACCAGATATTACCTGAATAAATTTGTGGAGCTAAAATTAAGCGTTTATCTTAATTAATCTTATTTTATTAGTGTTTGTTGCAATAGTTGTTCTGTCTTTGTTGCCGTTGCTATTGCTGCTAAAAGCGGGTTAAAGCTGGTCATGATTTAGATTTGTATTTAGGATATCCATTTGAAAATCTTGTTATATGTTTGTGTATCTAGGATAGTATATATGAATTTGTATTTAATGTTTAATTTGTAATTAATGATGTATTTACACTTACCAATATAATGTTGAATTTATGGTCCTTATAGAGGTTTTAATGTTAAATAATTTTTAGAACGAACAAGTTCATATATTTCCATTCACCACAAATCAGTTTCATTTATTAGAAATCTGCATCTTATGTTGTTTCTCTAAATTTATATTCCATGAATTACTGAATCGAGTAGAAGTACCTAATTTATTAGTTAAATAATTTTCCCAAACAGGTTTCTAATTTTTAAATCGTCTTTTTTAGTCGTGAGCCTGGCAACACTGCTATAGGAAAATTGATGTACCCTAATTTTCTTTTCTGGGATCGTTAAGAGGGTCATCTTACAAAAAATTTTTATATGGGTGCTTGCGCACCATCTGGTGCATTTTCCTGTAATACCGTCATCAAGTATGGCGACCGGCCAGTGTCAGTAGGCTTTGCATGCATAATGAATGGGTTAGGTATAATCATATTTTAATTAATTCTAAGTTGATTTACTGGAATATGTAGCTACATTGAGCGGTGTTGGTGTAGATTTTGTGTGATAAGTTGCGTATAGATTGTGGCAATGGTTAATATTTAATTAGCATTTTGTCTTCGTTTCAGACTTTAGGTTCGAAGACTGAAATATGAATTCTATAAAGCTGTCCCGTATCTCATTAAACAACGAACAAAGTTTCTTTAACCTGTAACATGTGTGATATGCTATAAAAGTGGTGGCAGTTTTGTAACTACCACGAATAGTCGGGAAAAATTGTTGCTGCAGTTGTAGTAAGAAATGACGATGTTTTTGATCGCCTCATGTGTTGCATTATCATCGTACAACTAAGTGTTATAAGGAATAATGCCATGAGAGAAAATTAAAAAACAGAAACATCATTGAAAAAAGAATATGTATCTGCCAACATTATGGTAGAAGAACAGAATATGAGAAAATCAGAAAGAAATCGAGGTCGTTGATCTAGCCCAAATAAAAATATTCCTAATTACCTTTTTTTTACGCTTTCTTTGAGGCTCATTATACCAGTAAATTTGGTTAAAAAACTACGTACTTTTATACACACTTACAACAGCATTATATCGACGATGAACTAACTTAATTAAGCCCCTTGAATCTGGTTTTGAGAAAGTTGACGGTGATTTAGTTTCCAAAAAAATATTGTATATATCCAGACAAATTTGTTAGTGTTTGTTCTTGTAAAAAATGCAACAGGATGATGTGCCTGTAAAAAGAACAAAGTTTCGTGTTGCTGTTTTTGTAAATTTAATAGTGTACCTACCTAATTCCGATTGTAAGTATAAAATTTAGTGTTCAGGTTTAAAACATTTATTGATATGTTCTTGTTTCTAATGTTTTGTCTTATAAATTCATAATTTCAAACTTCTATTTGGTGCCATAAATAAATGTTTACTACTAATTGTGCGTTGTTAATGAAAGTCTGGAATAAAATTTCATAACATTTATATTACGTTAGGTTATATAAAGTATTTATCTAATATCTAAAACCATGTGGTCCAGAATTGTTCATTTGCTCGATTTCTTTTGTTTTTTTGAAGTAAATCGTCTTAAATCATGGAAATATAAGCAGACTTAAAAGAATGGGAGATTGCTGCCATACTTGATCACCTCTTTATAGGAAAATGCACTAGATGGTGTGCACCCTTGTAAAAATTTGTTGTAATGTAACTCTCTAAAGATCCGAGAAGGGAAAATTAGGACACATTAATTTTCCTATAGAAGCGTTGCCAAGCTTTGGATTATTTTAATTTAAAAAACAGGAAAATCGTCTATTATATTTTTTCAATAAACCATGTTTTTATTTCATCATATAGATAAATTTTTTATCATTTAACTCTTAGAAACAATTTTACAATCAAATAACTGAACATTTTCTGCATCAGAAATCATTTAATTCTCTAGATAGCTGGTCATATTGAATAAAACGAACTACGGCTCCTTTTCCTCTTACTATTTTTTGTAATTTGCATACTAAATAAAATCTTTGTTTCAATCGAGTCTAGTCACCTGCTCTATTAGTCATACTTGTTTCACTTTTCACTAATAAGACAGAACACACCAAAATTTTAATAATTACAAAACTAGAAAAAATGTTATTTTATCTGAATTTACGGCGCATTGTATTTAGCCATAAACCCTGTGTATTTAGTCATTCTCCTTATGAAGACAACCCCGCTATACTCGAGTGGTGACTGTACTGCATAGGCAATTGGCTATACGCTGCCGGAGTTTGATGTGAATGTAAGTGTAACAAGCGTGTTTTTGTTTTTATATTAGCCGATAAACAAATCCTGAAGCATGTTTAATAACCTTTTGAAGTTGTTCACCGGAATCAGAAACAGTGAAAAGTTAAGTCTACTAACTGTAGAAGTCATGTGTATTGTATAACAGATGGTAGTGGGTCATCATCACTGTCCAGGAGAGAGGTGCTTGGAAACACGCCCGTGATGCAACTGTTTAATAGTGCAACTTTTTTCCTATAGATACCTACAGGAGGGTTAATCAGCAAAATCATATTTGAGGAGCTTCCACGCAAAAGTGAACAAATCTACTTTTGTGTTAAAATGAGTTGAGCATTGCGTTAGGTAGTAATGGGCCATCTCTCTAACATTCTGTTCCAAGTTTCAGCCAAAATTGAACGAATCCTTGTTAAGCAAGACGCTTAAATTTTAATTTTCAATCAAAGAGTAACAAATCCGTGAGTTATTTATTTTAATTTTTGAACCTCTCAAGAATGTGTAGCAAAACGCAACAAATTCTTTCAGCTAGGTATGCACGCCACAATACCATTCATGCAAAGAGAGACAAATCCAGAGTTGCTGCAAGGCCACCGAATGAAATTCATTTCTTTCAGACCTAACGCCATCTTGTGTGTGATAATGTCTCATGACTGTTGTATGTTCACTTTTGATGTTCTATCACCAAGACTTATAAATCTTTAGTTTATAAATCTTGTTCCATTACAGCAAACTGTTACGCGCTTTTCGTGGACTTCTGTAGATACTGACAAAGACGCGCTGCATAGTTCATTACACAGAATATCAGCTCTTCGTTGTTGAAGTATTTTATATTCGGGCAGTGTTTAAGGATTATAGCCAACGTAATATTTACGGTAGTTTTTTCAAAATATGGATGAATCTATTGTTACGCCACTGGACTGTGTAGACTGGTTAGATGAGACTGGAATTGTATGGGAACGGCCGGGAATATTCTGGAGTGCTCTAGACTGGGTGAATGGATGTATAAATAAGACGCACGGTGGGCCGAGATTTAATCTTAAGTTGAACGTGAACGAGTAAAGAAGAAATAAGTAAGAGACTTATAAGTGTTCAAGTGTGATTATAGTTAAGATAGTAATTAATCTATTGTTGTTAATTGTTAATTAGTAAATAAAGTAGTGAGTTAGTGTTACCTGGATTTTCAATCAACGAATCTACGAGTGTAGGTGTTTGTGGGGATAGCAAACACGTGACAATTTGGTGTCGGAAGTGGATTGGAGGAGAAATTTCTGGAATATTCGAAAAGGTTCTACAGTGTTCTTCTCAGAAATTAGTGGTAACACGGAGAATTAAGCTACTGGACAGTGTTTGGAGGACTATTTCTGGACTGAATAGTGACTTTGAAGTGGATTTTCGAGAAGTTTCTAGAACATTCGATTTAGAAATAGTTGCAAATACGCGAGTGCCGCTAGTAATAATGTGTTGTAGACTGAGAAAAAGGACTACTAGTGCAATTTCGGGAAAATTCTAGAACATTCTATTTGGAAACTACAGGAGATACGTGAATTGTGTCGACGGGAACGTGTTGTAGACTTAAAAACAAGACTATAAGTGACTTTTAGTGACAATTCTAGAACATTCTAGAACAGAAGATACGTAGACTGTGTTAACGGAAACGTGTTATAGACTCAAAACAAGACTTATTAGTGATATTTCGTGAAAATTCTCGAACCTTCCATTGGACAATTAGTGGAGATAAGTGAATTTTGTCAACACAAAAGAAGTATAGACTCTAAATAAGACTTTTCTGTTTCGAGATTTTTCTGGAAAATTCCATTATTAAAATAGACGTGATATCAATATTTTACGGACTATATAATGTAATAAACTTTATTTTGAACTGATTTACGTGTCGTGAGTTAATGCCAACAACAAGAAGCATGGCGGAGAAACAAACACAAGACTTACTTGCAGTATTGGTGCAATAAATGGAAGAACAGAAAAGAGAACGCCAGGAAGAACAAGAAGAACAAAGGAAGATTATGGAAGATCAAGAGAGAAGACGA
Organism: Rhamnusium bicolor; assembly: GCA_029963845.1. Taxonomy (NCBI): domain Eukaryota; kingdom Metazoa; phylum Arthropoda; class Insecta; order Coleoptera; family Cerambycidae; genus Rhamnusium; species Rhamnusium bicolor. The sequence goes on from JANEYF010002509.1 coordinate 275,656, forward strand.
CAAGAAGAAGAAGAACAAGAGAGAAGGCGCCAGGAAGAAAAAGAAGACTTAAGAAAAATGATGGAGGGCCTGGAAATAAGGCGATTGGAGGAAAACGAAGATATAAAAAGAAGCCTAGAGGAACAGCAGGCAGCCATTTTCTCACTCACTGAAAAATTTAAAGTCGATGTTATAGAAAAAGTCGGTGAAGTGGAAGAACAAGTCAGTGAAGTTAAAGAAAAAGTCGGTCAAGTGGAGGGAAAAGTTAGTGTTGTTGAAAGAGAAGTAGCCCGGCTCAAGCAACAATTAAGGGAGAGGAGTGGCCAATTGGTACTGTCGTCTGGTACTAGGTTACAACCACCTTCCTTCGACGGTCAAAGTTCATGGTCAACATATAAGAGACAATTTGAGGCACCTGCACGTTCAAATAACTGGAACGATGAGGAAAAAGCAACAGCATTGGTATTAGCACTAAGGGGCCAAGCATTAGACCTGCTCCAAACAATTCCTGCCGGACAGCAACAAAACTTTAGCATTTTGGAGGCAGCGTTAGAACTAAGATATGGCGACCAACATTTCGCCCAAGTATATCAGGCTCAGCTCAAATCACGCAGACAACGAGGTGGAGAAAGCCTCCAGGAGTTCGAAGCTGCTGTAGAAAGATTAGCCCATCTAGCCTATCCTGATGCACCAATGGAATTTCAACAACAGTTAGCAGTTGGTACATTTATTGATGGAGTAAGGGCCCAGGAAGTTAGGCGAATTCTTAAGTTGGCCAGGCATAAGCTTAGTAGTGAGGCTTTAGTACATGCACTGGAGATTGAGGCTGCCTATAAGGATACCACACAATCAAATCACAGAGTACGAGCTGTGAGTGTGGAGGAAGACAAGCCAGACAACACAACACAGAATCTGATATCTGATCTACACAAGATGATGACCCAACTACTGACAAAATCGAACTCCCAGCAGAAACAAGACCAACAACAAAGTAGTGGGAGGCCGAATGGAGGCATCCGTTGTTATAGGTGTGGCAAAGTGGGCCATATCAAGAGGAACTGTCGTCAACGCAGCCCAGAAAGGGTAAATGCTTCTGTGGTTGAGGAGCCTCAGGAAAACTAAAGATGGCTGGCAATTTGGGGGCTGCGCTGGCCAAGAAATGTTGTGGCCCCCCGAGAAATAGAAGTTTCCCAACTTCGGAGAGTTCAAAGTAGTCTGTTGTTGGAGGGTTATGTAAATAAGAAGAAATGTGTGTTCACAATCGACACAGGAGCTACGTCATCAATAGTACGGGCAGAATTCATAATGGGTTTCAAAGTAAATAAAGAACAGAATGGATTAGTCATCCGAACAGCTACGGGAGATAGGGCGGCGGTTCATGGGGAAGTCGATATGGAGCTGCAGATTGGCCGCTTATGTTTTAAACATCAGGTTATCGTAGCTCACATTACAGATGACTTCATTTTAGGATTAGACGTTATGGAAAAATATGGATTTGTGCTTGACGTTGGAGAACGAGTTCTCAGGATTGGAAATGAAGAAATTATTCTTTCAACGGCAGATGAAAAATTCCATAATATTAGACTACTAACTTCGAGGACCATAAAAATTCCTGCAAGAACAGAGAAAGTAATTGAGGCAGTCCTGGAGGAAAATTCTGTGGTATACTGCTTTGGCCTCGTTGAGAAGGATGACTCAATTAAAATGACAGACAATGTGATCCTGGCAAGAACTTTAACACAGACTACAGATAAGATACCGATTAGAATGGTTAACCTAAATTCACACTCAGTGACGTTCAAAGAAGGCGAAGCAATTGGCACCTACGAACCAGTCACATGGATTGCGAGATGTGAAGAACAAATCATTGGAGCTTCGTCAACAGATATGGACCAAGAAGTTGTAAGAATGTTAAATGACCAGTTAGAACATTTAACTCCAGATGAACATAGAGAAGCTTTAAAATTTTTGAAGAAGGAAAGTACAGTATTTGCAAAGGACATAGAAGCTCTTACAAAGACCAACATAGTGCAACATCGCATAAATACTGGTGAATCAGCTCCTATTCGTCAACCACCTAGGAGGCTCCCATTAGCAAAACAAGAAGAGGCTTCTGCAATGGTACAGAAGATGCTTAAAGACGGAGTTATTGAGGAATCAACCAGTCCTTGGTCGTCGGCAGTAGTTTTGGTTGCTAAGAAAGATGGAACTTTAAGATTCTGTGTCGACTACAGAAAGCTGAATGACGTCACTAGAAAAGACAGCTATCCGTTACCTCGAATTGATGACACACTAAGTACGCTGGCAGGTTCACAGTGGTTTTCCACTCTAGATCTTCGAAGTGGATATTGGCAAGTGGGACTTCATCCAGATGACAAGGACAAGACAGCCTTTTCGACAGGAAGTGGCCTTTATCAATTCACTGTGATGCCTTTCGGCCTGTGCAATGCGCCAGCGACTTTTGAAAGACTGATGGAACTGGTACTACGAGGACTAACTTGGAAGACATGTCTAGTTTATCTTGATGATGTGATGGTTATGGGACGGGATTTTAAGGAGCATTTGAAGAACCTTCAAGAAGTGTTTGGAAGAATTAAAAATGCACACCTGAAATTGAATCCCAAAAAGTGCCTAATGTTCCAGAAAGAGGTAAAATTCCTAGGACATGTCGTGTCTTCGGAGGGGATAAGAACAGACCCAGACAAGATTTCCTCAGTACGAGACTGGCCGAGGCCTTCAAATGTTCACGAAGTACGAAGCTTCCTTGGTCTATGCACTTATTACAGACGATTTGTGGAACGATTTGCTGATATTGCGAAGCCACTACACCGGCTTACAGAAGAGAAGGTTCAGTACCAATGGACACAAGAGTGCGAAACATCATTCAGAACACTAAAATCAGCACTGTGTTCGAGTCCGGTTCTTTCATACCCAGAACGGAAAGGCCTTTACGTATTAGACACAGATGCCAGTAATTCTGGACTTGGATGTGTTCTTTCCCAAATTCAAAATGGACAGGAAAAAGTAATTGAATACTTCAGCAAGACGTTGTCGAAGCCAGAACGTAATTATTGTGTGACACGGAAGGAACTATTGGCCATTGTCAAGTCCATAGACCATTTTCACAAATACCTATATGGACAACATTTTAAAGTTCGGACCGACCATGCTGCATTAAAGTGGTTATTACAATTGAAGACTCCGGAAGGCCAACTAGCTCGCTGGATAGAAAAACTGCAGCAATACGATTTTAAAATCGAACATCGTCCTGGAAAATCCCATAGAAATGCAGACGCTCTCTCCAGAAGACCTTGTCGGGAAGACTGCAAGCATTGCCACCGGGTAGAAAAACAACAAAGGATAATAATTGTAAACACTGTTAAAATTGATGTTCCTGACGATTGGACAAGAGAGACATTAAGAGAAGAGCAGTTAAAAGATCAAGAAACTGGTCCTTTCTGGAATGGAAAGAAAGAGGAGCCCGACCAGGCTGGAAGGACATTTCAGACAAGGCGGTGGGACTGAAGGCTTTGTGGACACAATGGGATTCCCTTAGAGTAGAGGATGGACTGTTGAAAAGAGCTTGGGAAAGTCCAGACGGGAAGGAAATTTCTTTGAGATTGGTAATTCCCAGGTGTCGCATATCAAAAGTACTCCAGGAAGTGCATAATGGAACATCTGGCGGACATTTTGGCATCAACAAAACTCTCACTAAAGTACGCGAACGATTCTACTGGGTGAACAGCCGCCAAGATGTGGAAGCTTGGTGCCGCAAATGTGAAGTCTGTGCGGCAAGTAAGGGGCCACGGACAAGAAGTAAGGGCCAAATGAAACAATATAACGTAGGGGTTCCTTTTGAGCAAATTGTGATCGATGTAGCTGGTCCATTCCCCGTGACAGATGATGGGAACAAATACATCTTAGTTGCCATGGATTATTTCAGTAAGTGGCCTGAAGCTTATGACATACCCAACAAGAAGCAGCCACTGTCGCTCAAGCTCTGGTAGATAATCTAGTATGTCGATTTGGCGTGCCCCTAGAATTACATTCGGATCAAGGAAGAAACTTTGAATCAGGGGTATTTCAGAAGATGTGTCGCTTACTGGGAATTCATAAGACAAGAACAACAGCCCTACATCCACAGTCAGACGGAATGGTGGAGAGATATAATAAAACTATGGAGGAGCACCTATCCAAAGTGGTTGAGAAACATCAGAGAGATTGGGACCGTCACTTACCTCTTTTCCTTATGGCCTACAGGGCCTCCATTCATGAAACAACAAAACAGACGCCGGCTCGCGTGATGTTTGGACGTGAGATTAGACTGCCATGTGACTTGGTGTTTTGCACACCAGATGAGGAGCGACTTTCCATAAATGACTACGCCGATGAAGTAGGTGAACGGCTAAGGAATATCCATGAGCTGGTACGAGACCGAATTGCCATAGCAAGTGATCGTATGAAGGCTCGTTATGATCTTAAGGCAAATTCAGGAGGGTTTCAGGCTGGAGATTTGGTTTGGCTATATAACCCACAATGAAAGAAAGGCAGGTCCCCGAAGCTTCACCCGCCCTGGGAAGGTCCTTACACTGTCGTCACTAGACTAAACGACGTTGTATATATAGAATTCAACAAAATCTAAAATCTAAGATGAAGGTGGTGCATATAGACCGACTAGCCAAGTATGCAGGGAATAATGAATTGCCTGATCGGGACGTTCAGGCTTAAGGAGGTGGCAGTGTTACACCACTGGACTGTGTAGACTGGTTAGATGAGACTGGAATTGTATGGGAACGGCCGGGAATATTCGGGAGTGCTCTAGACTGGGTGAATGGATGTATAAATAAGACGCACGGTGGGCCGAGATTTAATCTTAAGTTGAACGTGAACGAGTAAAGAAGAAATAAGTAAGAGACTTATAAGTGTTCAAGTGTGATTATAGTTAAGATAGTAATTAATCTATTGTTGTTAATTGTTAATTAGTAAATAAAGTAGTGAGTTAGTGTTACCTGGACTTTCAATCAACGAATCTACGAGTGTAGGTGTTTGTGGGGATAGCAAACACGTGACACTATCTTAATAGGCGAGGGTAATAGTGAATCTCGAAAAAGACCACGAAAACCGACTAAAAGGGATATACAGCGTCGCGAAAAGTTTATGTTGTGAGTAAATTTTTAGAGCTGTTTTTATTTAATGAATTGCAGGCACAAGATGCCAAACTTTGGGGTATTCCAAATAAAAAAATGTAGTCACAACAGCAAATGGACCAAGTATGAATGTGCAAAAGTGACTATCGCAAAAATTGAGCACTGCAGAAATCGAATTTATGTAGAGCCCAATAAAATTATACAAGACACGCAAATTTGTCGTCACATCATTCCAGTCACGCCGAAAAGAAGACGTGCGACAAATGCAAACCCTACTAAAGAACATACTGTTTCTGTGGAATACATCGTAATTAAATTAGTAAAATTGTTTCGATTAAAATTAACAGTAATGCTTGTAGATTCCAAATCCATTTGGCGGTGGATTCAAAAGAGTGTGCCAAGGGTTTTTCTTGTCCGTTACATGAGTCCTAAAAATGGCAAAAGTTTTGAAACGTGGGGGTGTTCCTAAGGAATCGCGTGGAGGTGACCAGGCGTCCCATAAGTTGCAAGATAGTAAATTAGAAGTACGTACATTTTTGATGGGTTTAAGAGATTAAGAAAGCCATTATGGACGTAATAAATCAAAATGAATATACCTGAGTAGCAATTTGTCAATTGTAAAACTGTACAAAATATACAAAAATAGCCCCCAAAATGTTGAATGTCCAAAAGTATCATTCTCAATGTTTCATAGAATTTTTTCTATTGAATTTAACATTGGATTTAAGTCGCTTGCGTCGGATGTTGTATGTGTGAGCGTCGGAAAAATAGCATTCCGAGGGAAAGAGATGTACAAAAAAGGAGTAGATTAATGCTTGAAAATAGAATTCACAAACTTAGAACAAAGACTTATTATGAATTGATGAAAGAATCTCCATCGTTTTCAAAAACGTACTGCGTCGACTTGCAACAACTACAGCCGCTCCCAAAAACTGCTGTAGGCGATGCTTTTTATTTAAGGCAAATCGGATATTATACAATGTGCATTGTGGAAAATAATATCAAGAACCCTATTTTCTACACGTGGACTGAGGACCAGGCAGGCAGGGGTTGCATAGAAGTTGGCTCAGCATTGTTTGATTTTTTGAGCAACCTTGAAATCGAAGAAGATATTATAGAGTTGTGTTTGTTTTGTGATGGTTGTGGCGGTCAGGACAAGAATGCCCATATAATTCATATATTAACATATTGGCTGCAAGAAGCAACAAACATTAAACCAATCACTATAATCTTCCCTGTCAGAGTCTACAGTTTTCTACCAGTGTATCGAATATTCGGTAGAGTTGAAAAATTATTGCGAAAGGAGTCTTTTTATTAAAAATAAAGAACGTTACCATTCACTGTATAAAGAAATAGGGGAAGTGAAGATGTTGGGAGACGACTGGATGCTTTATAATATCAAAGGACTGGAAGGGCTCTACCCAAAGTTTTCTGGTATTAGCGCAATGAAAAAGATTCAACTCAAGGTGATGACTGATAAGGGGCAAACTGTTGATAAATGCCGCGGTCTCACTAACTACAGATTTGAATCAGAGACTGAGATATTCTAAAATTTAGACAAACGTGGATGTTCTTCAAAAAATTACAGCTTATAAAGGTTACCTTTAATACGCCAACTACCACTTCAAAAAGTCAATAATGTTGAAACCTTACTTAAAGCGGAATTTAATGACGATTGGCGTACTGACCCTGAACTGGTTTGGTACGAAACTATTATTGATGGTAATAATAATAATGAGGGTACACACGAAACTGCTAAAGAATTGACGGAGAATGATTATGTGGAATATATAAAACAAGAAAAAAAATGTGACTGTCTATGTGAGGACGATTCTGCACTTCATCTTTAATTTTGGCACCTCCCTTTTTAAAGTTGTTTTTTAATATGACAGAGATTATTGTTCAGTTTAATAAAAAAAGAAATTTATTTTCTATTAAAAGACTGTTTTTTGTCATTTATCGGTCAAAATAAAACAAATCCACATGTCTAGTCAAGCAAAACAATACAAATCCATGCATTTCAAGCAAACGCAAACAAATCCATATCAAATGTGCATATAACTCATGTAATGCTTTGATAAATATTCCCAAATTTGGTATACCGATTTATGTACTGTCTTTTATATATTTTTTAAGAAAAAAAAGTTATATTCAACAGTAGGGTCACAGAAAAAAAATCCCGTTTGTACAGAATCAACTCAAGTGGATTTATTCACTTTTGCGTGAAAGCTCCTCATTTATCGAATATTCTGCATGTTTATTTACATTTCTAGAATATTCCCAGATTTATTTTGCAAAACGTGACATCGTGTGATTCTAGGAATATTCAGGGGATAGCTGAATATTTGCAAGTTATTTAGAGGATATTCCAATGTCTCATAATACATTCACCATCGCGACGTCTTAATTGGATGATGACACAGTTTCGCATCTGTTTTCCCAGTATTTATAGAAAAGGCAAACAGCTAAAACACAGAAAAATGTTTTTAAATACCATTCAACGTTTTTGAGAAAAATGTTTGCGGAGTCAGTTTTTGATTACCCTATACATACTTTATTTTTTTAAGGGATCATTAAATACATGTTAAATACTTCGATATTTTTTAAAATCTTCTATGTATTAGTAAGGTGGAAATAGTAAGTCACTAAAATAGTTCTTTATGACACAAGGACGAAAAATGCAGTGTTTCGTACTATTGCGGAAAATTGCCGGACGAGGCGAAGCCGAGCCCATCAACCGTATGAGTACGAAAACCATTTTCGTCTGTGTGTCATACACTATTTTTTATTCGATTGTAAGAAGAAAGTAATAAATTTTTATTTCTTATATTTATTTTAATTGAAAAAATCTGATCGTAATCGACTTTGACAAAATTCAATAAAAATATCATGACAGTTTGTTTTATTTGTTTATGGTACGAAATAGTATATTGTTGAACGAGCCTATAATGATGGTTATTATTCACGAGGGTGATGTTTACGACACGAGCCGCAGGCGAGTTTCGTAAATCGCCCGAATGAATAATAGCCATTATATGCGAGTAGAATACTATACTTTGTCCACGATTATATGGCAATTTTTAACTCTATTTTACAAAACAAAATTTTAGGCTTTATAGCTTTATTTAACAAAACTTATTTAATATTAATTAGCATTACAATTTATTTTTTAACAGTTTTCTGGATTTTTCTGGCAATAAATTCAAGGAGGTGATTTCAGCAGCTTTGGTCATGTCTGGCGGTGTACAAGACATCTCATTTTCACTATTGGTATCCATAGTTTCACTTTTTTTTGTTTTAAACAACTAACAAACTTAAATGAATGAGATAAATATGACGCACAAATTTTGACGTTTCAAATCAATAACAATAACGCTTTGACACATTGTCATAATAGTTTGTAGACACGTATGTAAATGGTTTCAAAAACAATGTTGAAGATTGCCGCGTGTTGCTAATGGATGAAAAAAAACTTGAGTGTTCATTAAAGTACCTTTTCGGTATGTACCATTTCAGTGCTTCCTAGAAAACTTAGATAGACAACACTTGTCTTTTGGTTGCTACAATTTTGACATTTTAAATTTTTAGTAGTCACTAACGTGATTTCTTATAAACAACTGATTGTCCTCATTATTCACTGCAGGGAATAATGGATAGCATTATCCTTGAGGAAACACATACATAACGAGTACATTATTTAATAGTCGTGGACAAAGTACTTTTCGGTCGGGAAAAGTAGTCGCCTAGCAACCACAACAAGAAATAATACCTATTATAAAAAAGGTGATCTTTTCATCCAAAAAACATCACTTTTCAATACAATCGAATAAAACTTATATTCTGTATAATCATTGTATTTTATTTTTTACAGCAGCAAAGTACAGTAGTTCACTGTTGGTCGAAATAGTAGACAGAGAGAACACTGCTGTTTATGCGCACTACAATAATTTCAAAGTAGGTACCGAGACCCAAGGTTTTCCACTGTCCACTGTTGGGGAATATAGTGGGGATGCGGGTGATTCTTTAAAAAGACATGAAGGTCAAAAATTCAGTACTAAAGACTTTGATCGCGATAGCAGCACTAACGCTAATTGTGCTGAGCTGTATAGTAAGTATTAATAAATTACATTGAGTAACACAATAAATCATTAAAACCATTAAATTTAATATAGTGCAGTCAGATAGGTAGCGACTTTTTCTTGAGGTTTCGTGTGGGGATGGGGGTCGGCCGTGAGCATAAAACTGAGTTTTCGCGTCATGACGTGTTTTCGTTTGGCCGCCACCTTCAAAATAAGGGTGCAATTAGTTTTTTGATTTATCTCCATAACCGCGATTTTAACCACCTCTCAAGTTACCAAAGTAACTCCCAGAAAATCCTAGGATTTTGTGTTGCCTAAAGAGAGACGAGGCTCTACAGTTTATTGTGGAGTCCGGACCACATCTAAGGCATCGACAGTTCTCTCCCATCTTAATCCGAAACAAATTATAAATAAAATTACTTGACAACATATTTTTGTTTTTGTAGACAGTGCAAGTCTTTTATTAGTAACTTTTCGGCGTAACATAAATTATAAAAAAGTTATAAGCAGAAAAAATGAAAAATTAGGAGGTGAAATAATTCTTTTATTTTCAATCTTGCTATAAAAATTCTTCTCAGCTTATGTATAGAATATTTCCTATTAAACCATTTTTATATTCCTTGTCGGCACTGCAAAGGGAGCTAACTTTTATGGTAGAACACTGTAACACTGCAGATGAAAACTTTTTTGATGGCAATGTGCTTTGGAATATGCCAAAACGGCGACGTAGGCCTTAAAACCGATGTCGGAACAAAAGTAATCCTCTCTAGTTTCATTGCACAGTTAGCCATGTTTGGTATTCCAAAGTGTTGTGAAGTATGTAGTTTGTGAAAATGATCGACTGTTTTATATGCAAAAGCCTCTTAATAACGCCGAATATCACACAGTTAAAGCTAATGGCGTGAAATTATTGCTCGATGGGAGTATTGCAAGGGGAGAAAAGGACCATGAGCAATTTTTGCCCGACGTTTCTCGGGTAAAAATTAAAACCGCGTGCCACAAACATTATTGTGATCGAAGAAAAGACGCCGAAGTTATTAGGATCGCCGGTGCTCGATGCGAAGAAGATGATATCGACAATAGCCACGTCCAAACTGAGCAAACCACCTCGCGAGGCAGACCTGTGGCTAAAATTTACAGTATGACTGCCTTGCGAAGCATGCAGAGTGGCGTAAACAAATCAGCAAACCCAGAGTGATGAAAACGAGTTACTGTGGCGCCTTTGGCACGTAAAAAATTTCATTATTGCTCGGTTCAGTATGAGGCAGCCTCGGCTGCGGCATTGCGTGGGCTTGAGAAAGCCAAGCACGTCCACACTGCCGTAGAATTGCAGCAGTACTATTAACAATGTGAAGAGACAGTCTGTGATTGCTGCTTGCTCAATCCGGACAAGGCTAATGACGAACAACTCCTGCTCAGGCGGTAAGTACAGTATTATCGAGCACAATATTCATAAAACTTTAGCTCCATTTACAGCGCTGAAAAAATATATAAAAATGAACTAAATAAAAAAGTAACTATACAAGTTGTAAAGAATTGATTTATAAACAAAAATGTTCTTTAAAAATATTAGACTCACGGTTGTGGAGATAAATCAAAAAAACTAATTTTTAACTTATTTTGAGGATGGCGGCCGAATGACCAAACCTCCAGGCGCGAAAACTAAGTTTTACACTCACAACCGACACTCCTACGAACCCAAAAAAAAAAAAATCGCCACCTAGCTAAATTGCACGGTCTTATGCAGGATTGACTGCACTAATACACATTATGATTATCTATAAGTATCCTAAAACTATTTTCAGTGGGTGGCTGGTGGTACGATAGTTGCTTCGCAAGTAGTCCCAATGGCAAATTTTTAAATGTAGAACTGGGATCCGCTTACAAATGGAAGGGAGTGCATTGGGAAACATACAAAGGCTCTACTTATTGCAATGCAAAAATTAGAATGCTGGTTAAACCCAATCATTAGCTTAAAGAGGAATAACATTATTTTGATGGGAATGTTTGATGACAGTGAAATGTATAATATGATATAAGTATAATATTATAATATATGTATAATTTTATATTGGGCAATAGTGCGTCGGACCTCGATATCTCGAGTTCTACGATAGCTAGAAATTTTTTAAAAAATTGCAAGTAAACTAGATAAAAAAGTCTATAACTGGAAATTATTTTCGAACATACAGACATCTAATTAATGTTTTTGAATCATTTTCATTTCCTAAAAATGTACAGGGTGGCCAAAAATTAGTATTCAATTAAGAACTTTTTAAATTGAATTTTCTCAATTTTTTCAAATGGAACACCCTGTATATTTTTCAACGATGTGATGTAAAAATGAAAAACGAACATTTTTTGTAAGTACTTCCCTATGACTAATTGCAATGTGTCATAACTGGTATTCACATAAGTTTTTCTTAAAACCCAAAATTGTGACTGTGATGATTTTTTTAATATCCATCTGCAGATCGCATTATTTCAACAAAAAATTCATTACATCAAAGTGGTTGGGAGATAGCCAATAATAATATAGAAATGAAAAGAGCCTAGAAAGAGGCTTCAAAAATGTACTGATATACATAGCATTCCATTTAAAAAAAAAGGCACTTGGTCCTGTAATTTCGTCTTGGCTCGCCCTGTATGTTCGAAAATAATTTCCAGTTATAGACTTTTTTTATCTAGTTTACTTGCAATTTTTTTAAAAATTTCTAGCTATCGTAGAACTCGAGATATCGAGGTCCGACGCACTATTGCCCCACCCTGTATATGAGGGAAATATTCATTATAATATTTTTGTTTCTTGCATAATTTTGATTTATTTTATTTAATTACTTTACTTGTCAGTTAATTACTGAAATTTTTAAAGTGTTACTTTAACAGAAATAATCTATCGATGGCTCATGTGCGTGCAACATAATTCAATAATATAATTTTCTCACGTTTAAAATCGACGATGTGGAACACTTTTGCCACCGATATTAAAAATGCATTATTAATTTACTTAATTAGTTTAGTTCTGTCGATGCTAAATATTTCCGTGATCTAACAAAAACCTAGTTGCACTAGTTAGTATTACTATTAACTAGGAAAGTAAATAATGGCGTGGTAACGTAATGCATAATATTGATTTATAATGATTTTTTTCAAATGTACTAATTCAAAATAACATTTTTATGGTTTTCAAATATAGAAAGTTAAGCATATGAACTAATATAATTCATATTAAGGTGAAAAGTCTTATTTAGAATGAAAATACATTATGCCTTATTGAGTATTCATCTATTTATATCTGATACTTATAACTACCAACTTTAAAATTAGTAGAGAAAAAATAGAAGACACAAAAAATTCTGCATGTATATGAAATAAAATATATACAAAAATAACACCCGTTTACAAATTGAAATTTGTAAAATGGAGTTTGGACTCCAACTTGTGTTATATTCATCTACTTTTGTTACATAGAATTCAAACTTTTTCTTTTATCACTAGAGTTCGGATATCGGCGAGCGATTCCAGTGCTATCTGCAAGAACTCTGATTAGAAATGCAAGTGTTTGGCATATGAATTTGTTTACATTGTATACATTTTCATATAACCATATAAAAACTAATTCGGTTATGTAGGTACTCACTTTCAGTAACCATGTAATTTAAGAAATCTTCTATATATCTAAAAGAATTAGTTCTATTATAAATCAAATTTCGTTTATACATTTGTACAAAAACTGTTTGCGAATTATATAGTTGCATAGACATTAGATAGTACTCTAAAAAGTCATATGCCTACCTAGTGTAATCTGAATTTAGCATTTGCATTATTGTAACCGGAATGTCTTGTAATACTTCCCCTTCGATGCTGCGCTGCGTACACATCTATGTGATTATTTCACGAAATTTTACTCAATTCACCACCACCTCCATAGCCTATACTGACACGATGGGATATTGGCTGAATGAAACATCATATTACTACAGAAACTTTGATAATATAAAGTATCCTAACATATACAATCGGATACAAGGAGCAGTTGATGATTGTAGTTTTGATGTTTGATGAAATATCGCTGAACACGTAAATAAAGAACCAGAAAGAGATTTACACAATATCCTGGTTTTGTCACAGTTCATCGAATAATAGACCTACTACAAGACAAAGAATTGGATTGTTTCGAGCATCAAATAAATAATGTTCCGTTATTTTAGATATGAGCCAATAACGTCTTTTGAGAGAGCCGGCGGATTTTAACAGCAGAACGTATGGAGCAACTTTTAATAATATATTGTAAGGAATAATACCGCAACAATAAATGAATAAGTGTACAATGCAAGTGTTGTGTAAACTGCTAGTGCCAATATACTTTCACTTTACTACGCCTTCGAGATTTTTTCCAAAAAATTAATATTAACGGAATTACTGAATTTATAAGTTACAAAGTTCAAATAACAAAAATTCATTAAATTGGGAAAATTTTTCTAGTTGCCGGTGTATCACATTAGTTCGATTTTTCAACTATTTGTATAATTTCAAAATAAAAACGAATGTGCCGTCGATAACTTTCCGTCAAACTTAGGCAACTAGATAAATTTTCCCAATTTAATGAATTTTTGTTATTTGAACTTTATGACTGTTTTTCTCGATTTTTTTCAAATATAACATATTGAAAATTTTATACGGTCGGAACCGGAATAAATACTACTACCAAAATCAATAATAAAAAATATAGGTTGTCATTTAAAAAAAAGTCGATGACGTCATAATTTAAAAAATAAATGACATAAGAAACTGAAAATAGACTGAACATATTTGCTGAAGTTAAAATCGCTATACCCCTTCGAGATTTTTTCCAAAAAATTAATATCAACGGAATTACTGAATTTATGCGTTACTTAATTTCCACACTGTATATATATTTCTTTTCTTGACCGTTAATATTAAATAATATCTGATAATTTTATTGGGGATTTCGGTCAGATATAACTAATTTACTATTTTTTTCTAACGTTTCGGTTTATTACACCATTGCATTGCATTGCATTTATTACACCAGTTGCGTTAGAAAAAATAAAAAAATTAGTTATATCTGACCGAAATCCCCCAAAAAAACTGTCATATATTAATATCGGGTGATCATAAAGTATCGATCCATGTTACTGAAAACACAGCTATATTTTCTTTTTGTTGCAGGCATTTGAAATGTTAACTCGCACTGTTTGCGAAATATTGGCATGAATTCCAAACAAATGCAAAATTAAACAAATTTTTAATTTTTCTTTGAACACATGTCAGTTTTGAAAACATAACCAAGATATTCTTAATGTGGGGATCATTTTCTATCATTTTCACGAAAGTTATCTCGGCGACCTAATATTGGACATTGAATTCTAGTCTGTAGCCCGAACGAATATGTCTTTAAGGCTTTCTTTTTTTGAGACACGGAACATGAAAATCTCCTTTCATCTAGAAGTCATTAGACAAAATTTAAATGCATGTTTATTGACTAAGTATTAAATTCAGTATACATGTGTTTTTTATTAGTCAACAATGCTTTGTAATCTTCTCTTCCAAAATTATAATGTTCCACTGGTAAAAGAGATTTAGTTGTTTTTCCCCTTTTTTTTTTAATTTTTTGGTCGCTTAAATGTTTTCGATTTCCTTCATTTAGTAGTCATTAGACGAAATTTGTAGTACGAGTTGGCATTTTTAATAGTAATCCTGTCAGTTATGATTGGTTTATTGTAATGGCATCGCGGCTGCTTTTACGAACAGTGAAATAGCTAAAACAAATTCTTTGTAAGGGTAATGCCCTGATGCAAGTATATGGAGCACTATTCAGAGAACGTTTATCAACTTCTACGACTTACTTCCATTTACATATTTGTCGGTAAGAAACTGGTACGTTTGCTAAGTCTAAGGTCATTGCAAGAAGACCTTCAATTGTCAGAAGTGCAAAGCTGAATGAACAAATACTTAGTGATGATTCTTATAAAATTGGTATCAGAAAAATTGCTGCTAAAATAAGCATTACTATTAAAACAGTTTCGGGAAAGTTTTTGAGGAAAAATTTGTATTCCTTTAATATCTAGCATGGTCATGATCTGGCTTTGTTACCAATTGAACATCCTCTTCACGTTATTGGAGTCTGTGGCTTTCATAAATGACTGCAACTATTGTACCATTTCTTTTTCGAGAATTATATAGTACAGTATAAGCTGTCAGCTTGTTCAGTTGGTACGGAAATCTTTAGGTCGTGGATTTTTTTTTATTTGTTATTATTTGATCTTAAATGAAACATGAATAAATTTTTCTTTGTTAAACAAACTTTATGGAGGGCGCCAATTAGTTGAAATCAAAATAAAAAAGGTAATATGCATCTAACCAATTAATAAATTTAACTACAAGCTGAATTGTGTAATATTGAAAAATGAAAAAAAAAAATTGAGACATATTAAGAGATAATTACAAATATATAAGTAGCAACAAAATTTGGTAAAGAGTATACTACTCGAAAAGCAATAAAAAAAAATATGTCGACGTTGATGTTCGATAAGCAAGCATGCTATTTCATGCTTTTTTTCTTTGTACTATATGTGTTAAATATGTTACGTTAAATAGGCTAATTTATATTATTTTGGAATATATATATTTTTACAAATCAAACCCTATATTTTTAACAATATCATACGTATGTTATACTTTTGCTTTACAAAAATATTTCAGATTGGTAGTAAAAAATAGTATATATTATACTGAGTTAAAATATAGTAAAATATGATGGCAAATTTAGAACACAACAATAATCAGAATTATTAACAAATAGGTAATAGAAAATGTAAGCTTATATGGAATATCCAACGGTGGAAATAATACTGGCGTACTCTGAAATACCAAAATGCATACACAGTGCATGGCTACTTTTTTAAAATTTTCAAAAGGGATATCCAGGGACAGTTTCCAAAAAATATTTCCGGTAGTGTACTAAAAACGTTGAAGTAAACCCAGAACCATATACTTTTTTATGCTGACAAAAAAAACATGCACTTCAGTGCTATAATCTCAAATAGGACAAATATTATAATTTGTTTTGACTATAGTTCCTAAGTAAAACAATATAGACTAAACTCTAAAAAAAGAAGGCCTAAAAGAGAAGGGAAAAAGAAATTAAGAATAAAATCGGTAAATATAGACCTTAGATGTCGTGTGGGCTATGAACAACGAGATACTCAATTATATTTAATAGCTTGAAAATTTTCACAATCGAAAGTAAGGTGGTTTAAACAAAACCGATTTAAATCGTAATTACCACAAATACTATAACTTTTGTGTACCTTCCGAATAGATACTCCGATTTCGATGATTTGGTGTTAAAAGCCACGTGATGAGAGTAACAATCTCCTTTGTTATATTTCAGCAGCAAATGTCAATGTTTTGATGATATTAGCGATAATATCTAAAATAGTTACTTTATTACCGATTTTAGGATCACAGATTGTTTCTCCTACATCCCTATATTACAGGGGATGATGAGGAAAAACAGGGTAGTGAGGTATTGTTATTAATGGTCCAAGGTTGATTATTGCATTTTTACAAAACAAGATTCGTAAAGCGATAAACAAACATGTATTGTTCATTAT